>OY744482.1:54347214-54760387 GCA_963556165.1 Tipula helvola
TCATGGTATTATGGTATGATGGTACGATATGGTGGTATAACGGTATAATTGTATGACAGTTGGATAGTATGATGGTATCATGATCTGGTAGTACGATTGTATGATTACATCATGGTAAGATGGTACGATGGTTCGATGTTACGATGATAAAATAGTATGATGGTTAGATGGTTCAACGTTATTATGGTACGATGGTATGATTATTTGATGGTTAATTGTATAGTATCGTGATGGTATGATGGTATAATGGTATGGAGGGATGTTTGTTTATGGTTATGATGGTATGATGGTACATATGCTGGTATGATTGTACTTCGATATTATGATATGATGGTGAATAGGATTTGAGTTGAAATTAAGTTGGATTTAGTAAGAAGGACGGTTATGGTTTCATTTGTTACACGCTTGTAGCCAGGGCCGTTCTTATTTATTTAGGCGCCCTGGGCTAAAAATATTAGGCGCCTTTGTAGAAGCAAAAAAAAAAATTCCCAGTGCAGAACCATCTTCTGTTAACCAGTAAATTCGACACCATGAAATTCTCGAGAAACCACAACATATGAAGTTCAAACAGAATTTAGAAATAGAGGCAATTAACTCCAGAAACGAAAAAACGTTAGTGATTTCGACGATCGGAGACCATACACTGAATAAAATGAGAACACCTGATCATTGTGAAAATGCGTACTAGAATAGATACCTCTATCATTAGGCGTTGAGACCTGTAATTGTCAAACAAACGGCCAATTCGATCGGCCAAACATTTCTACACGTTCCGTGGAAAATTCAATGTTTTTGAAAGTCAACTGAACTATAGCCCACAAATTCAGAGCCACAAAATTCGAAAATCTGCAAATGTGCTCTGATTTCGATGATTGATACGTCTACCAACAGGCGTTGAGACATGTAATTGTCCCTCAAAAAGCCATTTGAAAGGGTCGAATGTTTCTACACGTTCCGTGGAAAATTCAATTTTTTTGAGTATCAACTGAACTATAGCCCACAAATTCAGAGCCACAAAATTCGAAAATCTGCAAATGTGCTCCGATTTCGATGATTGATACGTCTACCAATAGGCGTTGAGACCTGTAATTGTCATACAAATAGCCATTTGGATCGATCGAATATTTCTAGAAGTTTCGTGGAAAATTCAATTATTTTGGATATCAACTGAACTATAGCCCACAAATTCAGAGCCACAAAATTCGAAAATCTGCAAATGTGCTCCGATTTCGACGATTGATACCTCTATCAATAGACGTTGAGAGCTGTAATTGTCATACCAACGGCCATTTGGATCGGTCGAATATTTCCACACATTTCGTGGTAAAATCAATTTTTTTGAATATCAACTGAACTATAGCCCTAAAATTCAGAGCCACAAAATTCGAAAATCTACAAATGTGCTCCGATTTCGATGATTGTTACATCTATCAATAGGCGTTGAGACCTGTAATTGTAATACAAACGGCCATTTGGATCGGTCGAATGTTTCTACACGTTCCGCGGAAAATTCAATTATTTTGAAAATCAATTGAACTATAGCCCACAAATTCAGAGCCACAAAATTCGAAAATCTGCAAATGTGCTCCGATTTCGATGATTGATACGTCTACCAATAGGCGTTAAGACCTGTAATTGTCATAGCAACGGCCATTTGGATCGGTCGAATATTTCTACACGTTTCGTGGAAAATTCAATTTTTTTGAATATCAACTGAACTATAGCCCACAAATGCAGAGCCACAAAATTCGAAAATCTACAAATGTGCTCCGATTTCGATGATTGATACCTCTATCAATAGGCGTTTAGACCTGTAATTGTCATACAAACGGCCATTTGGATCGGTGGAATGTTTCTACACGTTCCGTGGAAAATTCAATTCACAAATTCAGAGCCACAAAATTCGAAAATCTGCAAATGTGCTCCGATTTCGATGATTGATACGTCTACCAATAGGCGTTGAGACCTGTAATTGTCATACAAACGGCCATTTGGATCGGTCGAATATTTCTAGACGTTTCGTGGAAAATTTAATTATTTTGGATATCAACTGAACTATAGCCCACAAATTCAGAGCCACAAAATTCGAAAATCTGCAAATGTGCTCCGATTTCGATGATTGATACCTCTATCAATAGGCGTTGAGACCTGTAATTGTCATACCAACGGCCATTTGGATCGGTCGAATATTTCTACATGTTTCGTGGAAAATTCAATTTTGTTGAATATCAACTGAACTATAGCTCACAAATTCAGAGCCACAAAATTCGAAAATCTGCAAATGTGCTATGATTTCGATGATTGATACCTCTATCAATAGGCGTTGAGACCTGTAATTGTCATACAAACGGCCATTTGGATCGGTCGAATATTTCTACATGTTTCGTGGGAAATACAATTTTTTTGAATATCAACTGAACTATAGCCCACAAATTCAGAGCCACAAAATTCGAAAATCTGCAAATGAGCTCCGATTTCGATGATTGATACCTCTATCAATAGGCGTTGGGACCTGTAATTGTCATACAAATAGCCATTTGGATCGATCGAATATTTCTAGAAGTTTCGTGGAAAATTCAATTATTTTGGATATCAACTGAACTATAGCCCACAAATTCAGAGCCACAAAATTCGAAAATCTGCAAATGTGCTCCGATTTCGACGATTGATACCTCTATCAATAGACGTTGAGAGCTGTAATTGTCATACCAACGGCCATTTGGATCGGTCGAATATTTCCACACATTTCGTGGTAAAATCAATTTTTTTGAATATCAACTGAACTATAGCCCTAAAATTCAGAGCCACAAAATTCGAAAATCTACAAATGTGCTCCGATTTCGATGATTGTTACATCTATCAATAGGCGTTGAGACCTGTAATTGTAATACAAACGGCCATTTGGATCGGTCGAATGTTTCTACACGTTCCGCGGAAAATTCAATTATTTTGAAAATCAAGTGAACTATAGCCCACAAATTCAGAGCCACAAAATTCGAAAATCTGCAAATGTGCTCCGATTTCGATGATTGATACGTCTACCAATAGGCGTTAAGACCTGTAATTGTCATAGCAACGGCCATTTGGATCGGTCGAATATTTCTACACGTTTCGTGGAAAATTCAATTTTTTTGAATATCAACTGAACTATAGCCCACAAATTCAGAGCCACAAAATTCGAAAATCTACAAATGTGCTCCGATTTCGATTATTGATACGTCTACCAATAGGCGTTAAGGCCTGTATTTGTCATACAAACGGCTATTTGGATCAGTCGAATATTTCTACACGTTTCGTGGAAAATTCAATTCACAAATTCAGAGCCACAAAATTCGAAAATCTGCAAATGTGCTCCGATTTCGATGATTGATACGTCTACCAATAGGCGTTGAGACCTGTAATTGTCATACAAACGGCCATTTGGATCGGTCGAATATTTCTAGACGTTTCGTGGAAAATTTAATTATTTTGGATATCAACTGAACTATAGCCCACAAATTCAGAGCCACAAAATTCGAAAATCTGCAAATGTGCTCCGATTTCGATGATTGATACCTCTATCAATAGGCGTTGAGACCTGTAATTGTAATACACACGGCCATTTGGATCGGTCGTATATTTCTACACGTTTCGTGGAAAATTCAATTTTTTTGGATGTCGACTGAACTATAGCCCATAAATTCAAAGCCACAAAATTCGAAAATCTGCCAATGTGCTCCGATTTCGATGATTGATATCTCTATCAATAGGCGTTGAGACCTGTAATTGTCATTCCAACGGCTATTTGGATCGGTCGAATATTTCTACACGTTTCGTGGAAAATTCAATTTTTTTGAATATCAACTGAACTAAAGCCAACAAATTCAGAGCCAAAAAATTCGAAAATTTGGAATTGTGCTCCGATTTCGATGATTGATACCTCTATCAATAGGCGTTGAGACCTGTAATTGTCATACCCACGGCCATTTGGATCGGTCGAATATTTCTACACGTTTCGTGCAAAATTCAATTTTTTGGAATATATCCAACTGAACTATAGCCCACAAATTCAGAGCCACAAAATTCGAAAATCTGCAAATGTTCTCCGATTTGGATTATTGATACCTCCATCAATAGGCGTTGAGACCTGTAATTGTCATACCCATGGCCATTTGGATCGGTCGAATATTTCTACAAGTTTCGTGAAAAATTCAGTTTTTTGGAATATAGCCAACGGAACTATAGCCCACAAATTCAGAGCCACAAAATTCGAAAATCTGCAAATGTGCTCCGATTTGGATTATTGATACCTCTATCAATAGGCGTTGAGACCTGTAATTGTCATACCCACGGCCATTTGGATCGGTCGAATATTTCTACAAGTTTCGTGAAAAATTCAGTTTTTTGGAATATAGCCAACGGAACTATAGCCCACAAATTCAGAGCCACAAAATTCGAAAATCTGCAAATGTGCTCCGATTTCGATGATTGATACCTCTATCAATAGGCGTTGAGACCTGTAATTGTCATACCAACGGCCATTTGGATCGGTCGAATATTTCTACACGTTTCGTTGAAAATTCAATTTTTTTGAATATCAACTGAACTATAGCCCACAAATTCAGAGCCACAAAATTCGAAAATCTGCAAATGTGCTCCGATTTCGATGATTGATACCTCCATCAATAGGCGTTGAGACCTGTAATTGTCATACCAACGGCCATTTGGATCGGTCGAATATTTCTACACGTTTCATGGAAAATTCAATTTTTTTGAATATCAACTGAACTATAGCCCACAAATTCAGAGCCACAAAATTCGAAAATCTGCAAATGTGCTCCGATTTCGATGATTGATACGTCTACAAATAACCGTTGAGACCTGTAATTGTGATACAAATGGCCATTTGGATCGGTCGAATATTTCTACACGTTTCGTGGAAAATTCAATTTTTTTGAATATCAACTGAACTATAGCCCACAAATTCAGAGCCACAAAATTCTAAAATCTGCAAATGTGCTCCGATTTGGATTATTGATACCTCTATCAATAGGCGTTGAGACCTGTAATTGTCATACCAACGGCCATTTGGATCGGTCGAATATTTCTACAAGTTTCGTAAAAAATTCAATTTTTTAGAATATCAACTGAACTATAGCCCACAAATTCAGAGCCACAAAATTCGATAATCTGCAAATGTGCTCCGATTTGGATTATTGATACCTCTATCAATAGGCGTTGAGACCTGTAATTGTCATACCCACGGCCATTTGGATCGGTCGAATATTTCTACAAGTTTCGTGGAAAATTCAGTTTTTTGGAATATAGCCAACTGAACTATAGCCCACAAATTCAGAGCCACAAAATTCGAAAATCTGCAAATGTGCTCCGATTTCGATGATTGATACCTCTATCAATAGGCGTTGGGACCTGTAATTGTCATACAAACGGCCATTTGGATCGGTCGAATATTTCTACAAGTTTCGTGGAAAATTCAATTTTTTTGAATATCAACTGAACTATAGCCCACAAATTCAGAGCCACAAAATTCGAAAATCTGCAAATGTGCTTCGATTTCGATGATTGATACCTCTATCAATAGGCGTTGAGACCTGTAATTGTCATACCAACGGCCATTTGGATCGGTCGAATATTTCTACAAGTTTCGTGGAAAATTCAATTTTTTAGAATATCAACTGAACTATAGCCCACAAATTCAGAGCCACAAAATTCGATAATCTGCAAATGTGCTCCGATTTGGATTATTGATACCTCTATCAATAGGCGTTGAGACCTGTAATTGTCATACCCACGGCCATTTGGATCGGTCGAATATTTCTACAAGTTTCGTGGAAAATTCAGTTTTTTGGAATATAGCCAACTGAACTATAGCCCACAAATTCAGAGCCACAAAATTCGAAAATCTGCAAATGTGCTCCGATTTCGATGATTGATACCTCTATCAATAGGCGTTGGGACCTGTAATTGTCATACCAACGGCCATTTGGATCGGTCGAATATTTCTACAAGTTTCGTGGAAAATTCAATTTTTTAGAATATCAACTGAACTATAGCCCACAAATTCAGAGCCACAAAATTCGAAAATCTGCAAATGTGCTCCGATTTGGATTATTGATACCTCTATCAATAGGCGTTGAGACCTGTAATTGTCATACCCACGGCCATTTGGATCGGTCGAATATTTCTACAAGTTTCGTGAAAAATTCAGTTTTTTGGAATATAGCCAACTGAACTATAGCCCACAAATTCAGAGCCACAAAATTCGAAAATCTGCAAATGTGCTCCGATTTCGATGATTGATACCTCTATCAATAGGCGTTGGGACCTGTAATTGTCATACAAACGGCCATTTGGATCGGTCGAATATTTCTACATGTTTTGTGGAAAATTCAATTTTTTTGAATATCAACTGCACTATAGCCCACAAATTCAGAGCCACAAAATTCGATAATCTGCAAATGTGCTCCGATTTCGATGATTGATACCTCTATCAATAGGCGTTGGGACCTGTAATTGTCATACAAACGGCCGTTTGGATCGGTCAAATATTTCTACATGTTTCGTGGAAAATTCAATTTTTTTGAATATCAACTGAACTATAGCCCACAAATTCAGAGCCACAAAATTCGAAAATCTGCAAATGTGCTCTGATTTGGATTATTGATACCTCTATCAATAGGCGTTGAGACCTGTAATTGTCATACCCACGGCCATTTGGATCGGTCGAATATTTCTACAAGTTTCGTGAAAAATTCAGTTTTTTGGAATATAGCCAACTGAACTATAGCCCACAAATTCAGAGCCACAAAATTCGAAAATCTGCAAATGTGCTCCGATTTCGATGATTGATACCTCTATCAATAGGCGTTGAGACCTGTAATTGTCATACAAACGGCCATTTGGATCGGTCGAATATTTCTACATGTTTTGTGGAAAATTCAATTTTTTTGAATATCAACTGCACTATAGCCCACAAATTCAGAGCCACAAAATTCGATAATCTGCAAATGTGCTCCGATTTCGATGATTGATACCTCTATCAATAGGCGTTGGGACCTGTAATTGTCATACAAACGGCCGTTTGGATCGGTCAAATATTTCTACATGTTTCGTGGAAAATTCAATTTTTTTGAATATCAACTGAACTATAGCCCACAAATTCAGAGCCACAAAATTCGAAAATCTGCAAATGTGCTCTGATTTGGATTATTGATACCTCTATCAATAGGCGTTGAGACCTGTAATTGTCATACCCACGGCCATTTGGATCGGTCGAATATTTCTACAAGTTTCGTGAAAAATTCAGTTTTTTGGAATATAGCCAACTGAACTATAGCCCACAAATTCAGAGCCACAAAATTCGAAAATCTGCAAATGTGCTCTGATTTGGATTATTGATACCTCTATCAATAGGCGTTGAGACCTGTAATTGTGATACAAACGGCCATTTGGATCGGTCGAATATTTCTACATGTTTCGTGGAAAATTCAATTTTTTTGAATATCAACTGAACTATAGCCCACAAATTCAGAGCCACAAAATTCGATAATCTGCAAATGTGCTCCGATTTCGATGATTGATACCTCTATCAATAGGCGTTGGGACCTGTAATTGTCATACAAACGGCCATTTGGATCGGTCAAATATTTCTACATGTTTCGTGGAAAATTCAATTTTTTTGAATATTAACTGAACTATAGCCCACAAATTCAGAGCCACAAAATTCGATAATCTGCAAATGTGCTCCAATTTCGATGATTGATACCTCTATCAATAGGCGTTGGGACCTGTAATTGTCATACAAACGGCCATTTGGATCGGTCGAATATTTCTACAAGTTTCGTGGAAAATTCAATTTTTTAGAATATCAACTGAACTATAGCCCACAAATTCAGAGCCACAAAATTCGAAAATCTGCAAATGTGCTCCGATTTGGATTATTGATACCTCTATCAATAGGCGTTGAGACCTGTAATTGTCATACCCACGGCCATTTGGATCGGTCGAATATTTCTACAAGTTTCGTAAAAAATTCAGTTTTTTGGAATATAGCCAACTGAACTATAGCCCACAAATTCAGAGCCACAAAATTCGATAATCTGCAAATGTGCTCCGATTTCGATGATTGATACCTCTATCAATAGGCGTTGGGACCTGTAATTGTCATACAAACGGCCGTTTGGATCGGTCAAATATTTCTACATGTTTCGTGGAAAATTCAATTTTTTTGAATATCAACTGAACTATAGCCCACAAATTCAGAGCCACAAAATTCGATAATCTGCAAATGTGCTCCGATTTCGATGATTGATACCTCTATCAATAGGCGTTGGGACCTGTAATTGTCATACAAACGGCCGTTTGGATCGGTCGAATATTTCTACATGTTTCGTGGAAAATTCAATTTTTTTGAATATCAACTGAACTATAGCCCACAAATTCAGAGCCACAAAATTCGAAAATCTGCAAATGTGCTCCGATTTCGATGATTGATACCTCTATCAATAGGCGTTGAGACCTGTAATTGTCATACAAACGGCCATTTGGATCGGTCGAAAATTTCTACATGTTTCGTGGAAAATTCAATTTTTTAGAATATCAACTGAACTATAGCCCACAAATTCAGAGCCACAAAATTCGAAAATCTGCAAATGTGCTCCGATTTGGATTATTGATACCTCTATCAATAGGCGTTGAGACCTGTAATTGTCATACCCACGGCCATTTGGATCGGTCGAATATTTCTACAAGTTTCGTGAAAAATTCAGTTTTTTGGAATATAGCCAACTGAACTATAGCCCACAAATTCAGAGCCACAAAATTCGAAAATCTGCAAATGTGCTCCGATTTCGATGATTGATACCTCTATCAATAGGCGTTGAGACCTGTAATTGTCATACAAACGGCCATTTGGATCGGTCGAATATTTCTACATGTTTCGTGGAAAATTCAATTTTTTTGAATATCAACTGAACTATAGCCCACAAATTCAGAGCCACAAAATTCGATAATCTGCAAATGTGCTCCGATTTCGATGATTGATACCTCTATCAATAGGCGTTGGGACCTGTAATTGTCATACAAACGGCCATTTGGATCGGTCGAATATTTCTACAAGTTTCGTGGAAAATTCAATTTTTTAGAATATCAACTGAACTATAGCCCACAAATTCAGAGCCACAAAATTCGAAAATCTGCAAATGTGCTCCGATTTGGATTATTGATACCTCTATCAATAGGCGTTGAGACCTGTAATTGTCATACCCACGGCCATTTGGATCGGTCGAATATTTCTACAAGTTTCGTAAAAAATTCAGTTTTTTGGAATATAGCCAACTGAACTATAGCCCACAAATTCAGAGCCACAAAATTCGATAATCTGCAAATGTGCTCCGATTTCGATGATTGATACCTCTATCAATAGGCGTTGGGACCTGTAATTGTCATACAAACGGCCGTTTGGATCGGTCAAATATTTCTACATGTTTCGTGGAAAATTCAATTTTTTTGAATATCAACTGAACTATAGCCCACAAATTCAGAGCCACAAAATTCGATAATCTGCAAATGTGCTCCGATTTCGATGATTGATACCTCTATCAATAGGCGTTGGGACCTGTAATTGTCATACAAACGGCCGTTTGGATCGGTCGAATATTTCTACATGTTTCGTGGAAAATTCAATTTTTTTGAATATCAACTGAACTATAGCCCACAAATTCAGAGCCACAAAATTCGAAAATCTGCAAATGTGCTCCGATTTCGATGATTGATACCTCTATCAATAGGCGTTGGGACCTGTAATTGTCATACAAACGGCCATTTGGATCGGTCGAAAATTTCTACATGTTTCGTGGAAAATTCAATTTTTTTGAATATCAACTGAAGTATAGCCCTCAAATTCAGAGCCACAAAATTCGAAAATCTGCAAATGTGCTCCGATTTCGATGATTGATACCTCTATCAATAGGCGTTGGGACCTGTAATTGTCATACAAACGGCCATTTGGATCGGTCGAATATTTCTACAAGTTTCGTGGAAAATTCAATTTTTTAGAATATCAACTGAACTATAGCCCACAAATTCAGAGCCACAAAATTCGAAAATCTGCAAATGTACTCCGATTTCCGATATGAATCAAATATACAAACATCTCACTTTAAACTACATAATAGATTAACTAGGTTTTAATAACAATTCAAATTAAATAGACACTATTTCCATATAACTTCATATAGCAAATTTTTGTTATTAGATGTCTCGTAGTTTACTATTGTGCGCTTAAGGCGCTTTTTCAACTTTACCAGTCGTACATCAATGCATAAAATTACTATTGCGACTCGTGCATTCCACGTGACGAATAGAATAAATTTATTAAAATAAAATGGTTTGCATTTCCTTTGAAGTGAAAAATGAAATTCAAATAGAAAGATGTTCTCGAAAATTGACTAGGTCTTGGACAGTGGGTAGCTTTCGAATCGAGTTGATTTTGAGATTGGGTTGGCCATTAAGTGTGAAGTTGAGTTGAATTTGAGTTAGGGTTTAATTACCTTGCATTTGAGGTTAAGTGAGTTGTTCGGTTGGGAAATTATTCAAAGGTTATTTTATGGTTAAGTTAAGGGTTGATTAAGGTTTTGAAGGAGTTTAAGGTTTTGTTGGCGGTTAATTTGGTCAATGTGTTTAGGAATGAGTTGGAGGTTGAGTTGTAAATTGAGTTAGAGGTTGAGCTAAAGATTGAATTAAGAGGTTCAGTTAGAGTTTAATTTGAGAGTTGAATTAATTTTCAAGACCAAAATTCTAATTACCTCGACAGGTTTCAGCTTTATATATATTTTACACTTCGATCAGCTTCAAACTTTTTTTGTTTTTTCGTACATTCATATCATTGACCTTTTTAGGAGATTTGGCATACAAAATTTGAAGTAACTTATCTTCGGGAAGCCGGTAACTTGATATTTCTGCATACAACTTTAATTTTGGTTGTTCCAGGCTTCTATAGCGACTTTAGGAAGAATTACTTTCATTGCCAATCTTGATGTTTGCAGGAGATAACAGCCAGCTTTGATTAAAATATTTTATAATTCCCAAAAATGTTTTTGCAAGCAAGTTGAGGCTTAACAAAAATATTGAATCTGATACTTCTTATAGAAAAAGGTTAAGCACCACTGTTCCATTCATTTTTATTCAAATAATAATAGTTACTCAATTAAGTCAATAATCATCAATCTTAAAAAAACAAACGAGGGAACAACAACAAAGTCAAAATAAATTATATAATTATCGTATGATCTCCAACTCAAGTAAATCAAACATACAGCCCATACCCCGTCCAAGAGCCGACACACAAAAATAATAAAAAAAATTTATGATTATATTTTTATTATTCATTTGATTGATGAGTTTATTTACTCGATCTTTTGATTAAAATCTTGAAGAGCAACAAAATAAGAAATCTGTCTTAAAAATATGACAATACAATTAATTCTTGTTTGAAATTTAGTGCCTTTTACCATCACCATTCATTATTATTATTAAAGAGAGAGAAAAAATACGCCAACTTTCGGAATTGAAATTTTGTTCAGTTTTTTTTAATTTTTTTATCAAGATGATATCTCAAAATATTATCAAGATGGTGTTGGAATTTCTTTGCCTTTTAATTTCCTTATACTAAAATAAAAATGACAACAACACTAACACTGCGTATACGCAAAGTTGATTAATTGATATCGGGTTTCGCAAAAATATAAACGAAATAAAAATTATAGATGATATCTGCTAAAAATAAAATGTTACAGAAAAAAAAAATAAAAAATCGAAATGATGAATTGAATTATAAATTTGACCAGATTGTCTATCTGTATACACAATGAAAATACTAATAAAAAAAATTGCGTGGTATAGCGTGACAATTTGAAATATTGCATAGAATTTGAATGACACATTTATATTTATAATACAGAACAAAAAAAAAAATAATCTGTTGTCAGTATGTTTTTAACATTTGACTGATTTTGATATTAATGGAATTAATCCTACACTTAATTTAAATCATATGATCATTCATCAAATTCAATCACTCATGCGGTATAGAATGAAATTACAACAAATGTATAAAATTTTGTTGGTATGTAACAGAAATGTTTGGATGTGTGTATGTACAGAAACCGAACAGATTTCATTTTAAAATCAATCAAAATCAAAATTGAAAAGTTGGTTTAATTGAATTTATTAATAAATGGGGAACCGTTAATTTGAAATAATGGCGATATATTTTGGCCTTTTGCGATAAGCGAGTTTATCTGTGTCGTCAACTGTCATTACCAAAATATGACACATGTTTCCAATAAAAATGAAAATTGATATCTTGCTTGACCTTCCCATTCATACAAATTTACACCCGTAATTTTTAAAAGAAAAATAATGATGTAGCATACCAAATTTCAAATCCCATGACCCGCACACTCATAAATATAATACGTCGGATATTACACAAAAACATCACAAATAACACCAACAAAAAAAATTTTGTAATGCTAATTATCAAGTCATTATAATCCTCCTAATAATACGTTACATAAGCACTTTGTTTCCTTCCTTCCAAACACCAAATAACCTAAAATATGTACATTGTTCAATAAATCAAAACCATTTGACAAGTTTGTACCCCGCACCCTAATTGCATCCATTATTTATTTATTGTACCAAAAAAAGAAAACGAAAATTTGTTATGCACAAAATCCAAATCCCAATTCCAAAAAATATATAAATTCTAATTCCAAACAATACTCAGACATAAAATGTTCAAAAAAAAAAAAATGTCAAAATATGACAAATTTCAGGAGATGAAAATAAAAACCTTCAACATCACAAACAGAAAAAAAAACGTAACACAAAACAAATTGAAATCTGTTTGTCGCATCAACAACATAAAACCTTTTTTTTTTTTTTTTCATCCCTCTCTTCAGGGTACACGAAAAATGGGAAATTGGAAAAATCACAAACAAAAGGGATCAAATTGATTTGGTAATTTCATTACATGCATATATGAAATGATGACATGTTCCACGTTCGTAACATATTAGATGTATAGAAAATATACACGCTCGTATCATTTTTCAATTTTGGGATACACCCTTATGTACATGTGTAGTACAGTTTATACAAAACTATAAAACGAGAATTCAATTAAACATTTTGGTTTTGGAACGTAATCACATAATAATTAAAAAAACAAAATTTGTTTTGGGTAAAGTAGCAACTATGGGTATTAACCATAAAATAGTGATTGACAACTAAACAAAACTATATCTCTGTAATAACAATATAGTTGTTTGGGTGCAGCTTAAGTAAATAAGGATTTAAATCTCAGATTACAAAGGAATTATGTTATTGGTTATTTGAGATGTTAAGGAGATTTAAAAATGAAGAATTTTGTTTATTATATGCGGTGTTTTGACAATCGACTTGGGTTTTATTTTTTTGGTTTTGGTAATTTGATCATTTCCGGACTTTAGGTCCAAAATCTGTTTACATATTCTTCAGTGTACTGAATAATGTGTGTGTGTGTGTGTGTGTGTATAGTTATTATTGATTTCATATGTAACCCAAATTTTAGAATATTTACGTTGAAATATTTGTATTCAATCTTTTGTGTTCACTTTTCATTCATAATTAATTAAAATTTGATTTTTATTTGCTTTTGAAAAGAATTGGAGGATACCACAAATTAAAGTATCTTTTACAAACGGGGCTGGAATATATCAAAATTGCATTCAAATTTTCAGGATACTAAGTCAAAATGTTTGAGTATAGGTGGTTAATGGTACTATAGCAAATTTATGTCAAAACTTCCATTTGTAGATAAAAATACAAAATAAATATTTATGGGTTTGATGGACGATGAAATAAGTGAGCAATTCCATAGAATATCTTATAAAATAAAACCATGCATTAAAGAAAACATGGACATTGTTTAATTCATTTTATATCATCCACAAAGTATAAAATTTCCAAATTACGATTCTGACTGAAATAGATTAAGGGCCATTAACACCGTTTGCTAGATATTTCGTCTAAATCCCTGATAGTAGACGGAATATCTGATTAACTTCAAATAAGTTATTTTGATTCCGTCGGAACAAATTGTAAGGTATGCCAGAGAAACAAAGTTTGAATAACTTGGTTTAAAGTTGAAAAAGTATCCCATATCCCCAGAAATAAATTTATTTCCAATTTTAATCTTCACATTCCGATTTTGACTGACATTATTTACAGTAATATTAACCCCTCTTGGCAGAAATATTGACTTAGGTTCTGAGAGTACACAGAATTCTTGAATAATTTCTTGATTCGCCTGGCGAGAAATGCATGACGAATCCCTATAACGTGAAAGAGCTAAAGAAAGTTAGACATTCTAACTTACCTCTCGAAATATGTAAATGTGTTTCGGATTTTAACCTTAATATTGGGGTTTTGCCTAAATTGGCTAGAATACCACAACCTTCGTTGTTAGAGAATTGTACTGAAGTTTTGGTAGCACACGACATACCTGGTTAAGTTCCCTAGCCGAAAAGACCTCTATTAAGTACTGATTAAATTCCTTTTCCTTCATGCTGAAAAGGTATCCCCTATCCCAGAAATTAATGTGTTTCGAATTTTAAACTTCAAATTACGATTTTGAACGAAAATGATGAATAACATTTTTCCTAGAATTTCGACTCAGGCTCTGAAATCACACAAAATGGCTAATTAGAGTCCTCATTCATTAAGCGGAAAAGATATCCCCTATTCCAGAAATAAATCTGTTTTGCATTTATGGCGCTGACAATTCTTATTGCGCTATCTAAACAAATTCTTCTATTAAACAAATATTTTTCATTAAAAATTTTAAATTTCAAGTCAACACGATTACACCAGTTTCATCGAGTTTAAAATAGCAAACGAAAACCTAACTCAACTCTGTTTCTATGAACTCCAACTCGTTTTCAAACTACATCGAAACATGATAATAGCAATAGTTTCAATACTCGTCGTGCGAGAGCAGTAAACACACCAAAAAATACAATAAAGCTCACCTCTCAAAACGTTGAAATTGGTGGTTATAATACTAATAGTTTTTCAAAATCCCAACCGAAATATAAATGAGGCAATCAATAACTTAAATAAGTTAATACTGTTCAAGAAATAGCAAAAGAATTAGCAACTGATTTAGAAATTAATCCTCAATTTAAAGATAATGCTCTGCGAAAACGTAACAAAAGGCTTTTTGATTACGAATGCTACGACCAAACTCCCACTGTTCCACAATATAAATTTAAAATTGCTTAAAAGATAATATAAAAGATTAGGAGGTCATCAATGCTCATATCAATATTTTCAGTTTTTAACCGATTTTGAAGGAGTTTGTAAATCGAATAGTGAGGAACTAAAAGCACATTGTGACGCTTTAGATAATATGTAACCGATGGCGATTACAAAAATATTTTTGCGGTTGAGCTATTTAACAAACTAAAAATGATTTTAAAGGACACAATAAACAATTGTACCCATACTAATACTGCGATACATTGTTTATATTACAATACATTTACTCTAATGCAGTAAAACAGTGCTTCTCAAACTTTTTAATAATGCGACCCCCGAAATCGAAAATATAAAATCCAGGGCTCACAAAAATTTTATTCAATAATAATGAATTTACAGTTAAGCATTTTGGGCATTCTTTCTCATATCCGTATCCCACCAATTAAACAAAAAATAAAATAATGTTCTACCAACTCAAAATATCCTTTCAGCTTCATCCGATCTACAGGTAAAAAATTCCTATATGCAAAAATTGTAGAATTCCAGAAAATTGTTAAGCTTGGTTTTAAAAAACATTTGAGGATTTTATGTAAGGAAACTATTAGAAATTAGATTTAGCTGTAAAAACTCCGGAACTAAATGTTTTAGCTGGACATATGAGTGAATAGTTTCCGAAATGGCTAAACTAAAGTTAAAGCTAAACATTTTTGAGCTTACGACTATTCTAAAATTTGTCAAATTTGCCAAAATTTATTTTTGCAAGTTGTTCTAATTTGACCACAACCCGACCCGAATTTGGTTCGTTTTTAGTTTTTGTGTCAAATTATTTTTACTTTGGTTTGAAACGAAATTTGGATATATTCTTCTGAAAAGTCAGAGTTACCCAAAGGTTTTGTTAGGTTTTCCTACTAGCAATTTTCAACGTTATCAACCAATTCGAAAGCATTGATCCTCTTAGCAATTTTATATCCAAAATTTGAAATTTTATTTATGACGAGTTCTCCAAAAAACGGAACGCGCCATAGTATATAAAATGATAGCTCAGTAGATGAGAGTAGATCAGTTTTTTGGTCCCAAATACCTACGGAATAGAAAATTACCAAATTTTTGAATTGTGGGGGAAGGGGGAGGGGGAGGGGAGGGAGAGGGGGAGGGAGAGGGGAGGGTAAAGGGGGGGGGGGGAGGAAGGGGCGATAATTAGGTTCCTAGCGTAATTTACCGAAAAATTGATTTTTCTAGAAAAAAAATTAACGAATGTTTCTACTTCCCTGATAAATTCTAAGTGAGCAAATAATTTGCCAGAATTGAGAGCTCAATGTTTTCTTTGCTTATATTAGTAATTTGATGCACGAACTTTGGTTCTTAATTTTTAGAAAACTGACTGACCTCATTATTTTATTGAGGTCTGCATACGCTAGAAATAAAAATAAACGTTTAATTTAAATTTTATATGGTCGTTGTGAGTTTACAACAAAGCTTATGTCAATAATAGTATGATTACATATTGTACTAAGGAAAAAATTTACATTTTGTGCAAAACTGCCCCACAGCCGAAAAGGCATTTTCGATTCCACGGAAATTAATTAATAATTTGTATTTTATATGCATTTTATTTGAAAATAGTTACAGAAATTTTCGCTAAGTATTCCAAAAATTTACCAACATTTCGGTAATCAACCGTTTTACCGAAAATCGGTATTGGATTCCCTACAAAAACTCGGCATTAGAATCCTGGAATTTTTGATTTGGAGCTCTCACCACTAACCTGATATAAAATTCAACCATATTGAAATTGTTGAAGCCAAATTTGACAAGCTGCCATTTGAAATTTCAAATTAAATTAAAGCACGAGTAACTTTTTAAAATTAATTACTACACGTACATTTTCAATATACAATTTCACAAATTTTCATAGTCCTAAGTTCCTGTAGTTTTTAGTTTAACTTTAGCTCCAAAATTTCCGAAAATTTGCTTTGGATTTAAAAATGTTTTTTCATACTTCATAAAAGGCCTCAAATTTAATCATGAGTTTTTGTCTCGCAGATCAAGGTTTGCGATCTGAAATTTCTGTTCATATTCATTGTAGAATAAGAACTTACCTATCAAAATCCTCGTGATTGTGGAATTGATATACACATCACATATCTTACAAAAACCGTTAACAGCACAGAAAACCGTATCGGTCATTGTTAATAGGCAGATTCAGAAATTTGTGCACGAGAAAATTGTGCAGTTTAATAGAGATATTAAGTCATTCTCCACGGTTCTCTGAGAAACACTGCACTAGAGAATACATTTGTGAACGTAACGATTGCTTTACGGATACTTTTAAGTCTTGCAGTTTCTGTAGTAAGTGGTGAACGATCATATTCAAAACTGAAAATAATCAAAATCTAGTTGAGATCAAGTATACCTCAGGAAAGGTGGTTGGATTATCGAGAATAGCAATTGAAAAGGAAATTGGTGACAAAATCGATTTAAGTCAAATGATTGATGAATTTGCTACTTTAAAGCAAGAAAAGCTAAATTTTTGTACCTGAATTATACGAGTATATTATTTATTATTAAATAAATTATTGAATTGTTGAACAATATTTATGTATTCGCTTTGTTTTTTGTTTGTTTGTTTTTGCTTTTAAATTTAATAAACTTTCTCCCACCATTAATGCTTTAAAGTCTCTCTGGTAATTTAAGTAAGTTTTATTTACCATTTAATTTAATAAAGGGCGTCTAAGAAGAACTTGCATAGGACGCAAAGTATTCTAGAGCCGGCACTGCCAGGAAGGTACCCTCAGTTTTTTATTTTTCATACTGTGTTGATGCCGAAATCCATTCCAATCCTCTCGTTTACATTCATGAATTAGCATCAAATTAGTAATAATAATTTTCAAATATGTACAGTTCTTTCAAAATGTTAAGGGACAAAAATTTTATTTTGTAAAGTAACTTCCTAAAACTAAAAAAGTAAAAATGTTGAGTTTATGTAAAAATTCGAAAATATAAATTGAAAATACAATCACTAGGGGATCAGGACTCAATTTACTGTCAACCTCAACTCGAAATTAATCCCTAACTGAAACCCTTAATCTCTTAATCAACCACAATCCAGCCTCACTCACAAAATCAACTCCCAAATCCAAACCTCAACTCAATCACCAATTCAATCCTAAATAATATCCAATCGAATCATTTACTCAACCACAAACTCACCGCATAACTCAATCCACACATCAACCACTAAATAGTTCTATAACTGACACCCCTTACCCAATTTCAGCACAACTCCAGCAAAATCAGGTTAAAACATAGATGCGTGTATAACCTCACCTCAAATAAATTCAATCGAAACTCCAGTTACACCCTCAAATCGACCCTAAATTATTCCCAATGCAATATCTTCACTCAATTCCATTTGAACGTCAAATCAACCGTTATCCGACCCTAACTCGACCCCAACTCAACCTTGAACCCAACCCTAAGCACAAAATCAACTCAACCTTTAACGATACCTTCAAATTAAACCTCAAAACACTCCCACACTTAGCGTTCAGCTCAGTGACTAAATCAACTTGGCACGAAAGATGTATTCGTACATGAACTCAACTTAATATAATCTCAAACACAGTCTTAAAATAATTCATAACTGAATACCACCGCATCTCAATAACCTACTCGTCGTTAAGCCAACCCTAAACTCAACCTTCAACTCGACGCCAAACTCCATCTTGAAATCAATACAGTCAGAAAAACCACATGCGTACGTAAACTCAATCAAATCGGAGCTCAACGAACAAATCGGCTCTCAATTCACCCTTAACCTAATCCCAAACTTATCGGTCAGCTTAATCTTCAAATCAACGCGAGTTATAAAATAACATGCTTACTTAAACTCAGCTCAACACAGCGTAAACTAACTTCTCAACTAAACCTCAATTTAAACATTAATTCAACCCTAAGTCAACCTCAACTGAATCTAAACCACACTCCAACCCAACCTCAACGCAAACTAGAACACAGTTCTTACTTTAACCCCAAACTCAATGCACAACTCAACAGCCGAACTGCTCCCTCTGCCCTAATCGACCCCAAACTCAAACCACCACTCAACTGCTAACTCAACGCCCAATTTAATCGTCGTGTGTCTAATTTAATCCTGGTGGTTTGGCGTCGATTGGAGAGAGAGAGTGGTAAAATTGAGTAGATTAATCTACCAGCTCCGTAAACGTCAATTAGTACGTACTGCCTCCTCGTGGCAACCACTAGTATCTGAGGCCAATGGGCACATTGTGTACATTTGATACAGGCTGAGGTACGGCGCTAAAGGAAAAATCCTTGACAAAAAACTTAATCTGGGTGACCTACAGGAATTTTCTATTCCCAGCAACTAGTAAGAGTAAAATCAAAACGGTAGATGGGCCAGAGGTAGGAATATATGCGATTGGGACTGCACTCTAAAGGTCCTTGGGTCCCAATGCTACCGTCTTTCTAGCTTAGAGCTAAACTGTCTTCTCATATAGAGACGGGTATGCCAGACAATAAAATGTAGCTCTAAGACCTTTAAGAGTGGAATATCTAGAGCAAAATTTTTACTTGAGCGTAGTTCTATTAAACAACCATAATTTTAATTTTTAGTTTTAGTAACATTATTCAGGTGACAACCGGAGTGCCAGATCTTTACGTTATCAATCATTATTTATGGGTGTGATGCCGGTATATTACAGATGCTTCCGGTTTTAGTGTTTCCAAAACCAGCATTCAAGAAAATTTTAAAAATTTGTTGTTACTTTCAGTAGTTATATCTACCTGTGAAATTTGTAAGCACATCAAAAAATCAGAAAAGTACTATAACTTTTTAAAGTTAATTTCATCGCTAACGTTAAGTAGTAAGACATCTCCAATTCTTTCCTTAACGCATTTTCATATTTTGTCGAAATTCTCGATTACTTTGTTACTTTCCTAGCAGTCCTGTTCAAATTGTTGGATACGAGCATCACAAATACCGAAATTCAATTTTACGTCAAGATCTCAGAGACCATAGTGAAAGTTTAAATTTGGAAGTGTTGAAAATTTATTTCAGCTTGTTTTAAAGAGATTTGTAGTCTCGGTCGGTGTTTGAGGTACGGCTGAAGTATTGCTAAATTTATGACATGTGTCGTTGAAGAATTGGCTCGCAATGCTCACAGAATACGTGTTTGTGGATTTATCAGTATGAGTGAATGGAACATCTTATTATTCAACTTTACAGCAAGGTGTCTAGTATCTCAAATACAGTTACAGTTAGGAAAATATTTACTTAGATATTTTCGATTTCCAATGGTATTTTTATTTTTAATGGCACTATAGGCTTAGAGACACCCGGTATATGGTATCCATGTGATTTGTGTTTTCCAATAGTTCGGGATAGGGAAGGGAGGGTACGATAACTGTCATACATGACCTAAAAGGTGATTGGTGACCCTGGTGGGATGATTCGTATAATTCGTGATTTAATAACATATTTGGCGTCTAAGGCTGTGGTCGAATTCTCGGGTAAATCATTTACCGCGGTAAACTTAGATTTTTAATGTTCGTTTTCTGTTAAATTACGCATTTTTTTCTATTTTTTACTTGTTCAATTCTTATAACAATAAAGAATAAAGTATCTAAACGTAAAAGATTTACCTTTTTTTATTTTCCTTACTCTCCAGCAAAAAAAGGTAAAAGCATTTACCGAATTTTGCGGATTTACTCGAGAATTCGACCGCAGCCTAAGTTGAAAATTTACAAAGGGTTTGTATATATTTATTACAATCTTAAGCATATCCTCTTTTAACTATTAGCGATCCGTTTGATTGTTCATCCTTATACCGTCTATTCCAATAGTGTCAAGCCAATAATATCAAGGTTAAAATGGTTTTTGTGAGAGGAGATAATTTCTCAATTATAATTGAATGCTTATATACTGTATCCGAATGTTCGTTTATTTTCCATTCCGTCTGTGCTTTTCGGTTATCTGACGTGAGCTCTCATTTGAGCCTGCCCACTATAACTTATGATCAACCAGCATGACTAATCATTGCGCACCAAGAGCTGGAGTTTCCCTTGATTTTTACTTGTTTCCCTGTGCAGGATAAAGTTCTAACACTATTGGACTGATTTCCTGACTTATGGAAAATATCTTCCAGGCTTTTGTTGAAACAAGTTAAACTGTAATTTGTGTGGCATTTGTCGGCTTATACAGTAAACAGCTGCATGTCACGAGAATTTAATTCAGAACGAATATTTATTAAGTAAATTGATGTGCACAATGAATACATGTTTTATTTCAAATTTAAAAGAAAACTAAAGAAAAACAAATAGAAAATTTACAATTTAGAATTAAGCTAGGGTTAAAGTCAAAGATTATAAAATAAAATAATGCAAATTAATGATTTATTAAGGTTGAATAAAATATCGTGCTTCAAATTTAAATTTAATTATTGTTTGATTAGTCCGAATTAGCGATTTTCCCAAATGAACATTTCGTATTCAACGACAGAAGCACAACTGGCGGGAAAAATATGACAACAACAAAAATTGACACATGCGATTAGTCAAGCCATTTGGTGTGTGATTTTTGTGTTTTTATTTTAAAATTTAAAGTGTTTATGAAAATGTATGTACAATAAAGCTTGAAGCGGCTAAACAGTAGTAATGGTTGTAAAACATTGTGTTTGTAAATCAGAATCGCGCTATTTAAAAGACGCAAATATGTCCTTTTTGCACTTTTCGAACCCCAAAAAGGAAACCAAACGGTGTAATAGATGGATTGCGGCTTGCCGAAGGCCAAATTTTACATTAAAAAAGGTAACGCGGTACTCATACATTTATCTGCAGCCTTCACTTTATAGGCGAAAAAGGTCGTACCGATGTAAATTCTGACCCTACTTTTGCTACTTATTCTCAGGTATCTTGAATTAATTTAATTTTATTATTTCAATAGTGTAATAAATATTTATATACTTTTAAAAAATTTAAATGAGGATTCATTTCCCAAACCGACGAATACATCAATACCAGAAATGTACGTATAGCAATAATGTTAACTTAAATTATTTAATTTCCTTATTTTATTTAATCTAGAATTTGAAAGAAAACAATATCAATGATCCCATGCAATGCCTTGATGAAATTACTGATCCTTGCATTGAAAATGTACCAACATCATCAACAAGTTCAGAAATGTCTAACAAATTAAATTTTCAATCGTTCAACATAGCTGTTGTTATAGACAAAACCAAAAACGATTTAAATTTTATTCAGGCCTTAACGTTGAACAGTTTGATGTTCTTTGGGCATTTTTGGGCTAAGAGGCGCTAAATTTGGATCGTTGGCGGGGTGGAGGTATAAAACAGAAACGAAGACAACAAAGGACGTTGTGTAGAATAAAATAAAAATCAGCTATAGTAAATACTTCACTAGTTTTAATTCATTATTTGATGAAGATAAGTAATAGCACAAGTACAGGATCAAAACCTACTTGCTCATTTAGGTTTTTCTTCATATGCTCAACTTTAAACATTAATATTTCTTTTAAATCTTTGTCCGAAATACAGTCATAGTATTGCAATTGCAATGTTTCATATTTGGCTTCAGTAACTATTGTGGGATTATGACCCTTTTCTATTCCTTGGTTCCATTTTTTTAAAGATGATGTGCAAGAGATAATTTGGTAGCCAAAATGAATGGTATATAGTCCTCTAAGGCAAACAGGATTCCAAGTATATGAGAACAGCAGCGGCATGTAGATGCCTTACACTGGCAAGAACCTTAGATAATTTGCGCATCTGATTTATTTAAAGCTAAAAACACTTTGTAAATTGATCCATAATACGAGGCATACACGTCAGATTTATTGTAGTAATTGTCTTCATCATTATTATCTTTAATGTTTGTAACATTACCACCCGTAAAACAAATACGCCCACGGCATATTGATTTCGAGTATTTTATTGTAGAGGTGCAGTCCCCATTGAATTGTCATAATCCATAACTTTCGCATAGCAGTATGGTTTCGGAATCACAACGGAAGGGAAAATGTTCCATCCACTAGTTGGCATTGGTTCATTCAAAGCAACTTTGGGAATTTTCGGTAAAATATTATATTGTGTTGCTGATTATTTGCAATACAATCTGTTACTCTAAAAAAAAAAACTTTAGAGTTGGTTAACGTAAACATAACTAGAATATAACCTTTTTAATAATTCCGGCTTGATTTCATTATCCGAAATCCCAATTTATTTAATTTTATATCCGAATTTGGAAGCTTGGCTCTAGGTCCGTCATCTTCTGTTAAAAAAACTCAATATTACAACCAAATCTAAAATAAACAAATACATATTAAGTACAAAACGTCAAAAACATCAGCTCATTCGAGAGATTTTTAGGGCGAAAATCTGGATGGTCCCGACTGCTACAGTTACTACTGACATAATTTGCAGGAACGTGACGTTGCTAAGTCGAAGCGTAATTTTGGTGTCGAAAGTTTTCTGGTTTGGGAGATTGATATTATGATTTTCTTATTCAGCGAAGCTTCCGATCTGCTTTATAACGACACGAATGAACTTTCCTTATATAGGTGGAACTTTTGGAAGACGTTTTGTTAAATTATCTGGATAATAATACAAACGAAAATTATGTTTTTCAACAAGACAATGCTTCGATCCATGCTTCGAAGGAGACCACACAGTGAACGAAAAAAGCATTCGAGAAAAATATTCCCCTGCTTGAATTGCCAGCTGTATGATTGCAATCCCATCGAAAACGTTTAGAGGGCTTTGCCCGAAAAGTTTATGGATATGGGCGGTAATATAATTCAATGAATGATTTGAAAAGTGCCATCAGTCAATGTTGGGCCAAAATTGATCCGGAAACTATTAAAAATTTAACAAGTTCAATGCCTACTCGAATTTTCGAAGTTATTCCACAAGGTGGAGGCCACGCCAAATATTAAATAAAATAATTAATGCAAAATTGTTAATTTTGTTCTTAATTTTAGTACATTTTCAGAAGTGCGTTTATACGTAGGTCTACCTGAAATGTTAATTTTTCAATTTTATTAAAGTGAAATTATGCAAACACTTTTAAATAGCACTTATATTTTTAGGCATTTGTGCGCAGGTATTATTCATTAAACAACATTCTATTAAATGTCTCAATAATCAATAAAACAAAACTAAAACCAAAAAAATTCTCATTCATTCAAAATCAATTTTAAATTTCATTTTTAAAATAAATTAATTAAAATTTAACAAGAAATCAAATCTATCTGTATATAGCCGTTTACCACCGACAGTGAGGCGTCTAACAATTCAATAAAAATAAAAACTCTGTTCTTATCGTTAAATTTAAATTTATTTAAACAGAATTTAATACCTTTCAAATCTATAGAAACTAATCATTTAATTTAAAAATATAAATATAAAATTATTTATTACTAAAACTATTTTTTAGTTTTTATAATTTGATTGATTTTCATAAATATGTTTGTATGTATGTACGTATGAAACGAGATAAAAATAAAATATTTTAAGAATTTATTGTTATTTCTTCTTATTATTTTATCTGTCATCAATTACATTGTCTTGTCATGTCTTATTTATTTCTTCGATTTTTTATTTTATTTGTTTCTTATACGTATGTGGATGCTTCCACTATATATGTACGTATACGAAGATTTATTTCTACGTTTATGGTTTAAGAAGAAAATCAAAAATGTATACCTATATGGGGCAGGGATTTAAAAACTTTGGTACGCGTTAATTTTTTTTTTTATATATTACGTATGAAGTGCGCGTATTTCTTTTACATAAGAAAAAGGGACATGTACCTAATACAAAAAAAAAAAGTTTGCCCATCTCTGACTAAGTAAATTATAATTTTTTCCTCTGTGGATTATTGATGGGTTTTATAATTGGAATTAATTAGGAAGATATTGAGATTTTGATTTTAATGGCTACATAATTTTAATATTTATTAATGTAAAAGACATGATTGATGAGCAAGGATTGTGTACTATAGATATATAAAATCTGAAATATCTGATGGCGTCATGTTCTCTAACGAATTAAAACCTTTCATTATAATTTATTAAAGTGTATAGGTAAATGCTATCATATTAATTTTTATTTTAAATCCAATTAGTTTGTCTAAACTTGGTGCTAATGGATTGGGAGCAGTTTTAGTTCGCACTTTAGGAATTACGCCAAATTATACAAAAAAATACGAATTCAATACTTAGTAGGGACTGAAGGATGTTAACATTGAAAATGCTTTCTTCTCGTTTATTATTATATAGCTGACCTCCAATACAAAATTAGATGATTGAAGAATTGTTCATAAGAAATAGCCAAGTTCCTCTAAACTTTATCTAAAATTCATTTTAGTTTCGATTTCTGGTGACCAAAATCGGTTAAGAAATAACCAAGTTCATCATTCTTAGAAATTTTCCAGAATTTTATCTAATAATCATTTTAAAATTCCATTTCCATCGTACATGTCGGATTTCACCATAATCGATAAACAAATCGCTAAGTTAACTCAAAAATATATCGATTTTTTGGGACGATTTTTAAGCCTCGGTTTTTTCGAGATACTTCACTATAAACATTTTCATGCTGGTTTCAAGAGGTCGATATTTTACGCTACATATATTTTTTGCTGTGTTGCTCCTCAACCAATCAATCACTGAAATAAACAAAACAAAACTTTGATTTGATTGCTTTAGGATCTCGGAAAAATGGACCATTGGGTAAACGTAAAATCCCTACTTCATGAAACCACCATCAATGTTAAGATATAGATTGTGATCTGTTGCTTGAATAAGTAGTAAGGTCACTTACAACCTCTATATGAATAGCTTTCGTTGCCACACAAACAAATAGCGTAATGTAGCCCTTGATGAATTTGGTGCTCCTTCCCTGTTTTAACGCCTTTTGGTTTTGGAACAAATCTTGAATTAGACACATTTTTTGACATATCCCCTATATGCTGCTTCTTCCTCTAACTTTCCAGTATTGTTGTCTGGTTAGCTGAAGGTTAACGATGGATTCGGATGTAGCCTTTGCTTATGTGTGTGCCATATCAAATTTAAATATTTTATCAAATACTTTTTTGATATTTCGGTAAAATTTTATCAAAAAAGTATTAATATAATACGTTGTAATGTATGTTTTCATTATATTTTGAATTTAGTTTTATATAATAGTTGGGCCACCTTTGTGACTTGATAAGTGGCAACAATGTATAATGTGATTAATAAATGAAGTAACTCGTTTCTTTCCTTCTTCCGGTTTTACTCATTCTAGTGAATAGACGTGTTTTATTTCTATATCTAAAAATCTGTAATCATCAGGTTATGGGCCCAGATTTTTAGCAATCAAATTGTAGAATCAGTTTTTATTAAAATTAGTTTAATAAACGAGTGATAAAGTAATTTAGTAAAATCGCGCATAATTAAAAAATCGGAAATTAAATTCATGACACTTAATAGTATCCCAGTAAAAAAATTGATGGGACTTAAGGATTTCAACGAATTGCAGTTTGCTATGAAATCTTATCATCAGCATGAAGATCTGTGATGTATTGAAGGCGAAGATGTAACATCGGATATGAAAATCAAATCCAAACGTGAAATACAGACCAAGTCAAAAATTATCATGTGCCTGCATCCGTCTGTGTATGTTCACATTAGGAGTCTCGAAACTTCCAAAGAAGTATGGGTACAATTGATCAAGGTGTTCCAGCATGAGAGACTGTCAAATAGAATCGCCTTAATGCGAAAAATGATCACCACAAAATTAGAAAATTGCTTGACAATTGAGCAAAATTTAAATGACATGGGGTTTGTAGTGAGCGAAGAATGAATTGGCACATTTCTAATTGTGAGTTTGCCAGAAAATTTTTACCCGATGATTATGGCCATGGAGAGTTCAAAAACAAACCTTACAAGGGAGTACGATAAGAGCAAAATATGGTAAATACAGCGTTTGTAAGGTAATAAAAAGCATTGGTCAACAGGCATTGATGTCAGTTTTCCCAGTAAATGAAACGATGATGTAATATATGCATGTGCTCGAATTATCAACAAATCTACTTTCAGTAGCTCAAAAGGCCAAAAATGCTAAGGTGATAGTTTTCGATGATCGCCAGTTTAAAATTTTTGACAAATACACTCAGCTGGTTGCGTCAGCAACTCTAGAGAAGGATATGCACAAACTCGATATGGGGAAATCGATCAAGCCCAAATGGGTATTTAAAACCAAAACACAAATAGATGGTGCAAAAAATACAAAGCACGGCTGCAGTAGTCAAATACAGCTCAATTCGTTACCTGTTGTCATTGGCTGTTCAATACAATATGAATGTTGTTATCTTCGTTCCTTCAAGGGGAATTGAAGGTGACAGTGTATATGGTGCAACCAGAATAATTCGCGGATGGGACAGCAAAAGTTTGTAAGCTGAAGAAAGCGCTTTATAGATTAAAACCAGCAAGACTTGCATGGAACCAAAAGTTGGACAGAATGTTGGTAGAGATCCGCCTTATACGATCTAAACCTGTTAGGTGTACCTATTATAAAATCAATGGTGGTTCCAAGCTATTTGTTGCGGTGTACGTCGATGAATTTTTGATCTTTAGTACCAACAAAACACAAAGTATGAGATTATAAAATGAATTGACCAAACGGTTTCACAGGAAGGATATTGAAGAAGCCGAAAGCATTTTGGGAAATTTACGAGAGATCGAGGAAAGCAAATTTTGTCGATGGATCATCAAAATTATCTAACCAAAATTTTGGAGAAATTTAATATGTCTCGTAAACGTCAAGTTAGACAAAAATATGTCACCACGAGCAAAGCAGAAATTGACGATATGCAGCAAATTCCATTTCAAGAAGCAGTAGGCAGCCTTTTGTATGTAACCCAGGGCTTACGATCTGATATTGCATTCGCAGTAAATTTAGTGAGCTGATTTTCGTACAATCCCGGCAAGCAACATTGAGTTGCAGTGAAACGAATTTTTCGTTACTTGGGGACAAGTAACAGGGACAGTAAATGCAAAGCTGGTATATCAAAATCGGTGTCGGGAGATATTACTGGGTGATGCAGATTGGGCGAGCGACCTCGTTGAAAGAAAATCCACCACTGGTTATGATTTTCTTAAATGTGGTGGAGCAATATCATGATCATCATGCAAGCAGCAAACCGTTGCTCTTTCCACAACTGAGGCTGAACATGTATATGGCCGTCTCAGCAGCCTGTCAAGAAGCATTGTGGCTTAAATACGCGATTGGCGCGAAATTTTTTTTTTTGCATTACGAATTGACTCATTTGAAAGAAACTCGAGGACGACTTGAAGCACTCAAACTGGAAACACTTTCTGAAATAACATAAGCAGGTTTCAATCTACCCACCAACCTTCACTATGAAATTTTTTCGTAATTTTCTTAAAAAATTAAAAGGTCCTTCATACGGAGGATGAAGGCCTGTCTAATCTTGTTGAATATTATGAAGACGAATTCGGAATTATCTAGAGAGACGGGCAAAAATACGTGTCAGGTTTGTCAGATTGACGTGGTTCAGATGGCTTTACATTGCGAATACGTTCTTTTAGCAGTTCGGCAAAACTGTTGGAATCTACCGAAATCGTTGATTGGGATGATGTAAAAAATTCGCCTAGCACTTTTATTTGCTCCCAATAAACTAAGTCAGCCGACGAGCATTTCAAATCTTCCTTAATTGCCGTGTGAAGACCTAAGAGAACTAAAGGAATATTGTCGGCTCAATTTACTGTATTGCCTCGAGCCATCAGTGATGCTTCAAAGTCACAATGAAATCTCTCTACCATCACATTTGGGTGCGGATGATAGGCTAATAATTTAGTCAGGTCGGAAAACAGTTTGGATTCGAGAAGAGATACTTGATCTGTAGTAATAACTAATGGAACGCCAAAACGAGACATATACTGTTGGAGAAACGTTTTCGCTTCTTTGTTGGCTGTCTCGGCCATCTTGTAAACCTGTCAACGATTGTGAGTACATATATGAACATCCACAAGATTGTGGATTATGGACCTACCAAATCCATATGAATTTGTTCAAATCATACGCCGCGAAGATCAAAATGCCGGTTTCAGATCGAGTATGGCGACCTTATCTTATATCTTTGGCACTGCAAACACGCCTTTGGCACTCATTGAGATTTTTGTCATTATTGGGCCAAAAGTATTTAGCTCAAATGTTCTTCCGAGTTACGCAAATCCCAGGGTGGAATAACCCATGTATCATGTCAAAAACTGTTTATAATAATTTTGAGTACAAATGGACGACATTTGCCAGTCGAGGCTTTGCACCAAACGTTTTTATTTGAACCGGTTGACTGAATTTGTTTGAGTTTTAATTTGCAACGGGTTTTCCGATTTTTGTCAGATAAAATTGCGTGAAGCTCTTAATCGTGCTTCTGTAGCTCGATGAGAATTTTACCATTCAACGTTTTATCCGCTAAGCTAGCTATATAAGTGACGTGTCTGGCGTGGTTAGTGGCTTCTGGTCGGTATATATAGAGAATTGTATACGCTCAATGAAATACTTAAATGTTTGAGAGAGGTGTATACCTTGAGGTTCGCGGCCGAATTTAATGTTTTGACTCGGTTGGAGACAATTTCCTTGAATAGAATGGTAAAGGCTCCCACTAACCATTACTGAATTGTTCCAGTACTGCTCCAACAGCCCAACTGGATGCATTGGTTGTGACGTTGCATGTCGCGTTAGATTTAGGATGTGCTAGTAAAGTTGAAGTAGCTAGTGCCTATATTTTCACAATCTTCTGACCATGTAAGTTGTGGTTTTTTAACTTTGTTCATTAAGGCCAAATGTTAATGCAAAGGTGCTAGCAGATGAGCAATATTTCGGATAAATCAGCTATATTTGCGGCACACAAAAAATATAAACGCAACGAAATTTCTTATGAGGAATACAAAACGATGCGGAACACCTGCAAAAAAATCTGTGGTAGAGAAGCAAAAAGAGCCGACAGCAAGAAAGCCAATGTGGCTTCCGAGTTGAAAATCTCCGATCGCAACTTTTACCACATGGTCGCATCGGTTGCAAATATTTCGAAAACATCTGTTTCAGCATTGAAACGTGCTGACGGCGCCTTGGTGGTGGATCCATATTTACAAGCTGACTTATTGGCGAGCGTCTTCAAATCGAACTCGACATTAGTTGTCCCAGATGGAATTAGACCTCCATTAATTCCATATTGTGGTTCTAAAATGAGCCCCGTCGTCATCTCGGAGGAAATTGTCTTTACTAATCTGAAGTCAATGAATGCAAACAAGGCCACCGGACCTGATGGAATTCCAGTTCGAATATTGAAGGAGTTTGCCAGTGACTTGGGTCCAATATTATCTAAAATTTTCCTACTTTCATATAAGCAAGGTCACTACCCGAACGCCTGGAAGAATGCAATGGTGCAACCCGTGCTGAAACGGGGTTGTGACAAAACTGACCCTTCAAGCTACCGGCCAATATCAATTGTGTCAGCCGTCGCTAAGGTCTTTGAGAAATGCGTCAATCAACATATAGTTAAATATCTTGAAATTAGCAAACTAATTTCGGATAGACAATACGGCTTTCGTGAATGCCGATCCACGACCGATCTCCTGACGTATGTCACGAACAAATGGAATCTCGCCCTAGAACACCACGGAGAGGCCTTTGCAATCGCCTTGGATATATCCAAGGCTTTTGATAAGGTATGGCATGAGAATCTTATTTGTAAACTTGTGGCATACGGGCTGGACTCGATGACCACAAGGTGGATTAAAAGCTATCTCAATGACCGAAAAATCAGCGTCGTGCTTAATGGGAGATCATCATCGACGCACTCCCCAAATGCCGGAGTCCCTCAGGGGTCACCTTTGTCACCGACCCTGTTTTTGCTATACATCAACGATTTGCTGGATAGCACTGTAAACCCTATCCATAGCTTTGCGGATGATGCCACATTGCATTCTTCTATTTCATTCGAGGCGGAGCCTAGCATCACAGATCTAAATAATAAACGGTCAGAAGTCGTAACTTCTCTTAATTCCGATTTAAGTACAATATTTGAGTGGGGTAACAACAACTTAGTACAATTTAACGAAAAAAAGACACAAATATGCACATTCTCACGTAAAAAAAGTCGCAACGACTACCCATTTGTGGTAAAAAACCATATCCTTATGGGTTGCGACTCAATTCGACTGCTTGGTGTTCAAATAAGTAACAAACTCAAATGGAATGAACACATTGTTGCATTGGCTAAATCAGCTTCAAAAAAACACGGGTTCCTGAATCGATGCAGAAGGTTTTTCAAATCGCATCAAGTTCTCCAGATATATAAAACCTTCATCCGACCATGTATAGAGTATTGCTGTCAAGTTTGGGGAGGTGCGTCTGGTACCACCCTCCACTTATTGGACAGGGTTCAACGCCGCGCTATCAGAATAATACGGAATCCCAGACTTACTCAAGAACTAGACAGCTTACAGCATCGCAGAGATGTTGCAGAACTCTGCGTCTTCTACAGATGCTTACATGGTAAATGTTCTGCAGAACTATCGGAGAAAATACCACCATTCGTTACAACAACAAGAGTAACAAGAGGAACAACCAATGCACATAGGTTTACGGTGAAGCTCCCGAAACCTCGAACTGAAGAAATCAAGCGCGAATTTATATACCGAACATCAAAAAAGTGGAATTCGCTAATACATTTCAAATTTCCGAAGGAATATAAAATGAATAAATTTAAGGTAGCTATTAATCTTTACTTGCAGGATCGCGCATTGGGTGCAGAAGCTCTGACAGTTACAAGGAGCTAGGACCGTTAATAAGTCCGCTCTGCACCCAATTAAAAAAAATTGATAAAAATAAAAAAAAAAAAAAAACAAAAAAAAAAAATAGGAACATTATAGGAAAATTAGAAATGATTTCAACACTACTATGTGATGGAGAGATTCCATCTTTTGAAATGTTATGCTCCAAAAATTCCAAAGATGAAACACTTGATGTTTTAATGTTTACACCATATTCTAAGGCATATGACTAAGGCATTCAGGTAAATTCGAACAAGCGAAATGGTGTTGTGATGACTGTTTTGTAAATATCCTCCGGAGCCACAGGAATGTGATGGTATGCTCTCACCAAATCGATCTTTGAGAATACCGTACATCCGTCTAAACACAAAGAGAAAATAATGAAGATGAACTATTGGGTATACGCATCTGGCGTTGTGTATTTAAACGACGATAATCGCCACGTGGGCACCAATCACCACTGTCTTTCTTTGCAACTAAACGAAGTGGTGAAGACGCATATGTCGATGATGGTCGACGAATCCCAAGTTGAATCATGTGCTCAAATTCTGTATTTGCAGCATTATGTTTGACTGGATCTAACTTTGAGGTGTGCAAAATGGTAACGGTCCTTTTGTTATGATGTGATGCAATGGTTGAAATGGTTCATCGGAAAACTGTAATTTGGGCTTTCAACCACAGATGGAAACTCGGACAATCAGTTAAACTTGTTACTTGTTATACATAAATGAGAGTTTTTTCTGCACTAAAACTGATATACGGGGGTTTTTCGGGTCACTGATCACGAATCCGGTGATAGATTTTAGGAATTCAAAATGTCATATTCAATATGGCGAACAAATTTTTATAAAAATTGGTATATGGGGTTTAAACAAATGGTATATAGTATGGCAAATTCAATGTTTCTGTTTTGAAATTCAATATGGCTGATAAAATATGGTGAGCAATTTTATCGAACAGGCCAATCCCACATAACTTAGGGAGTAAATTAAATGGGTCAGAGTTGTACTCATTTATGGCTCCTATTCGTGATATCTCCACTTTAGACTGTTATACAAAGTTAGAGGCCTTCTCTTGATGCTCAACTTAGATAGTCTCTCAGGGACATTTTTGAGTATATTTTTTTAGATTGCGCATGGCTTGCAGCTATAACCTTATATTAGGGAATTCATTACATTTTTGTTTGTATTTGAAAATGATATTGGTGTTTCCATTCAAGCTCTATATGGACTAACTAATAAACGCTTTAAATTGAGGCCTAGGGGCCTGTAGAAACACATGCCAATGCAATAATATTTGATTTTAAATTAATTAGTTATTCCTGTAGTATGTAACAAAAATGTTAGCTTTCGATTTTTGATGGCGTAACACAGCGTTGCATAAAAACAAAAAATATTGATCAAGTCACACTAAACTGATGCTGATAGACCATCTTATCCAGAATCAAAGCAACGATTATTACGGAAGTTTCTAAAGCGCTTTCACCAAATCAACATCTTAGAAAAATACAACGCCAATTATTTATTTTGGTATTTTACCACCTAATTTTGAACAGAAATATGAGGAGTTAACGAAAAGGGGCATCAAAGACTCATTAAATTAACGAAGGGTGTCTTTTCTACTTTTCCTTCTCGAGCTTCCAGAAATTCTCAAAATTTATATGTAACCGATTGCTTTAAGAATATATCGAAAATAGATTAGGATCATCTCCAGAAATCCAAGATTCGGAAATAACCTCGCACTTCGAAATCACAAACGACGAAACGGATAGCATAAGGTAATTATCATACATAACGAAAAAACTATCGGCACAACATACAAGAAACACAAGTGTTTCGCGGAGTCTCTATTAAGAATTACTGATCTCAGGTGAAACAATAACTCATAAAAAATTAAATCTACAAAATTCCCAACAATTTATTGCAACCAAATTTATTTGGCACACAACATAATAAGCTTATCATAATAAACGAGCATTTTTTATGACTGCACTCAAAAGCTTGTTTTACGTTTTATTTTTTATACCGAAACAAAATAATTTATTCGTTATAACAGAACATTAATCAAAATTTATATTCTGGGTGCTTTAAAGTGTCGCCTTCATATATCATCTTTTTTATATACATTTTATTTCGTGATTCATTTAAATCTTGAATATATTCTTTTGTGCTACACTGTATATATATACTACTTAAGTGTCGAAAAGAAAATCAGAATCATATGTATGTATACATACTATATATTGAAACATCTGCTGAACGTCTCACAGTTCAAATGGCAATATTAAATCCCCATGAAACTATTATAAATGTATATATGTACATTGTGTATTATACCATCTGACCGGTCATAAATCACGTTACATAAATAACTTCTTATCATATTGTAGGTTCTGTACATATATATGGGCGCCTTCAAAATCAATAAAATTTGATTTCAGTGCTGCACAACAACGTCGTCTAAATAGGTATTGACACTTGGGATTAGTCCCATAAATTGAGGCATGTTACATAATAATACAAAGACATAATTACCATGTTCCGGTCTTTACAGTTGAACTAATATAAAAATAAAAAATAAAAACATTGTGCCATATCCATTTACAAAATTTTCCAGTCTTCTTTATAGTGTGTGGGGTGTTGTCTTATACGACATTTTACGGGTTCTTTGTAAAAGACGACACATAAAGCTTATACAAAAGCAACAAACAAAAATAGGAATTTTAACAATTTGTTGGTGTAATTTACTTTTTAAAAAAATTATATCGTCAAATAAATTACAAACAATTAGTCTGCTGTTTTATACGAGTATGTTTATTCCGTTTTATGTTTATGTGAAAAATATTTATTTGGATTACATACTTACGGTTTTTTTATGTAATGTAATTCTTTAAGTTTTCGTCATAAGAATGAATGTTTATCTTTGTGCGAACAACTGACATATTTATAAATTTTATTTTATGTTCTTATACCGGAATACCTCGATTTGCACAATTTTTATTTGTCATCGCTGCTTAAGAAGAGCTAAATATGTTGCAAATAGCGGACGTTGAAGAATGCCTCTAATTTATAAGTAACATATATGTAAGTTAACCGAATTCGAGGATTTATATTAACACGCAATTTTTAGGACATATTTGTTCACAAGAAATTTGCAATATTCAGTTCAATGAAAGAGGTTTGTGTTTGTGGTTATTGCGAATAAAGGTGTACATGTCGCGAGATAAGTATTAGTTCTGATGTTCTAAACAAATAGGTATACATATTTTTATGTCTTTCAGGTAATAAGATTTTTCTAGACCTACAAGTCTAAAGTCCTATTTTAGAACATAAAAGAAAATGGGACACCTATTCAGGCGTCGAGACCTAAATTAATTTTGAACCGCAAAAAAGATTCGGGATCCGCCGACATCTGTTTTCAGGTCTCAAGCTTTAGTGTTTTCATAAGCCCTAAAACAACAGACCCTACTTCCAGATAAGGCACGTATAAAATCCAAAACGCTGAGAAATTTTGGTTTTGCTATCATATTATCCATCCTTAATCACTGATGCTGACAGTGGCTGTTGTTTATTTATTTGGACAGTTCCCAAAATTACTATATAATTTTGTAAAAAAAGTTCGATATTATTGAATAAATTTGTCTAAGATTTTAGTACCAACCAAGCGAAGTGCCTCATCCAGTCAAAATAAAAACAATCACGGTAGTGTTGAAAATTTCAACAATGTTATCGAAAGTTGTAGTGAAAATGATTTCAAATGTGTTAAGTCGATCGTCTGTCTAATTTATAAGTGGCAAGTTATTATTTTTTTTTTTTTTATTTTTTTTATAAATATTTTAATTGGGTGCAGAGCGGACTTATTAACGGTCCTAGCTCCTTGTAACTGTCAGAGCTTCTGCACCCAATGCGCGATCCTGCAAGTAAAGATTAATAGCTACCTTAAATTTATTCATTTTATATTCCTTCGGAAATTTGAAATGTATTAGCGAATTCCACTTTTTTGATGTTCGGTATATAAATTCGCGCTTGATTTCTTCAGTTCGAGGTTTCGGGAGCTTCACCGTAAACCTATGTGCATTGGTTGATCCTCTTGTTACTCTTGTTGTTGTAACGAATGGTGGTATTTTCTCCGATAGTTCTGCAGAACATTTACCATGTAAGCATCTGTAGAAGACGCAGAGTTCTGCAACATCTCTGCGATGCTGTAAGCTGTCTAGTTCTTGAGTAAGTCTGGAATTCCGTATTATTCTGATAACGCGGCGTTGAACCCTGTCCAATAAGTGGAGGGTGGTACCAGACGCACCTCCCCAAACTTGACAGCAATACTCTATACATGGTCGGATGAAGGTTTTATATATCTGGAGAACTTGATGCGATTTGAAAAACCTTCTGCATCGATTCAGGAACCCGTGTTTTTTTGAAGCTGATTTAGCCAATGCAACAATGTGTTCATTCCATTTGAGTTTGCTACTTATTTGAACACCAAGCAGTCGAATTGAGTCGCAACCCACAAGGATATGGTTTTTTACCACAAATGGGTAGTCGTTGCGACTATTTTTACGTGAAAATGTGGATATTTGTGTCTTTTTTTCGTTAAATTGTACTAAGTTTTTGTTACCCCACTCAAATATTGTACTTAAATCGGAATTAAGAGAAGTTACGACTTCTGACCGTTTATTATTTAGATCTGTAATGCTAGGCTCCGCCTCGAATGAAAGAGAAGAATGCAATGTGGCATCATCCGCAAAGCTATGGATAGGGTTTACAGTGCTATCCAGCAAATCGTTGATGTATAGCAAAAACAGGGTCGGTGACAAAGGTGACCCCTGAGGGACTCCGGCATTTGGGGAGTGCGTCGATGATGATCTCCCATTAAGCACGACGCTGATTTTTCGGTCATTGAGATAGCTTTTAATCCACCTGGTGGTCATCGAGTCCAGCCCGTATGCCACAAGTTTACAAATAAGATTCTCATGCCATACCTTATCAAAAGCCTTGGATATATCCAAGGCGATTGCAAAGGCCTCTCCATGGTGTTTTAGGGCGAGATTCCATTTGTTCGTGACATACGTCAGGAGATCAGTCGTGGATCGGCTTTCACGAAAGCCGTATTGTCTATCCGAAATTAGTTTGCTAATTTCAAGTAAAGTTACTTGGTGCTGTATCAAAATATCTCCGTCTTGGGGACTGTATCAAAATGTCTCCGTCTTGGGGACATACAAAACTAACATGTAAACATCGTATTTTGCTTTTAGTTGTCGACATCCTGGACTTAACCCAGGATGTCGACAACTAAAAGCAAAATACGATGTTTACATGTTAGTTTTGTATGTCCCCAAGACGGAGACATTTTGATACAGTTGACAATCGGTTTGGTGTTGCAAAATCGAAAGCTTGACAAATGGTAGTGTGTGTATCAATTGATTTTGTTGATTTACTTACAAGGGAACCTTTTGAACTGTCAAATTCAATAAATTGTAAAATCTAGTCTAAGTTGTAGTACTCTGTGAGACATTAACGAAACCATTTTTTTTATCGGCAACCAAGCCCTTCTTAGGGATTAAAACCACCCCTTAATTTAACCTCAAAAAACACTTTTTTCGATATATCTCGGCTTCTACTCCACTTTTTTGATAAAACAGATTGGTAATTATTCTTCATAAAAAGTACAAATAATCCATGGTAAATTAAATTACAAGGGATGCATCTCTGTTTTTTTAAGGGGATGACCTGTTTTCCGCTAGTGGCAGCGGGAGGAAGGAGAATTGACAAATTAAAACGAATTGAAGATTATTGTTTACAGAAATTTAGAACAGCCAGATCCGGTAGAATATCTATTCATGATTTTGATATTAGACGTATTGCAATAGAAAAAGTACAAGCAATAAACTTAAAGGAATTCAAAGCTTCTCCGTACTGGTTACATGAATTTTAAACGTCGATTCAAAATCGTTTCTCGAAAAGTAACTAAAATTATGTATATCAAACAAATCCCTTGATAATGAAGAAAAGCGTTCATCACAAATAGAGGAATTTCGTAATAAAGTGAAAAACGCTATAGCAAAATATGATACTGAGCGTGTATATAATTCCGACCAAATTGGCTTTTGTTACGAAATACACAGTGGACGAATTCTTGATAATAGAGGAGAGAAAATTATAGAATGTTTAGTTCAATAATTCCATTCTACCAGCCATTTGTACACCATTCAACCATCAGTTTCTGCCGAGGGAGAACTTTTATCTCCCTTTTTGTTGGTGTTACAAGAACCAAAGGGGGAGTTTGGGCCAGCAGTAAAGCAAAATTTATTTGAAGCCGAAAACGTTTATATACTGGCTTCCAAATCAGGTAAATTAACTAAAGAACATTTAGAAACTTGGGCGCAATATGTGTAATTTCCATCAACTACTACGACAAGTACACTGCTGCTTGATTCATGGAGAGGTCACTGCCAACGATACTTTTTGGTCATTTTTGGTTATTTTTTGGTCAGTTTTGGTTATTTTTTGGTTACGTTTGATCATTTTTTGTTATTTTTTGGTTATTTTTTGGTATTTTTTGGTTATTTTTGGTTATTTTTTGGTCATTTTTTGGTTATTCTTGATAGTTTGTTGATTATTTTTGGTTATTTTTTGGTAATTTTTTGGTAATTTTTTGATCATTTTTGATCATTTTTTGGTCATTTTGGTTATTTTTGATCATTTTTGGTTATTTTTTGATACTTTTTTGGTCATTTTTTGTTAGTTTTTGGTTAATTTTGACACTACGATTGGTTCGGCTTTTTTATAGACAAATATATTATTTTTGATGCATTCCAATATTTACGGTTTGGTAAACCAGTGAAATAAAGAAGCATATACTCATAATACATCTACTCCACTCAAAAGTAGAAATATCTTTTATCCCCCCTCCCCCCACCCCCCCCCCCCCCCCTATACCATTAAAAAACCAAGAAATTTCCTTCAGTTATTTTTTGGTAATTTTGATTATTTTTGGTTAATTTTTGATCATTTTTGGTTATTTTTTGATACTTTTTAGGTCATTTTTGGTTATTTTTGTTTTTTTCTTGATCACTTTTTTGTCATTTTTGGTTATTTTTGGTAATTTCTTGATAATTTTTTGGTAATTTTTGGTTACTTTTTGGAAATTTTTTGATCATTTTTGGTTATTTTTTGGTAATTTTTTGGTAATTTTTTGGTGTGTTTTGGTTATTTTTGGTTATTTTTTGGTCATTTTTGGTAATTCTTGATAATTTGTTGATTATTTTTGGTTATTTTTTTGGTAATTTTGTGGTTATTTTTGGTTATATTTTGGTAACTTTTTGGTCATTTCTGGTTATTTTTTGGTATTTTTTTGGTAATTTTTGTTAATTATTTGGTAATTGTTTGGTCATTTTTGGTTACTTTTTGGTAATTTTTTGATGATTTTTGTTATTTTTTGGTAATTTTTGGTTATTTCATGAAAACTTTTTGTTTATTTCTTGGTTATTGTTTGGTTGTTTTTTGTAATGGACTAGAAGAAGCTCCACGGTTCGAATCTAGCTCAAATCCGATATCTTTTTTAGTCGTAAATGTTTGAGAAATTACAACACAGTTGAAAAAACTGGAAATTTGTAGAAATTAAACTTTATTTTGAAGGAACATTTTTTGATCATAGTAACAATTATATTTTAACTTAAATTTGAGCAAGTAAGTTGGATAACTTTCATTATTTATATACTTGAACTCAAAAATGAACGATAAAGTGAACTCGATAAATGCGACCAATGTATGAATTCAACAAATTGAAGATTACTGTTTACAGAAATTTAGAACAGCCAGATCCGGTCATGATATTCATGATATTGATATTAGACGTATTGCAATAGAAAAATTACAAGCAATAAACTTAAAGGAATTCAAAGCTTCTCCGTACTGGTTACATGACTTTTAAACGTCGATTCAAAATCGTTTCTCGAAAACTAACTAAAATTATATCAAACAAATCCCTTGATAATGAAGAAAAACGTTCATCACAAATAGAGGAATTTCGTAATAAAGTGAAAAACGCTATAGCAAAATATGATGCAGAGCGTGTATATAATTCCGAGTGGACGAACCCTTGATAGTAGAGGAGAGAAAAGTATAGAATATTTAATTCAATCAGTACATTCTTCCACCCATTCGTACACCATTAAACCAACAGTATCTGCCGAGGGCGGAACTTTTATCTCTCTTTTTGTTAGTTTTACAAGAACTAGAATACAAATGTTTATAAATATTTTTAAAGGGCTGACCGATGTGATGAAAAAGTTTAACTATTTTTTCTAAATAAAATTCTTTTCATCATCATTTTTCTGATATCTTTTGCTTTATGTACAGCAGAAAATAAACTATTATTTATGTAAAGAAGTAAATGAGAGTAAATAAAAAATGAGTTGTTACGTATTTTTAATTAATTGATTTTCTTTTGTCCGCCATTTTAAATTTTCAAAATCTAACAGCAGATTCGTATTCAGCGACTTTGAAAACGTCCCCAAAAGCAGTTTTTATGAAAATGTGAAAGGCTCAAAGCGTACACGAAATTTATTTGTATTAGGGGTGATTTATTCCCTTTTTTGTCGTAATTTTAAGAAAAATAAAAAATTACCAAAACATTGTGTTAATAATTGTTTTATTTATTTTTATTTAAATTTTGGGTTATTTCATTAATTTTAATGAATTTCCAATGAAAATTTCCGAAAAACAGGTAATTTCATCCCCTAAAAAAACAGAGATGCAACCCTCGTAATCTAATTTACCATGAATTATTTGTACTTTTTATGAGGAATAATTACCAGTTTGTTCTATCAAAAAGAGTGGAGTAGAAGCCGAGATATATCGAAAAAAGTGTTTTTTGAGGTTAAATTAAGGGGTGGTTTTAACCCCTAAAAACGGCTTGGTTGCCGATAAAAAAATTGTTTCGTTAATGTCTCTCAGAGTACTTCAACTTAGACTAGGTTTTATAGTTTTTTGAATTTGACAGTTCAAAAGGTTCCCTTGTTAGTAAATATGCGCAAACCAAATTATTTGAAACAAAGAAGAAAATGCCACACGTCAAAGGCATATAATGCAAGTTACAGTAGGCGCGAACAAAAATATTTTGATGTATTCTGTGGTGAGCCTGCCTACATAAAATATGAGTACTGAGGCGTAGTCTGATTTGTAAATCATTCGCCTTTTTAAAGAAGAGGGGCACCAATTTTGTTTTGCGGCAGCTTGACATTTTTGGTGATTTTGGGGGTGGTGGTGTTTGCGGCGAAGAGGTGCAACTGTTGAATGTTGTTGTGTCAAGATTTGAGGAAGTTCGACGAGAGGTTTTTGAAGAAGTTATAAGCGCAAGCTTGGTGAAAAGAATTCAATAGTATGGAAAAGCACGACATGTGAAATGGACAGCAAGAAAGTATTCTGTTCGATTCACATGTAGATTTTAAACAAGAAACCATAGTGAAAAGTAACGTATACCACCGAGTAATAAAACAGTCCAATTACATCAAATATTCGCGAAAAATCTAGTATATAGGCATGTGATGCTGGTACGGTAAACAAACCTCGAAAAATGTTCCGGCGGTCATTTTATATAAAATATTTCGACCTTTGAGGTATTAATCGAAAGACTACTTTGGATATCCGCCAAATAAATTATCATCTTGGATAAATTAGAGTCTGAAAAAAAATGTAAAGATGAGAAAGAGCCAGAAAATCACTAAGTGTAGAAAGAAAGGCAACTACATAGTACATAGTACAAGACGATAAAAGGTTTAGAAACCTATCGTTTTAAGGATAGAAATATAAAGGGGTTCAGGTTCCAAGAACAATCTGAGGTTTACCAAACGAAAATTTTAAATTCTGAGGAAGTAAATAATCGCCGAGTTGATCAAGATTTAACCTGGTTAGTTTGCTATGTGCTAGTTACTAAAAGTTTTTGGTTTTTAGTTTATTTTGTAATATCTGCCACTTCTTCTCTCAAATAAATTGAAAATTTAGTACTTTTAACCAATTTTAACTCTAGTGACCCGGGTATAGACTAAAGGGGTTAATTTTTAACAAAAAATCTTGCCTACGTCATGTTTTTTCCATTTTTTTACTGAAGATTGATGTTCTTTTACATTTTTTGTTTACTACATTCACTGAAGTACCTTTAAAATTAAAAGAATTATACTAAACAAAACACTAAAATCCAAGTGATCCGTTATAGCCAAAAGGGTTAAGCACTGAAACTTTATTTGGTTGAAACTATTTTCAATTTTGGTCTCGATTAGTTGCCTAGGGCCTTCTAAAAACACCTCTCCCCACAAAAGGTCTGAACACCTATTATAAAAGATGTCGAAACCTAAATTAATTTTGGTTTACAAAAAGGTCTTGAGATCACTTTAAAGGACTAATTATAGAGGGTTCCAAACCTTAAAAAATACGTCGTTAGACCTTTTCTTCTTAGATCTAGATCTAGAATAGGCCCCGCCACTTTTTTCCAGGCCTCAAGAGCTGATTTCGTAGGTCCTTAAAGGAAAAAAAATGTTTAGGTCTGCAGACCTACTTTTCCCTTAAATGCCTTAACACGGTATCAAGAGGCATTTTTCAGCGAGAGGTACACAGAAGTTCTGAAGACCCATTTTAAAACATAATGAACAGGTTACGCTTATTTGAATTGAACCTATTAATTTTATTTCTTGAAATCCATTCAGTTCTATGAACCGTAAAAAGGTTCAGTGCCTATTAGGTACTTTTAAATCCGACACCATTTATCAGGTTTCTTTTGCTAGGTCTGGACACCAATTTTTCAGTGACCTTAAAAAAAATAGGTCGATTTCTACTAACGGTCCACAGACGGTGTTGAAATCTAAAATATTTTTGAATCTAAAACAAGCTACGAGGTTCATGGTCCTAATAAAAAATTGAGATTGTAACGAAGGGGAATTTTGAAAAACCTGTTAGCAAATTTCTTATAAATTTAAAGCAAACTTCCGGGCCCACGGAAGTGGATATTTCCGTTTGGTCAAGTTTCAGTTCGTGTGATTAGACCACCTACCTTTAGAGAGGACACAGCCAAGCAGACCGACAAATACCACTTTGAAACTCAATCAGAAACATTGCGTTTCGAAAAGGTATCTTTCGGCCTGGGCCTGCATATTATATTTAAATTAATATACAATTTTCTCTTGAACAATTGACAAACAGAAGCAGTTGATATTAATTTTGAGCTTAGCTACATTAAGCTTTCCTCTAAGCTAATTCCGGTTTTATTCGAAATATAAATTTAACAAAACGATAATTTCTCTTGATTTAGCAAATATTACTGTATTTGTTGTACAATATGCGGCTTGATTTGTAAACGACCAAATTGTAAGAATAAAGTAATATGAAATGTGACATTTTAGCATTAATGTTCCATAAATCAATCTGGCAATTGATTTATATCCTCTTTGCTTTCAATGTACTATAAAGAGCTCTCCATTGTATGTATATACGTGTAGCATGCAATTTATATGACAGCAATATATGAGATAAAATAATTGTCATTTTGTTGTTTGCTATTTATAAGAACAATATGTTTCTTCTCTCCTTCTTCTACTTTTTGTACATAAATTCAAGTTCAAAATCTTTTATAATACAATAAATTATTTTATTATTATTATCATCTATTGTTGTGTATATACATATAATGCGATATACATAACGTGTCAAACTCTATGTACATAATATACATTATATCTAGATTGAGATAGGTCACAAGCATAAGCAAGCAAACAATAACAACAACAATAACAACAAAATCTATAAATAAAATTTGTTAGGGTACACACTTAGCCGGAGAAATACACAATACAGAGGAGATACAGTGATTTTATTTTTATTTCTATTAATCATGTCAAATTACATTTCTGTGTTGCCTTCGTTGCTTGCTTGTGCTATGGTGCTGGCTGTTCAAAGAGATTTTTATCTTCGAAAATGCAATTCATTGAATATAAAATAAATATCTTAGCAGATGTTGTATACATACATATTATATACGAATATAATAAATTATATGGTTTTGTAATTTTATGTGTGTGTGTGTGTGTTTGATTATTGATTGCACTTTGCTAATGGAGAATTATGCTGTGTGTCGTAAATATACAAAAATTTAACACCCCATGGTGTGACAAAATTATTGTCATAAAAAGGAATATTACTACATTACATACAATATATATTGTTTTCGGATGAATGGTTGTTTAAGATATAATTTAATTTATTGAGAATTTTTATCATTATTACTGTTCGGTAACAATTTTGGGGTTTCCTTTAAAAACTGTTATAAGCAACAAAAACTTGTGGTTCCGTGAAATTTATTTATCCAATTTATAAATAAAAGTGACAGAATGCTGTAATTTTTGTCTGGTACATCATGATAAACATTATATTGGCTTAGTGGTGTGCGGTCTGATTTAGCAAATTTACCAACATTTGTCGGAAATGGCATAATTTGGGTAATTATGTTAAACTGATTTATACCTTTTGTCTAACTAATCGTTTAAATCGATGAGCCGCACGTATTTGAAAATTTTAATCTGAAAATAAACAAAAAAACTAAACATCCACTGCTTGGCCCAATTGCCAACAATCGTAAATTTGTTGTTCTCTTGTAATATCGAAGTCTGGGAGCGATGCAATTTTTTGCCTGTACCTTTTAATCATCTTAAACGAGAAAATATCGTATTACAAAGATTAATTTCCGGAAAGTGACGAAAAATTGATCCAAATTTTATTTAATTTTTTTTTTTTATGTATTACATATATAAATATAATTAAAAGGCGACTTTTATATTATTTTTAATTTATATATTTTTTAAAATAAGTATATTCCTTATAGTGAAATTTTATTTTTAATTTTCGATTCAAAATCGATTTCGATGCTAACAAACATCATCTTCAGTTGAAGCAATACTTATTGAATTGAAACGTTTTTTTCCTCGCTTTTTATACCCAAAATTTTTCCAGTGGTTGCGTTGAATATTTTCCAAATTTACAGAAACCTTCGCTTACGTTGATTAACCGTTGGAAATCAGCTCGTACATTATATTTGTAGCAGTGTTTATTTTGCTGTTCAACATAAATTGATTTTCCTTGTTCTTGAATATTTCTAATTCCTCTACACGATCCATCATATCTCCTTTTTTCATCCTATACAGCACCTCTAAATTTGTTTCAAAATTCACGTAGTTATGCAGCGTGTGGTTTATATGTTGCGCGAATTTGGATTCTGTATTCATTCTCCCGATTCCTCTGACATGTTCTCTAAATCTCTCTCTAAATGAACGTCCCGTTTGGCCTATGTAAAAAGCGGGGCAATCTGAACATGTTAATTTATAAACACCCGTGTCTAAAGTGGAATTAATTTTGGTTTTAACAAAACTTTCTAATTTATGTTGAGTTTTGTGAGCAATGCTATATCCGAAATTTATGAAAATATTTTGAATTTTTTGGCTAACCTGGCTTTTTTTTTGTTAAATATAAAAGTTTACTTAAATTAGCGCAAATAAAATTTGGCAACGATTTGTTTAAGATTACAGGATTTAGGATTTGCATAGAATACGCGAACCCGGATCCCTAATCGAAGTCTGGACACCTATTATTAGAAGCGTCAGCTATCACAATTGCATAGAGTTAATTATTTGCAGATAAGTAAAGGTCTCGAGACCTGCTTCAGAGGCATCAACCATCGAAGAAGAGTACAATGACCGATTTCAATTAAAAACAAAGAGAAAGTTATGAAGACCGATTTTTAGAAACTTAAAGGCCTAAAATTAATTTAGTACAGACCTCAAGACCTATGTTATTAACAGTAAAAAGGTCTGGATAAATTTTACTTTCTTTTAAGTTACTAAAATAAAGTTTAATAATAAAAATGTTCGTCAGTGAGATTTCTGCGGTTTATACCGTATTTGGATTCCTGAGTGACAGACAGGCTAGGCCGACAAGATACCTCTTCGAAACCCAATGTTTCTGATTGAGTTTCGAAAACGTATTTGTCGGTCTGCTTGGCTGTGTGCTCTCTTTAGTTAGGTAGTCTAAAGAATCGCACTGAAATTTCAGATATAAGCTTTTTCTAGATAAGCCTCGTGATTTTTATTTTAGATTTCAACACCGCCCGTGGACCGTTAGTAGAAAAATGAGCATTAAGATCGACTTATTTTTTTTAAGGTCACTGAAAAATAGGTATCCTGATCTAACAAAAGAAACCTGATAAAAGGTATCGGCTTTATAAGTGTAAAATAGCCACTGTACATTTTTACGGTTCATAGAACTAGGCCCAAAAAGAATACGAGCTCGAAATCCATGTTTTTTCTAATCAGGATACCTTTTTGTTAGATACTATAAATGGATTTCCAGAAACAAAATTAAAAGGTCTCGACACCTCAAATAAGCATGGCCTTTTAATTATAAAATGTAGGTCTCCAGATCTAAACATTTTTTTTTCTTTAAGGACCTAATAAATCAGCTCTTGAGATCTGAAAAATGCTTCAGGACTTTTTTTTAGGTCCTAAAAAACTAGCTGCCACTAGAGGTTTTTTTCGGTCCAGAGATCTAGATCTAAGAAGGAGAAGGCTTAACAACGTATTTTTTAGGTTTGGACACCTTTATCATTAGCCCTTTAAAATGATCTCAAGACCTTTATCAAAACTAAAATTAATTTAGGTTTTGACATCTTTTATAAAATAAAATAGGTCTTCAGAACTTTTGCGTATCTTACTTGTCTAGACCTCTTTTAGGTCCTTAAAAGTAGGTCTTGGAGCAAAATAGAAAATAGTTTCGACCAAATGTAGTTTTAGTGCTTAACCCTTTTTGGCTATAACGGGTCACTCGGGTGATTAGTTGATGTTTTGTTTACTACATTTTTTTTAATTTTTTGAGGTATATAAAAATAGTTCAGTGTGATATTGAAACGGACAGATCTACACCCCCGTTCAAAAGTTTAAAACAACTGCAAAATATGCCGTTTAATGACTTTTCAACAATCTTATTCTAAAATTGAATTTTATATTGTTGACAAAAACACGCATTTTTAATTTATCAAGCTATTACAAAAAATAGTATTGATTTTACAATTGGTGTCAGCAAATGCAATGTGCATTGTGCAATATGGTCTTAAACTTTTGAACGGGGGTGTATATCGATTTATTAAAAAAATGTAAAAAAACATGACGTACATATGCCAGATGTTTTGTTAAATAAGAATTTTAACCGTTTAATCTATACTCGGGTGACTAGAGTTAAAATTGGGTAAAATAAAGAGTAAACTAAAAAACAACAAACTCTTAACAACTTGCACATAACAAACCAACCAGGTTAAATTAATTCAGCGGTGATTAACTCGGCGATATTCAACATGGCGACCGATAATAATTCGGTGACGGTCGACTCAGCGACGGTCAACTCGACGATTATTGCCTTGAGGAAAAGTGACAAAATTTTTCGTAAGCCACACGGCTTTTAAGTAGCTTCCTCAGAATTTAAAATTTTCATTTGGTATACCTCTCATCCTATTTGTATCTTGTTTTTAATTATTGACCCAAAGTATTTCGAAGTTAAATGTTTGGATACTATCACGTTTTGACAAATAAGAACGTATCCAGATTTCTAATTGTTTTAAATTTTTAGTTTTCCGCCAAATAGAGCATAAATGCGGCTGAGACCGGAATAGTGTTGTCCTTCTTCGCTTGTCTTGAACAAAACAATCAATAATTCATTACCAGCCACACATTGCCAAATAGCATTACATGTTTGAACAGGTAATCAGTGGTCAATATTTTCATACAAGTATGACCCAGCAACCATTTTCACGGTTATTCATTTCAACTAAACCAGGTCAACCGGCAGTCCGGTTTTTTTTCTTATAGACACAAGGGTTTAAAACGTTCTTTTTATGTCCTTAAAACGATAGATTTCTAAACCTTTTACTCGCTGCCAAAAATAGGATTAGAGAAATTTTGTTTGCCTTGCACTACGCAGCAACAATCTCAGGCATATTTGGTTACATTTAGGGATGTTTCTTCCTCTTGTAGTTACCTTTCATTCTACACTAAGTGAGACTAACAACTACTTGGACTCTTTTATTACTCGGTGGTATACGTTACTTTTCACTATAGTTTCTTGTTTAAAAAGTACATACGAATCGAACAAAGCACTTCTGAAGCTCTCTCTCTCTCTCTCTCTCTGTCATGTTCTGAACTCGTCCATTTCACATGTTGTGCTTTTCCATAATATTGAATTCTTTAAACAAAGCTTGCGCTTTTAAACTCCTTCAAAAAACCTCTCGTCGAACTTCCTCCAATCTTGTCACAACAACATTCAACAGTTGCACCTCTTCACCACAAATCCTAAAAATCATCAAAAATGTCAAGCTTCAAGCTCCGGCACAACAAAATTGGTGCCCTTCTTCTTAAAAAAGGCGAATGATTTGCAAATAAGACTGCGCCTCAGTACTCATACTTACTGTAGGCAGGCTCATCACAGACGATATAAAAACATTTTTATTGGCGCCTACATATTTTCACTTGCATGCCTTAATTTGTATATGAAGTTATTGTATATTGACGTTTCGCATTTTCTTCTTTGTTTCAAATAATTTGGTTTTCGCTATACTTTCGTCGTTAGTGGGCTACTTTAAGTAATATTTACAAAGTAAATCAACAAAAAAAAATTGATATACACACTGCCATTTGAAAAGCTCTCAATTTTGTGTCACCAAACCGATTGACAATTGTGTGAAAATGTCACCTTCGACATCCTGGTCTTAACGCACGAAGTAACTTTTCAAATACAACTGTTGATGACAAAACTGTTGGTTTCACAGCTTTTAGGAAAACATCCATATTATTTCCAGTTCCAAATCCGGCTGTAACTGTTCTTTTAAATATGTACTTCTATTGCCGATCGCATTTTCTCAAAATTATTCGGGAAGATGTGAGCTGATGGTAGCTTTGAACAAAGCTTTGTGGTATTTGTTTGCTCATTATTAAATAATTTTTGTAATACTCCCCAACTAGCTTTTTCACCTGGTGTGATCATATCAGGATCGATCAAATTGTTCCGAATAGATTTTATTAAACACTTGTTACCATCAACAATATGATGACTGATAAGTATTTGTTTTTGTTTTTCCAAATTCCCTATTTAACTTTCTATTACCCGAACCCTGATCGCATATTGTGGCTCTAATTGTTAATCCCATTTGTTGGTTCATCTTTATATTTTGTAGAACGAGTGGTTTAAGTTTATTTCCAGCCACAGGTTTTTCGCTTGAATTACGAAACTAGATATTTGTATTTTGTAAAAATGCATCGCACCATAAATACCAATACATAGTTTGCTACCTTTGATGTTCGTCCAAGATCACTAAAATCTTCAAAACCTTAAAGATGTCTTATTTTATTAAATTAATACAGGAAAGTCAAAAAAAAATAAATATTGGCCATTTACGGTGATTTAATTTAAATACATTTTCTTAACAAGTGAGAACTTTAGTAACGGCCCGAAATATGTATCGTGATATAAAGCAAACGCCATAGGCATTAAATATTCCCTCTCAGTGGTCTTACGAATAATTACTAAATACCTAAAAATTAGAAAAGTAAAATTAATACATTCAGGAGGTCACCCAAAAACACAAGTATACAAACTGATAGAAGAATCACCAGAGCTGCGAAAAAAGATCCATTTTCAGGTAGTAATAAGATTATCCCAAAATTCAATTGGGAGCTTTCAGAAAATACAGTCAGGCGAAGACTAGACTCTGCGAAGTTATTTTCCAGAAAATCTGCAAAAAAAGCAATTATTTCCAACAAAAAGCGAGCCGCTAGAATTGCTCTTGCCAATCGCCATTTGTTTTGGGACGCCAATAAATGGAAAGCAGTTTTATGGTCTGATGAATCTAAGTTTTATTTAAGAGGATCGAATGAATAGAAGAGAGTGTGCAGGTATGTAAATACGAGGATAGATAGAAAATATTCAATATGAACCGTAAAGCATGGCGGTGGACAAGGAATCATTGTTTGAGGGTGTTTTTCAGGGCTTTGGACCGTATGTACGTAAAAAATGTTACCATTTGCGAAAGATAATATGCCCCTTCGATAGAATTCCCAACCAACAAATGATCGAAACACTCCTCCAAACTAATTCAGTAATGGTTTAGAGAAAATAAAATCGAAGTTCTCGATTGACCAGCTCAAAGTCTCGATTTGTTGGGTTGGAACTATATCATTTTCAAAATCCTGGTTTCTTAGTTTTAAAAGAAATATTTTTTTTTAATTCGGGGCGCCTGGTGAAGGAAAATTTTAATTTAAAGTAAAATAAAAAAGCCGGGATTTTCTGAAAGCCGGGATTTTTATTTTTGCAGAACCGTTATTTTGAAAGTCATGTTTAACAAAAAAACAGGATTTTGACAAACCGGGATTATGTAAACCGGGATTTTGAATCCGGGATTTTGAAAACCGGGATTTCGTAGTACACCTAAATGTATAGTGAAGACTTTCTGGTGATGCAGAATTTTGATATAAAGTAAAATTAAAATAAAAACCGGGATTTTGAAAAGCAGGATTATAAAAAATAGAATTTTAAAAAGCGGAATTTTTTGTTTGGGCGGGGATTTTGAATTGCGGGATATCGTTACGAACCCTCGATTTTTGGTCTGAATACATCTTTAGATCAAGGGAAAATTGCACCAATTGTGCAACAACTAGATTTTAGAATTTTCACAGGCTTTCGGGATTTTGTATTTTCGGGATTTAGTATCCTCGGGATTTTGTATCCTCGGGATTTTGTACTCTCAGGATTTTTTCAAACCGTCGGGATTTTGCACTCTCGAGATTTTGATTCTCGGGGTTTTATCCCTCTCCCGTCTATAAAAATATAGGGATCACTACATTTGCCTGAAAAAAAAAATCCGGAAATTTTAAAATCCCGAATAGTTGAAAAGTAGAAATCCAGAAAAATTAAATCCCGAAAAAAAAAATCTAGAAATTACCGGAAAAGCAATCCAGAAAAAAATCCAGAAAAAACATTTTGTTTAAAACCAATGAAAAAAATCAATTTTATAGGAATTTGTAGACTTACGTCCTCACTTGAAACATTTGTGGAGCATCTATCAGTAGAAGCGATACGAGCGATACAATTCCTTTGATCTGTGTCTGCAAGGTTGACGAAGCATTTACGAAGCATTAAATCCATAAGTCGTTCGAATACATCCGTCGATACCTAACTAACCCAACGAATTAAGCTAACCACAAAATAACTTGAAACATTTGTGGTAGAACTATCAGTAGAAGCGATATGAACGATACGATTCCTTTGATCTGTGTCTGAAAGGTTGACGAAGCAATTTCCATTATCATAAATATTAAGAACTTTTTTTTTTCTGGATTTTTTTTCGGGATTTTCAGTTTCTGTATTATTTTTTTCTAGATAAGGTAGCCAACCCAAAAATATAATAAATAAGCAAACCAAAATTACATTATTACTTTATTACTACAGTAGTTTTCACATATAACGACCAGCAAGAGACCGAAAAAATTCCATCATTATATCCGAATGTCGTTATAGATACGGTAGCTTTTACCTACAACAACCTCAAGGGCCGTAAAATTCGGGTGTTAATCCGGAATGTCCTTATATTCGTAGTCGCTGTAAACGAAATCTATTGCGATTGTCTTCCAGATTACTTGACGTGCAGTGTTTGCACAAAAATCAAAGCAGTTCTGATTTGTTTTAAATTTATTTCCTGTATACCAAAACCAACAAAACTGTTTTATAAACATTTTTGTTGGTTTTGTGTATACACAAACATTTTATTGTTTGATTGGGAGCGAGTAGGAGAGTCACCAACATTAGCTACAGCTTGTACAAATTTGGGTGACCGCTAGTGAACAATGATGATGGAACGAAATCTCGCCCCTCTCACAACCGCCGATGGAAATATTAGTGGAAAAAACTAACTAACAAAATTTACTAATTATCGACAGCAAAGGTGGCTGAAATCGGGTTGAGTATATAAAGGGTGTACAGGTCGGGAATCTTGCTAAGGCTAGGTCGTACATCCATATCAATCAATCAATCAACACGAAAATTTTTTTGTTTGATTGTATAAGTGGTGAAAAATGGTTTTCTTTTTTCATCCTACCTGAAAATGTAGAGAGATTTTCGGAAAATTGAAATTCGAAAGATCCGAATTTAATAGACTGGAATTTGATAACAATAAAACTCGATAAACTATAATTCGAAAAATTAATCATGAATTAAGTGCGGTAACTAAAGTTTGGTATTTTATTGAAGAATTTAAGTTCCGTAATTGAAATGCAATAGATAATTGAATTTTAAAATTGAAACTGATTAAATTGAAATTCGATAGATTTAACAAATTTTTTATTGGTGTTGAGCACTTTATTTAAAAATTAGTTTAGAGAGCTCAATAAACAGAAATATAACTTCGATAGATTTCTAATTTTGCCATCGAAATTCGATAGTTTAAAATTCGATAGACTGAAATTCGATAATATCGTTTCGAAAAAATCGATAGATTGTTAAATTCGACGCTTGGAATTCCCTGGAAATTCTTCAGATAGACTAAAAATCGCAAAATTAAATTTCAATGAGTTGAAATAAGGCAGATTGATGAATAAGATAATAAACACGATAGATAATAAATTTCATAGACTGTTATTTGATGGATTGACTTGAAAACTTGGCTTATATCTTTGATTGATTGTATTTATTCACCGAATGGTTAATACAATTTGTGAAATACGTGCTAACACATACTTTCAAACAGATCGTACAGATAATTGGTTGCCAAATCGTACCCGTCTATGGATAAAACTTTCTACGATTTACCTGTGTACTTATTGTACAATTTGTAATACGATTATTCGTAGTCGTAACGCAATATCTCACACTTTTTGGATCAATTTATCTAACCGGCTCGGTCAACGTAGCTGGAAAAACTTTCTGTGACTATAGCCTCCAAATAAACTCGTCGTTTCAAAAAAATTTTAGAAGTTTGAAGAAGAGCAATTTCCGGGTCCGGATTTACTCCAGATTGTAATCTCCTGTGTTTCAAAAATGATAAATCTAGAAATTTGAAAACTCTTTAAATTTGTTTAGCATCCTCTGTATCACATTACCTTGTTCGTTTTCAGTTCGGCCAAATTTAGTTTAAATTCCTAATTTTTAATTCAATATTTCAATTATCAAATTAATTAGTTCCATCTCTAAACGATATTTTTGTATTTGGTCGAAATATTTAGATAAGTATGAAATTATGAGAAATAATCTTGTGTAGATATAATTGTAAAAGTATGACTAAACAAATTTTCTTTTTAAATGAAGCCGAATATTGTTCAGATTTACATAAAACCAGCAAAATTATTCATGTCGTGCATAAACGGTACACCTGAGTATATTAATTTTAAGAATTACTTAAACAACATGAGTTATGTTTACTACTTTTGTCACATTATGGCTTAAGCCGACTCACCTTTCTAATGAATCATAACATGCATTTTGTTGCATTACCTAGAAACACAGTTTAGTTCGGTATTAACAGATTTACATGTCTTTTTGTCGGTTCATTTAGTTATGTTGTATTGTTTGAGTTCTGACCGTCAATCAGCTCTATTGTTGGAAGAAGGTCATTACTATATGTAGGTAGTTTGTTTAATTAGAACACAATAATTAACTATTAAATCCGCTTGCTTAATTATTTGACGTTGTTACAATCAAAATAACTAATTATATGTACTCGACTCATGTAAATGTAATTGAAATTACTTGTTAGATGCATATGTTGTGTGGGACTTGTACATTTACATATATACATATATTGAACAAAACTATATTTTATAAGTCAATATTTATATAATTTATTATCATTATTTATTACTGTAATCGCTATAAATTTCACCACTGCTGTGTCTACACACGAACGACGTTAACATTATAACATTAAAAAGCAAAAAACAACAAACAAACAAACCACCAATGAAAAACACAAAATGTCAACATGATTGGGTAATTAATCATTCAAAGAAAATTTATTTTTATATTTTAGTATCCATATACACTCGTATAGCTATATGTTTTATTATTAATTAAAATGAAAACCTAAACACACGCGAAGATCTAATAGCAGTTTGACATTTTTTATAACAAGCCTTGCGGTGAAAATTGTTTTTTAATTGAAATTCTTGCAGCATGGAAAAATATGTATATATGTTATGTGTAATATGCGCTATTTATTTATGTTTTTATGTATGTATGTGGGTGAGAGAATAAAAGATCCACAAACTAATATTCGAGTATCTTTGCGTATCTAAACAATAATTTAGTTATTTCAATTCATTTAATTCGGTATGTAATGGTACTTTCAACAAATAGCTATGTCACCCGAAAATAGGGTTACATACAACAGCTACACGTACGTATTTGTACATCAGAAGCTTATTTTTATTTATTTTTTCTGGTTGATTTGAATTAGAAACACAGCAGGGAAAATAATGCTTGTGATTTTGTATACAAAAGAAAATAATAACATCAGAGGTTTACCCGCGCTTTGTATTTTTGGAAATATTTTTTTTTTTGTTGAGACTTTTGTTATAAATTTATTAGTCACATTCTGTGTTACCTCTTTATTTTTTAGTTGGATTGTTAGTCGTTTCTCTAGTTACACATACGAACACATAACTAAATATTGCCAATAATAATAAATAAATGGATTTTTTATGTTTGCAGTAACAGATTGTTTCGGTGTTTCTCTGTGTAGTTTACTGAAATACACAATATACACGAACAAAAGGATGCATTGAATTTATTTTATGGAAGTCGTAAATTATAATTTAAGATGAAATAGAGCTTTTGATTTATTTGTAATTCCATCGGGTTAGTTTTTTGTTCTACATGTCTACGTTGCTCTTATTGAATGGTTTAATATAGAAGGTTTGAATATAATAAAATTATGATTAAGTTATTTACGATCGAGTGTTTGATTGTACGTAGTCGTTAAGATAATGCGATTTAATGTTTTTTAGAGTTCGTCGGAATTTTTACATTTTCAAATGAAATTGAGTTTATAAATAAAAACTTAATATGGGAAACACTTTGAGTTTTTCAGGACAATGAAGTTTTCAGATTTTCCAAACAGATTTTCTCAAAAACGGGACCGGCGATTTTTTTGTTATGTTGATGATAAATTTAACAATTATTCTTTCTGATCTACTTGTTCAGGAGTAATATAAATTTGTTTATCTGTTTACCAAGGTAATGTCGAACTTGCCGAAGAAATATTTTTCTACTAATATACCTTGCAAATTCCAACGATTGTTCCCTAGGTGTCTTCAAGATAAAAGGAATAGATTACTGTGTAATATGAAATTTACATTGCTAAATTAAACCTAAAATACTTTGCTGGTGGCAAATAGTATTGTCAACATTTTAAAATAATTATATCTAGTGAGTTTTTAAATAAAGCGAGAGATTCCCGTTTCTATAACATGTGGCGCTTTCAGCTCCGCCAACTGTTGGCAACATTTTGAGTAAAATAAACAAGTTGTTTGCTGAATGCAAGCGATTTATGCAAAATTTCATGGCAATGTCATAGATCGAATGTCATATTTTCCATTAATAAATTTTCAAAGCCAACATGTTGGGAGACCTGACAGCGCTCATTGACATTTCTGGGACGTTTTATTGGCATTTTATAACATTTTAATGATTGAAATTTCAACGACATGTTGATCGATACATTATTTGTGAATTGTTTTGATAAAATCGCCATTAAAGGTATTATTTCTGAGTAATAAATTCTCTTGGTATTCAAAGTCGTATATAACTCCTAATAGCAAATTACTATGGGAGACTTTAAAATAATATCACGCCATTAGAGTGGCGCAGGATTAGGAGAGCTGGGAGATACATAAAATGAAACGCTATATGACAAGGAGGTGGGATTCGGTAACAAATGATAATTAACGTTAATTCTGATTTTGTACTGTTTGTGTTTTATTATTTTGTATTTTCAAATGGTCCGCTGCCATTGCCCCATAAAGACTGAAGCACTGAGTAAAGTATTATGTCGACCAATTCTCACGACATAATATTGTAATTTGAACAAACGGCACAAATTTTCAGAAAATAAAATTTTGAAATTGTGTATAACTGGATCTTATTGTTAAAGGTTGAAGATGAAAAATTGCGAATACGACTTTGTTGCTCAACACGTGACATGGCATCAAAAACTAATTATATTTTTGGTGGCTTGCTCGCCATAGGTCTATTGGATGAATGAGAGACGGTCAATTCTGCTTTTGATCTACCTCTAAACCTAATCCATTCTGCAACTCTTCTGTGCAACATATCGGAATAAAGTAACAAACCACAAGTTCTGTGGGATTGTAGCCTCATTGCCTGGGATGGAATTATTATTGTGCTTAGAGGAGGTTTTGAGGCACTAAACAAAACTCTCAAAGACATCAAGGGAACCAATCAAATTATGGGAGATGTTACCATACTGTTAGCTAGAAATTTTCGACATACATTACCAGTTGTGCCTAGAGGAAAACGAGCTGATGTAGTTAGAGCATGTGTTAAGTCATCGTACCTGTGGCCACCCATCCAAAAACGTTAACTCAAGAAAAACATAAAGGTTTTCTTGGGATGTGATGTATCTGTTGTGCAGTTCTCCGATCTTCTACCTAAAACAAGTAATGGAGTTGATCTAAGAAAATAAACTACAATAGCTTGCTGTATTGGTCATATATTTAAGAGTTGAAATTCCTGTATCATTTATTACTATAGAAAAAAAAACACAAATTTTCCGAAAATTATAAAATTGGGCTCAAAATGGTCGCATAAACGTTCTTTTTGAATTTTCTACTGTGTTCCGATAGTGATCTAGAAATGTAGTGGTTACCTAACAAACTAGTATATTGCAATAGATAGCACTTCAATACTGCCAACAGTTTAAGTCTGTGCACTAATATCAAATAATACTTGTTGAATTTATGGGAATTATTATTTTTAAGCTTTTTTCCAAATTTTATTAAATTTCAGAATTCGATAAAAATTAAGAATTATAAAAAACTTGTGAATTTCGTGAAATTTTCAGAATTTTCAGAAAAAACTTTAGAATTTGATAAAAGCCGCAGAATTTAATTGAATAAGTTGATGAATTTGTAAAATTCTTAAAATTTAATTAAAAGTTCGATCTGTGTAAAATATTCAAAATCAGATTAAACTCAAAGAATTTGATTGGATTGCAGAATTCTTTAAAAACTTAAAATTTGGATTACATTTAAGAAGTTTATTACAAATTAAGAATTTGTTTAAACTTTAAAGATAAAAATTTAAAATTTAATTAAACTAAATAATTTAATTAAGTTATAAAAGCTTTAAAATTTAATAAACTTCAGAATTTGATAACATCTTTAGAATTTGATTAAATTGAAGAATCTTATGGAAATGTCAGAATATGATTAAATCACAAAACGATAAAACTTCAGAATTTAGAAACATTCAAAATTTGAGTAAACTTTCAAAATTGATCGAATTTCAGGATTTATGTAAGTGATAAAGTTTGAATAAACTTCAGCATTGAATAATAACATAAACATTTGTTATCCTGAAGTTTAGGATTTGAAGAACACTTTAGAATATAATTAAACTTTAAAAGTTGATTAAATTTTCGAATTTAGAAAAAAACTTTAGAATTTGAAAAAATTCAGAATTTGATTTAAACCTTGATTAAATTGATTAAATTTCAGAATTTATTAAACTTCAGAGATTGGCAATAAGTGTATTATTCGATATTTGAAGTTTAATTTTCGATATTGGTTATTTCTATTTAATCATAATTGATTTGTACGAGATGCGAGTATTTGATTAAGAATTTCAAAAAATTGCCAAAGCAGGGATTTGAAGGCGGCCGCCTATCCTTTAAGGTATAAAACGAATTAAAAGAATATTTCAAAAATTTGTTATATTAATAAAACTAAATTTTTTGGAATTTTTTTGTTTGAATAACAATACCAACCCAAAAGATCACATTAAAAATCTGGCTTTTATTGAATATTTCTGGCTCAAGTTTTTTCTATCCAACTATTTATTAAAAATCTATATTCAGAATTTAGATTCTAGAAGATTCAGATTCATAAAATGAGTTTCCTATAAGTTCAATCAAAATTGTTTTTTTTTAATTGGAATGGCGGAGACCTAGAATATATATTTTAAGCACAGTATCCAGGAAGCCACCTAGAATATTCAATCTACGAATTCTTAGTTTTATGTTTTTAAACCAGTGGCATGACCAGACAAAACAGAACCTGTTCTAAACCAAGTCCTTATAAAGTTTTAATTATGTATATTTGATATTTTATATTTGATAATATTTTTGATAGTTTATATTTTATATTACAATGCAAGCCAGTGGATAAAGAAAACACACAACAACGTCAACAAACACAGAGTGCCTTTCCAACTTCCATTTGGTGCAACTTACCTAAGTACATTTTTGTATAGAATCCCTGCGAGTGGAAAGTTGAATAGCCTTGCTATACTACTAAGCTTTTAAGTAACTCAGGTTAATTCCCCCAAATTATGTAGCAGTTTTGTCAGTTGTAGAGTCTAGAGTGGCGCTCCAATAGTAATTATTACAAAAAAGGAGAAGCACTGCCGTTAAAACTAGCAACATTTGAAAGTTTAAGAGAAGTACATCACTCATTTCTAGTAAGATGCTGAAGCAAATGGTTGAAACTCGCAACAGAAAACAATACAATATTTTAGGGTACTACGAGGGGTTGCCCAAGCCTTCCTGTTCAATATAGAGCCAACGCCGAGGTTTCAGGATACACCAGTAGGATAAGGTTAGCAACACGCTTCTTCGTTATTGGATAAAATTGCTTAAAGAAAATTTTTCCGCATTCCATCTTAATGTGAACTAGTAAGCGCCCAAAGCATTTTCCACTCTGGCACAGGAGGCATTCATAAAATTTATTGATGGTATTTACAAGATCTTCTCAAGATGTCCAGTACGTCCGTTATCAATTGTGATAACTAGAGTTCCAGCTGGAAAGGCGATGTGCACTTTCATTAGTCTTGGTTTGTATTACAAACGAGAAACACCGGAAGTTCGATTGGAACGAGATAACGAATCAAGCCTTTGAAATTCTGAACCAGTTATTAATCACTGATGATACTGCATCAAATCATACTCGTTTATCAACAAACAATTTAAAGTAGACAAATAGACGTATCTCGTCTGGTCAATTCGGCGTCACGAAAATAAAACACAACATCCGGGAAATGTTCTATTGGTTTGGTTGGATGACAACTTTTTGTCGGAAGTGTCATATTTGTGAAGGACGAAAGGGTGCCAGCAACTGGTTTACACTTTTTTTGTGTATTGAATTATTTTACTACATATGGCTGGGGGCAATTTGCATTCAAGATCAAACTGCCAAGAGTCTGTTAGAAGCGTTGGTGCGGGCCGTAGTTTTTCGATAAGGTATACCGCTTGAACTTCTTTCCTATCGGGCCTTAATTTCGATCCAGGAAATCAGAAAAATTAAAACTACTATACTACATCCACAGAAGGATGGTATCAGAATGGAAGATCATAGACAAAGTTTATCAATATGCCAAAGAAAATCTCGATATTATATTACGGAGCGTACAGCCCATTTTGAAATTGGAGATCAAGTTTGTTTACTGCCAAAACGGAAAACTGGTCGATATGCAAAAATACAGAATAATTGAAAAGGACCATGGGTTCCTGGGGAAACTCAACGATCTAATCTTTGATTGCTCGTATTATAAATAACATAACCCAGCGAGCGGTTAGATTTCAAACTAGTTTATCGAATTTCTATCAAAACCTAAATTTCATCGGGCAGATGAAAGGAAATTGTTGGTCCCGTCTTTCTAAAAAAAAATCCTAATACTTATTAAAACGATTTCTTCTTTCCCTATGAATTAGACCTTCCCCATTTCTTAAAATTTTTCAAAAGATAGCCTAAATTTAAAACATCATTTTGCGAGGTGCCACAACTTCCCAATCTTTCTGAATTACTATTTGAACGATAGGTTGATAATCCTGGGTCCCTCCCTTTAGCATTGCTTGAGACTAAAATTAAACTTTTCTTTAGTTTTCCACCCAAGGATGTCCACGAAGAGTAGTGCGCTAAAATCTAAGTTGCATGCTGCTGAAATTTTGTTGTTTTAAATCTCTTAATAAGGAGACCACATAATTGACCACCATACTTGAACAGACATTTGTCTGTTGTAGAAAGTGATCTGCTAACACAAGAATAAGAATACTCTGTAGACCAATATTTCACGAAATCAAGCGCCCAGTAGCTGAAATCCAGTTCACGGAAGAAAATGATTTTGTCGGAAAATTTATGAAATTCTTTATTTATTTAATTCTTAATTTTCTTTATTAATGGCCTTAGTCAAATTCCTGCAAAACCGCAATTTGAAGTAATAGTTCAGATAATATGTAGCTGATTAAATTCCCCATCCATAAAATTATGAAGGTATTCTATAACCAGAGAAATAAATGTGCTACGAATTTTATTCTTCTAATCGCAATTTTCACATTAATACTAAAGAACCTCCTTGCACGCCGACCCTTAATAATATTCCCTTCCAGAAATAATTTTTATTCGAATGATTCTTTTCGATTTTGTAATAAAATTACATTTCTAGTACTTAATATTTCAATAGGAATCCAGATTTTTGCCAATTGGAATTCAATTTAACAGTGTGAAACTAACACATGTAATAAATGGGATTTTTGGGAAAAACTTTACATCCATCTCAATTTTATTTTAAATTGAAGTTGACCAGTAGCTGTCAGGTGGTTTGTTTTCCAGGTAAACTTATTTTTTTTAAATAAAAAATCGTACAGATAATCTCTTAATATTGAATCGATTTGCTTTGCCCAAGTTGATAAATTCGTCCCGCCCCACAATTCATATTACAAACATATTAACAAAAATTAAACAAAAATGCTAAGAAACATCATGAAAATAGCACTAATTTGTGATGAATATATTTCAACACTCTTGGGGAAAAGGTTATTTTGTGAACATTTTTCTAGAGACGTATAAAATACAAAAAATGAAAAATAAATAAAAATTAATTATCTGAAACAATTTGAAACAGTAGAAAAGACAAATGTTAAAAACATTTCATTTTTAATTTGAAGAAATTTGTTAAAGACACAAAAAAAAAAAAAAAAAATGCCGAAATTATTTATGCTTTATGTCAAATCCGTAATTTTAATTAATTGGTTTTGTTTGTTTTGTTTTGTTTTTATTAATTCTAGGAAAGTATCACCCCGAAATAATAAAATATTCGGTCCCGCATTTAATATTGTCGCGCCACCGGTAGTACATATCACGTACATGTATTCATGCTTTTGAATTTTTAAATCAATTCAGACAAAAAAAAGTTTTTTTTTGTTTTGAATCACTGTGGGAGGTAATTCAAATTCAATTAATCTTTTCAAACAAAAACAAAAACGAAAAAAACTATGCATGAATAATATTTTGAATGAAATGTACGAGTAAAAGGAGAAACATCATCATCATCATCATCATAACTTGTCATTTCATTGAAGTTTCACATTTCTTTAAGTTCGGATGAAGTTCATTTCAAGAAAATACATTTTTGAATTGAAACAAGAAAAGAAGAAGAAGAATATTATAAATGACTTCAACGATGACAGAATAATTAAATAGTTCTCAAGAATAAAACGTGTTGTTGGTATAATTCGCGTACTTGTTTTGTATATACAATTTTGCAATAAGCAAATTTTATTTGGTTTTTGTTGAATTTATGATAGATTTTAATTTTTTTTTTTTTTTTTTGTTTGATTGAAATTGATTGATTGATATGTTTGGGATACATAATTTATGGGACTGCGTGATGTATTATTGATTTTTCTTTTAACCAATATGTTGATATTTGAAATACGTTCGGCTGTCAAAATATTATTTTTTTTTGTATTTATATAATGCAGTCATTTTGATTTCCTGGGCGAGCTCATATATTGCTTGGACCATAATTTTATATTCTGTTCAAATTCAATCAACTATTTGTATATATTGTTCCGCGCATTTAAATAATCGCATGCATATTTATTTACGTATACATTGCTATATACAATTCACAATTGAATTCATTAAACTACAAAAAAAAAAAAAATATTTTTAAATTCACATGAGGTCTTGCAATTTAGATATAAATTTTATTTACTTTATGATGTTTTTTTTAAATTTTTTTCGTTACAAAGACATTTCAATATAATTTATGCTGCTAACAAGGTGGTCTGGCGCGTTTATTTCTTAATTTAATGTATCTAATTATACATTATAAGAAAATCTATGCGATTTATAAGCTATGAATTATTTATTTTTATTTCGTATCTAATTCCTAATGCAAAATTGGCCGATTGAAGTTGAATGATTATTTATTTGTTGAATGAAAGTAGTTTTGTCTGTTTGTAATATACCAGTTTAATAAATTCTGTGAATTAATTTTATATTAATCTAATCGATTTGATTGAATTCCTGATTTTACTATACAAACAGGTGAGAAAAAAATTTTGTTTAATATTTCAACATACCTACAATTTTTAATTAAATTTTTCATATTTTTTTAATTTTTGACATATAAGTAATAAATATGATTTATATTTATTTATCTTAGCAAAAATAATCACTAATTGACACTTCATTAAAATATTTTCTTTTTCGTCTAAGATATTATAACAAATTTTAGAAATAAATAAATATTTTTAAATTTTAAATTATATTTCGTGTCAAATGTGTAACAGTTTTATGACATATTTCTTAATTAAAATTTTGTTAAGAATACATTTTTATTTATTTATTTAAATTCTCATCTTCTTAGAAATATCACACATTTGCTATTATGTGGTATTTAGAAAGAGTCATACCAAATTAATAAAGATATAATATATGCATTTTTGAAATTGTTTGACAATCTTTAAAAATAGTTTTCAACAATTTTTTTTTTACTGCATTTTATTTATCTCAATCTAGTTGTTGGATGAGAAATTTCAAATCGTATAAAGAAATACAATTTAACACGTTTGGATTAAATTTAAAATGAATCTTAACTCAATTTATTTTAAATTAAATATAACTTACGTGTCAGAGTAAATTTTAAAATATATCCGAATGTTAAACTTCTTTATAAATTTTTAATGTTTCAAATCTAGCAGGACATAAATGGATGGCTACTTATGTGGCCAGGTCATAATGTTATTCTCAAATGTGAATTCATCAGAGTCCTTTGGTGGGTGACTAGAATAATATTTTAATCTGGGAACTATTTTAATGCACTTAGTCATAAGGCATCATTACTGAAAATATTCTTTACCGCATACCTGAGTAGGCACTGGGCCACTAGACTAAAGGTACGACCAGATTGTATCCGTTCCGTTCAAAAAATTGTTTACTATGAAACGACAATTATATAATGCAAATTAATTTATTTCAGCGGCGGTCTACTAATGAACAGGAGATGACCAAGCCATAGCGGATGATGTATGCCAGCTGACTTAGTTTTAGGTTTATGTTTATGAAACGATATTCTTTTTTCAGATTTAATGAAATATGTCTTTGAACCAAGACACGAAGTTTTGCTTCCAACAAATTTAACTTTGATGGTGGTATGTACAATTACTCTTGATTTGATTAATAACCTAACATTTATTGATTTTATCTTTTGTTACACATTTGTCCTTACCTATAGCAAAAAAAAAATTGAACTACATTCGTGACAAACATGTTCGGGAAAAAAGAAAACTGGAGCAACCCTCAGGAGCGCCAGGAATTGGTTACAAAACCCAGTTGGAACTGTTGAATAATTTAATATTTTTAGACGACATAATTAAGCCACAAAAGTTTGAAAATCGGCCAATGCTAATAGCACTATGCGTGCAAGATAACGATAAGTACTACTTATCGCGTTATTGCATGATTGCATTTTCATGTGATTCAGGGAGAGAGCAGTATATTCCAGTTTAACACATTTTTTAAAATGGGTCCTCCTGGAGATGCTGCATAACTTTGCGCATTAAAACGACAATTTGACTTATAGTTTTCTTGGTTGTAACAAATTGAATTCTCAATATTGTATCTTCACTTATAGTTTAAATAGGCGGGAAATACTTTTGTTGGTGCAACTGTAAGTATAAGTTATTGCTGTTTATGTGAAAAATAATTTTATCTTTTATAAACTATAAGTACTACTTACAGTATATTTTATCTGGGAGAGTAGCCTTAGACATTCACGTCGACGGACGTCTGTTTTTTTTTCCAATGAAAATAAGAAATACAAATTAAATTGGAAAATATTTAACATAGAGACTAGAGAAATATTAAACTGAGATTCTCAAATACAAAGGAGAAAAAAGAAATTTTGATTAGCTGTCCCAAAATACATAAAAGTATAACAGAAAAATAAATAACACTAAAAGTAGAACTGTGCTCACAAAACTTGGGTTTGCCGGTGGCGGTGTGACCACAGCCAGGCAGCAAAGTGAAACATAAAATGCCGAAAAAAAAAAAATTGGTGGGCAACCACCTATGGATGACAAAACCCTGAGCTTCATTACCAAGCTAATAAGCAGAAATATTTCCAAATCCCTACAAATATTCAAAAATGACATATTAGGCCAAATTAGTGCTAATAACCCGGCCGCACCCGCAGAAACTAGTCTCCATAATAAACCAGACGGAACCAACAATTCATCAAAACAAACAAAGGCACCTAATGAGGCCGCTATCAAAAAACGGTCTAACGAAGTGGACAGCCCGTCGACGTCAAGCGTCGAAAAGACGAAGAGAGTGCGTATAAGCAGCGACACCACAGAGAACGATGTCTCACAGGCGGTCAAAATGATGCTGGACATCAGCTCCGACTACGACTATACGGACACCGAGTCTGAAATGGACCATGTAGTCTTCCCAAGCAGCCAAATAGGTGGACAATTCAACAGACTAAAGTCAGACGTACCTGCTGACAAGGTCAATCTGGACACTGGAAGAAAAGCCGCAGCCAGAGTCGCCAAACCACCACCAATAATTTTAAAAGGATTCGACTCTTCAAAAATAAACCTACTCAAAGGAATAACAGGAAAAATTAAAGGCACTCTGCTCAAGGTGTATCCTAGCAGCACCATAATATATGCAACTAACTTGGAAAACCACCAACAGCTGGTAGCGGAGCTCAAAACGGAAGACGTACAGTTCTTCACGTATATCCAGAAGAACCAAAGGCCAAAAGTGATGGTGATGAAGGGTATCCATCAGGATACAGAAACGGAAGACATCAAAGCTGAATTAGCAAATAAAGGGCTAGCTGTGCAAAATGTGTACCCCATAAGCAAAACAATCAAGGAGAACGACGGCTCGGAGATACGGATTAAACTACCCTGTTTTACCGTGTCCTTCGCGCATGACACAAAACATTCAAACATAACGCTGATCAACGGTTGCTGCGGCTACAAGGTCAGTTGGGAGAATAAACGAAAAATCCCCTTAGCGCAATGCCGTAAATGCCAAGGATTCGGGCATGTTGCTGCTGGGTGCAGCATGCAGTATAAATGTGTGAAGTGCACCGGATCACATCTACCAGGTACCTGTCCCAGAAATGAAGACAAATCAGTCCCAGTGAAATGCGGCAATTGTGGCGGAGGACACGTAGCCAGCTTCCATGAATGTCCAGAGAGGCAAAAAAGACTCGGTAAGTTAAACAAACCTAATCCGAATACAAATGTAAACAATGCTCAGCCCAAAATTTTTTCATCTAATTATGTTAAAAAAGGTGTCTCTTACGCCGACTTTCTTAAACCTAAACCGATCCAAGGGCCTTCAGCCCCTAACGTACCACATTATTCTGAGCCTTCGGGAGCGAACATTGTTCTTAGTGAGTTCTTTGCAAAGTCGCAAGAACTTTTCGGCATGAGTTTTACCTCGCTCACCAGCCACGTATCCAAATTTTTAATCCAACTAAACAAAATCCAGGACGTAGCCAGCCAAAAGGCAGCATATCTCAATTTCACTGTACAATTCCTGCAATGAAGATTGTTACCCTAAATTGCAATAGCCTAATCAATATTGCCCGTCGCCAGGAGCTATCGATATTCCTAAACCAACATAAACCCAGCATAGTGTGCCTTAACGAGACCAGACTAAATGACCGACATACACTATTTTTCGAAAACTATGTCATACACAGAACAAATTCCAAAATTAAGAGATCTGGAGGTACTGCGATCCTAGTCAGAGATAACATAAAACACTCATCGCCGAGGGCCTACATACGGGACAATTTAATGGCTACATCTGTAATTGTGGGAGAGGGAGACGAATCTTTCGCATTAGTCTCTGCCTATTTTTGGAAGGTTGTGGCCGAAGACTTACACAGTTTGCTTGGCACTCACCCACGCGTCGTCGTTTGTAGTAACTTTAACGCTCACCACTATTAATGGGGCGGCTTGACAATCAACAGCAGCGGCCGGACACTGTCGGAATACTGCCAATTCAGGAACGTCAACATCCACTTCCCCCGTGTGGGAACACGCGGGGATGCAGTACTTGACCTGGTTTTGGCAAAGGAAGTGGACATCGACGAAGATGTCACGGTGCTGAACGAGTTCTGCTCCGACCATATGCCAGTAGTCTTTCATACCTCGGATCGGTTTGACTTGTTCCAAAGTCCAGATGGTGTCAAAATATTGGACTTCAAAAACGCGGACTGGTCTTGCTATAGGCGTTACATTCACAACAAAATTGCTCCGCTTAACGAACAGCCAATCGATTCAACGGAGGAAATCGAACGAAGAGTTGACCAGCTCACAAAAATCATGTGCATGGCCACGAATAAATATGTGCCGCCTATGGAGAGCAGGACCAGACCGCTGCCTGCTCATATAATCCAGCTGATTAAACTCAGGAACTATTATAGGAACAAACACCGCTACTGGCCGGCACTATACACCAATACATTAATAAACCGAACCACGAGGCTTGTGCACGAGAAAATCAGCCAGTTTCGCCAAGAACAGATAAACGAAAAGCTCAGCAACGTAGACCCAGACAAGTCAAACATATATAAATACATTAGAACCATCAAACCAACGAAAAAGTTAAACATGGTGCTAGACGGCCCCGACGGCCCGGTCATCGATCCTGCAATAATTGCTAATAAGGTAGCGGAGTACTACCAAACAATTTTCAGCGATAGGACACGTATTGAGGATCAAGGAATAATAGACCAGACAGAAGGTTTCATAGCAAACCAGACATCCCCTTTTGCGATACATCCGGAAGCGACTAATGTCGCGGAGATGACAAACATTGTAGAGCAATTAAAAAATAAAAAATCACCCGGGGTAGATGGTATCTCTAACGGGGCAATCAAAAATCTACCAATCTCGGCTATCGTACAGCTAGTACAGATAACAAATGCCATTCTGGTTTATGCATATTTTCCCAAATGCTGGAAGCTCTCCAAGGTGGTAGCAATTCCCAAAACCGGCAAACCAGGCACCCCGGAAAACACGAGGCCCATAAGTCTGCTGTGCGGACTTAGCAAACTGGTGGAAAGAGTGATCCACCGTAGGCTCTGGTCAGCGGTCCAGCACTTGATCCCGGTGAAGCAGTTTGGCTTTGTTTGCCATAGATCGACAACGGACGCAATGATGAGTCTCCTGAATGACCTCAAACGAGCCAAGGCACGTCGTAAGATCATGGCGGTAGCATTCTTGGACATCCAGAAAGCGTTTGATTCGGTATGGCACAAGGGCCTCATATACAAACTAACCAAATGTGGGGTTAATCCGGCGCTCATCATACTACTCAACTCGTACTTAAAAGAAAGGGAGTTCTTTGTCTGCGTGAACAATAGGCACAACTCTGAAATCAAAAAAATCGCAGCGGGGGTGCCTCAGGGATCGGTGCTGGGACCTTTACTATACATATTTTTTATGCATGACATACCTGCCCCTAGGCAGCCTTACACCAAGTTCCAAACATATGCCGACGACACAACTGTATATTCCAGCAGTTACAGTGAGTACCAGTGTTCTGCCAGAATTCAGGCATACCTTAATACGCTGGTGGAATACTTCGACACATGGAATGTCAAGATTAATGCCACAAAAACCCAACTGATCTATTTCTACCCCCACCAAAACTACAAAAACAAATTCAACAAGGCAGTGGACGTTTCCATCAATGGCGAAAATATCACGGTGTCAAAGGAGGCAAAGTATTTAGGCGTCACTCTGTCCAGTACCCTCAATTTCAACAGCCACATTAAATCAATCAGCAAACAATCGGCTAATGCCTTCAGAATCCTCTACCCGATACTTAATCGTAGTAGTGTGCTGGACTACAAAAACAAGCTACTAGTTTACAAACTATACATCAGGCCCATTATCACCTATGCATCACCAGCCTGGTATGACCTAATCACATCAACGCAGAGAACCACGTTACAACGAATACAAAACAAAGCACTACGCCATGTTTTCGATAGCTGGCCACACCCGCCGGACTACAGACAGACCTCGACAGCATGTCTCCATGACATGGCCCAATTAAATTATATCGATAACTTCTCGGCCACAATGTTATCCAATCGGCTAAACAAATTGCTTTCCTTACCATGCGACTTCCTAAACAGCATAGCTCACCAATACTGAACAGCTCGACATGTTCACACGCACACACTTTATTGCGCTTAGCATTGTATTCTAGGATTAAGGTAGCATTAAGATAGTTCGTAAGTTGTAAATATTGTAAATAATAGTTTTAAGATAGCACAAAAAAAAAAAAAAAAAAAAAATACGGGGGATATCAATCCTCACTACCAAGTTGCCGCAGTGCATTTATATTAAAACTATTATATCAAACACAAATCTATATAAAACCTAAAGGTTACTGTAGAAAAAAAAAAAAAAATGTCAAAACAATACTGTACATATCTACATATAATTATTAATAAAGATTTTTGAAATGAAAAAAAAATTTTATCTGGGAAAATTTTGAAAGTGGGCATTGTATTTCTGGTTGCATTTTTATTGCTTGGATTGAAGTAATACTATCGTTTTTTGACAAAAAATTTTAATTTTAATTCCTTACAAAAAAATAAATCTTTATTGACAAAATTATAATTAAATTATTTAGTTTTGTATAAAAAGGATTCATGCAGTTAATTAAAATAAAAATTTAATTTAATCGATACAAATTATTTAATATTTGATGGGGAATCGATATAAAATATTGCAGTGTCATTAATAGATTCTATATAATCTGCTCCTACGTGCGGCACGCAGTGCGACATGTTTGCCTATCCTGGCTCCTACGTCCCTCAAAGTTTAAATCTAAGGCCCCTCGGAGGGCTAAGCGGGGGGGGAGCGAAGCAACCTCCCGCGTGCCCGTGAGAGTTACCGAAGCCGTTAGCCTCTACAATTCTAAGTTAAATGAGGGATCTCCATTTTCCAGAAAATTTTAAAACTAATTTAATTTTTTTAATTTTTAATTTATTTATTTATAACTTTGTTGCCAGTTAATTATTTTTGTCGCCCAAAATGTTTATTTCGATGCCAAAAAATAATTTTTGTGTACCCTTCCAATAGTGCCAAAAAATTATAAATGTTGCCAAATTATTATTATGATGCCAAGAAATTTTTGTTTGTTGCTCATTAATTTGTGCCGTTTTATTATTTTTTTGTATCTCAAATATTAATTTTTTGTGTGCCGGTTTATTGCCAGCCATTATAAATTAATAACATTAGAATATTTATGCTCGGGTGCTTTTTGAAAGCAGATTAATTAATATTTACCGTCCTGAACACTAATATTTTTGTATACCTGTGGCAAATGGTTTCCTTTGAGTATTTGTGGATGATTTAGCAGGTAAAAAAAAATCTTGCATAGAAAACAGTAATTCTAAAATATTTATTTGTTATAATATTGATTAATTTGTTAAGCCCTCCATAATTTACCTTCAATCTCAGCTATTCTTTTCAAATTCGGCTCTTTAGTTTCTAAAAAACTTTAATAATATTTGGGGAGCTTATTTTCCATTTGTTTAAGAAATTCTGATGGTTAGCTGGATGTCTTATTTGGAAGTCGTATAGAATCTGAAAAAAGAGTGAAATATTCTTATAAATAAAAATGACAATTTTAATTAATTTATTTAGGCTTACTAAGTCTGGAGATGCCAGGAGTCAGCGATACCAATGCCTGGCAAGAGAGTGGGGAAGCGGGAAGGATCCCTCCTGCAAAGCGACGATACAGGGAGAAACGGTCGGCGCATAAAATTCTGGATAAACTGGGTGCAACCCCTGAGGGGCAGCTTTCAGTAGAACAGAAGCAATCTGTGGCTTGGGCGAGGGAGATTGTCGGCCGCGACAGCTCGGATAGGGTCCTTGTGCCTAAAAGGCAGAGGTCCCAGGATGAGCTCGAAGTGGGCGACAGCAAACGAGCCAAGACCGTCACTGGAGCGATACCGAAATTGTTCAGTGAAATAGTAAAGGAGAACGTACTGGTGCTAGCGGTAATTGACAGAAGTCAAGAAGATGGGAGCATCACGGCAGAAAAGTGGAGGGAAGTGTATAATGCACTAAACTCCATTTTCATCAAGGTCCTGAGAGAAAATCCAGGACCCCCTCCGTTCTGTAGAGATGCGGGATGGCATCAAGGGCGCGTAAAGTTAACTGCGTGCTCGGATCAAAGATCGGTGGATCTTTATAAAAAGGCAATAGCCGAAGTAGGTGAGGTATGGATAGGCGCGGGGCTTGAGGCAGTTCGAAAGGAAGAAATTCCGAGTAGACCAAGGGCACGCGTCTGGTTACCAACCAAACCAGACAAGCTAGAAGAGATCCTTGAGATTATTCGGGCAAGTAATCCAAATCTTCCAACGAAAGATTGGAAGATTGTCAAACAGGAGGAGGCTAAAGGGGGCTTCAGAATGGCAATCATGCTGCTCAATAAGGAGTCCCTTACTCCCCTGTCAGAGACAAAGGGGGTGGTCAGCTTCGGTTTCGGGTCGATCACTCTCAACGTTTTTAAAAAAGATGAGGTAGGCATGCGCTCGGAGGACGGGCCGGAGGGGAACGTCGGACGGATCCAGCGGCAGACCGTCGAAAAAGCACATGGGGTTATAACAGACGATGACGTGGAGCTGCTATTGGAGAGAGGTGGCCTTCTCTCGCTTGGATCCGATGGGGACACCCTGTTGGAATCTGAACGAAGAGCGGCTGGGAATTCTCAATGCAGCGAAGCAGTAAGTATGGGGGGTGACACGGCGGATACTAGTGGCCCCCTGGAGGAAGGTAGCATTAGCCTGAAGCAGGGAATGCATGGAGAGGTAAGTGAGAAAAAGCATGATGATTAATATTGTGCAGATTAATCTTCACCATACGAAGGCTGCTTCGGCGGCTCTCGTTCTCAGACTGACTAGATCAGGAGAGGAGCTAGTGTTAATCCAGGAACCTTGGATTAACAAAAACAGGATCTGTGGCCTTAAGGTGAAAGGGTATACAACTTTGTACTCAAGTAACTCTGAGAAGATAAGATCTTGCATTTTAGTGAAAAATACTTTAAAAAATTTTCTACTTTCTCAATACAGTAGTGGTGACGTTACTGCGATCAGTATGGAGGTTGGCAGAGACAAGTTTTGGCTGGTCTCTGCTTATATGGATCGGGAGAAGGAGATCCCGCCGGATAACCTGGGGGACCTGATCCGAGAAGCAATGAAAAATAGGATTGGTGTGATACTCGGATGTGATGCAAACGCGTATCACACAATTTGGGGGAGCACTGATATTAATGAGAGGGATGAGTTATTTTTTGATTACTTATTAAATACTAACCTTTCAGTCTGCAATGTTGGGCAGGAACCGACATTTATCGTTAGTAATCGGCAGGAGGTTCTAGATGTGACCCTCGCCTCGGATACTATTTTTCAGTTGATTAGGGGATGGAGAGTGGCGAAGGAGCACTCATTCTCTGATCATCAATATATAACTTATAACCTTAACATTCACCCGGGTACCCAAAAGCCGTTCAGGAATCCTAGAAGGACAAACTGGGAGAAATATGGGGAGGTGTTGGAGGAACTATTGCCGGAGGTCCCCGGACTTCCGGAGACAGTGGAAGAATTGAATTGCATTGTGGATGTTGTCACAAAAGCATGCAATCTTTCCTTTAATGCTTCTTGCCCCCTGATAAAGCCAACGGGCAGGCAGAAACCGGCATGGTGGTCCATGGAGTTGGAGACCTTTCGGAAGGCGTGTAGGACAGCCTTTAATAAGGCAAAGAGCACGAGGCATGTACGGGACTGGCACTCCTATAAGGAGGACCTAAGAAAGTACAAAAAATAATTGAGGAAGGCACAGAGGGGATCTTGGAGACTCTTCTGTGGTAGAATGGAAGAAGTCTCTGAGACTTCCCGCCTTAGGAAGATTCTATCTACTAACCCAATTAGTCCTAGTTACTTAATTAGACCAGACGGGTCATGGACAGCTTCAAGTGCGGAATCGTTGGAGCTTCTCATCGATACCCACTTTCCGGGAAGCTTTGATGACTCGATGGAGCCTGGAGCTCATCGAGGAACACCTCCAATAGATATGGAGGGCATATTGGATAGAGAGCGGATCCGGTGGGCGCTGCAGGGTTTTAAGCCTTATAAATCGGCGGGTCCGGATCGGATTATACCAGCAGAGATCCAAAAGAACTCTGCGGCCATCCTCCCCTGGCTAGAGGTTATCTTCAGGGGATGTCTGAAACTAGTCTATATTCCTAGGAATTGGACAGAGGTCAAAGTAGTCTTTATCCCGCGAAATCGGGAAAGAGCTCACATGCTCATCCAAAGGACCTGAGGCCTATAACTCTATCATCCTTTCTGCTGAAAACCCTGGAAAGGTTGATAGATGTATTTATTCGATCAAGAATTGAACCCAGGAATTGGGCAATGTCGCAGCATGCGTACTGTAAGGGAAAGTCGGTGGACACAGCTCTGCACGATCTAGTACGCACAATTGAGAAATCAATTTACTTGCAAGAGTTTTGCATGGTAGCATTTCTCGATATTGAGGGTGCTTTTAATAATGTAAAAACGGAGGCGATCATGGAAGGATTGTCTTTTTTGAAGGTGGACTGCTCTATAAGTAGGTTAATAAATCAGATGCTGGTAAGCAGGACTATTACCTCGGAGCTGGGAGAGTCCAAGATTAGAAGACGGGTAGTTAGAGGAACCCCACAAGGAGGTGTAATGTCTCCCATTCTCTGGAGTGCAGTGATTAATGGATTGCTGCTGGAACTAGAGAGAGAGGGGATAGGGGTTGTAGCATATGCTGATGATGTAGCGATAGCTGTCTCAGGCAAATATCTAGATACGATTAGGGATGTTATGCAGAATGCACCCTTGATTATTACGAAATGGGCCAGCAAGTGTGGACTGAGGATTAACCCTTCCAAAACAGAGCTGGTACTATTTACTAGGAAATATAAAACTCCGGTGGTTAGCCCTCCTATCATAAACGGCAGCGGACTAGTTTTTGCTGACCGAGCAAGATTTCTGGGCATAATCTTTGATAGTAAGCTAAGCTGGAAGCCTAACACTTGGGAAAGGGTGAATAAGGCTATTGTAGACTTATACTCGTGTAGAAACGCTATAGGTAAGAGATGGGGCTTGAAACCGGAGCTGGTATACTGGCTCTATACCGCCGTGGTAAGACCTGTGCTAATGTACGGGGTGGGCGTTTGGTGGCCAGCTCTAGATAAGGTAACATATAGAGGTATGATGGAGAAGGTGCAAAGAACGGGCTGTATGCTTATAAGCGGGGCGCTTAGGATAACACCTACACGCGCTTTAGAGGTTATGTTCCACCTTATTCCAATCGACCTTTATGGTAAACAGATGGCAGCCAACGTGGCTACGAGACTCTTGGCTGTCTCACAGTGGAAGTGGGACACTTCTTCAGGTGGGACACTCGACGATAGGTAGATTCGCTGGCGAAGAACTGGCGAATCTGGATTATATTACACCAACGTTGCGCTTCGATAAGGGTTTCCGTACCATCTTTCCCTCAAGGGAATCCTGGAGAAACGGATCAATCTTGGAAAACGAGGCAGTGCAATTTTTCACGGACGGCTCGAGGCTAGACGATCAGGTAGGAGCCGGAGTCTTCTGTGATAAACTTAATGTTAATATTTCTGTTCGTCTCCCTGACTACTGCAGCGTGTACCAGGCTGAAGTGGTGGCGATCGGGGAAGTCATGACATGGTTGAAGCATAAAGTGATATCCGTGAGGGATATCGCAATCTATGTGGACAGTCAGGCAGCGGTCAAGTCACTTGGGGCAGTTTGTCTGAAGTCGCGGGTGGCGCTGGATTGCCGATCATCTCTTAACGAGATGAGCGAGTATTTCAGCATCCAGATAATCTGGGTCCCGGGTCACTCGGACGTCATGGGGAACTGCAGGGCTGACGAACTAGCTAGGTACGGTACGTCTCTCCAGATGCAGCCGGAAATGGCAGGTCTGGGGAGGCCTATGGCAGTGCTAAAATGGGCGCTCAGTAAAAAGGCAATCGCCTTGACAAATGAGAGGTGGAACAATACTCTCACGTGCAGGGTAGCAAAGCAAGTTTGGCCAAAACTGGACTTGCGGCGCTGCAAAGTATTAATATCCCTGGGAAGACAAGAAATATGATGGGTCGTGGGGATAATGACAGGTCACTGCCTTTTTGGGGAGCATGCGAGAAGGCTGGGGATACAGACAAATGACTTTTGTTGAAGTTGCATGGACGAAGAGGAGGAAGAGACTTTGGAACACTTCCTATGCTCATGTCCAGCGCTATCTTACAGAAGGCATAAGTATTTGGGTGTGTACGGTACGGACAGCCTTGCGGAACTCGCGGACTGTGGAGTGCGAGATTTGTTACGCTATATAAATAGCTCTGGTCAACGGGAGTAATGGGGAGATGGGATCCTGTGGTATCACAACGGGCCACTGCTGGCCTAAATGTGCGATAGCAGCCACTTAACTTAACCTAACCTAACCTAAGTCTGGAGATGTAAAGGCGGAAAGGCAGGAAAGGGAGCTCGGAAAGGCAGAGTCTCAAGTAATTTTTGTTTAATTACCTGTTTCTGCGTCTGCATATTCAAATTTTGTAAAATAAATAATTTTGTTCTCATCAGTTTGTAAATCACATTACGTTTTCGACTTGTTGATTGTTCCAAATCTTGTTCCACTGTACATAATTTTTGCCTAATTCGATTAATTCTGGCGATGAGATAACCTCTCGGTTTTTATAAAAAATAACATGTTCGCTGATATTGCCGAAATTGATTTAGAAGTAAACGTCTCAGGTAATTACTTTTAAATTAGTTGTATGTATGATAGAAATACAAAACAAATATAATTCTTTTATATTGGCAATCCCGCAATTACTTGAACTTACAGTATGATGAAGGATTACATAATATGTAGGTAACATTGACTCCAATTAGTATCGTGAATATTTTTTTTTATGTTAATCGACCTGAATTCATCGTAATTGGCTCAATAGTTCAGTGTTTTCTGCGGTGAATAATTAATATCAAATTCAACGATTTTAAGTCAAAAATTTGATTCTGCTATGGGAAAGCTTTCAAGGTTGGAGTCGTCGATAACTTGCATGGTACCTTGAAAATTCCTGATTTTTGGCCACCCGGGGTTCCAGTTTGCGATTTTCAAGAAAGACGCCAATCAAAAAACGAGGAAGGAGCTCGCAGCAAAGTATCAATTTAATTTCATTCAAAACATTAAATTCTAATATTTTAAATACTAATTTACCAAATGCTGACAATAATCTTATCACAGTTCATCCTAATATTCTAAATTCATATTTATCTAATTCTAGCAATATCATCAATGGATCTAACAATGTCGTCAACAATAGCTTGTCAATTTTTTATTTTAATTGTAGTGGAATGCGATCAAAATCAAAAAATGTCTATCTTGGAATATTGGAATCTAATTACGATGTAATAATTCTGACCGAAACATGGCTTACAGTGGATTTCATTGATGCAAAGTTTTTTCCTTCGGACTTTTGCGTTTTCCGTCGCGATCGGTATAACTTTAGTACAAAACGAAAAGGTGGTGGTGCAGTTCCGAAAATGTATTCTTGTGAATTTTTATTTTCCGAGATCCAATCATTGAGTTCATGGCTGTTAAACTCAAACTAGGCACATTTTACATTATAATTAGTATAGTCCACTTTCCTCTAGAGCCTTCCGCGCCTTTGTAGATATAAGATTTTATTGACTAGATCTCATGTAATTTATTACCTTTTATTTCTGATAACACTGAGTTTGTTATTTTCGGCGATTTCAACTTTCCAGATCTAATTTGGATGATGGTTGACAATATATTCATTCCTGCTAATACGAAAGATTCTTCAGCCTTAATTTGTGATTTTATGGCAAACATGGGTACTTCACAGATAAACAGTGTACCAAACAGCCACGGCACTTATCTGGATTTGGTTTTCTATACTAATAATAGGTCTTTTAAACTAGAATCATGCGACGACTTTGCCGCATCTTCGAGTGTTTATCATACCCCAGTTTCATTTCAGTTGTTTTACAACACTTCTAATAATTTGAACTTCACTAAAAGTTGTACCGTATTTGATTATTCGCACGCCGACCTCAGCTCACTGAATGATTTTTTAGCTGAAGTGGATTGGGCTGATACTCTATCAAACATTGACATCAACAGTTCATTAGATACCTTCAATGAATTATTGAAGGTTGCTTTTGAAAAATTTGTTCCTAAAAAATTAATGAATAAGTCTCATACCCGGAACTTCCCGTAGTTTACTAAAGAACTCAAGCAGTTAGAAGTCCTGCGTAATAAAAGTCACAGGAAGTATAGGGGTTGGCCCAAGACTTTACTCAGTTTAAGTCTCTGCGCAAACAGTCAACATTAAGAACCATTATAACGGCTTGCCGTCATTTTTAGAATTCCATGGTCAAAAATCAGATAGCCCAGGGGCAATCTGCGGTTTCTTCGCTGAATATTTTAGCAGTGTTTTTGTTAAGGAAAGCTCACTCTCTAGCTGCGCTATATTAGCTAACTGCGATAATTCAAAAATTGTTTTTTCTGAACTTGACGTGATGAGGGCTTTGATGAACTTGGACGTTTCCAAGGGTGCTGGACCAGATGGTTTACCAGTGTCTCCATTGAAGCTGTGTGCAGTCGGTTTTGCCGCTCCTTTATGTCATCTATTTAATCTGAGCCTCAGCCAAGGCAAATTTCCTGATCTCTGGAAGATATCAAGTATCATACCGATCCACAAAAGCGGCAGTGATGTGACAAATTATCGTGGAATTTTAAAACTCTCTTGCATTCCTAAAGTATTCGAGTCAATGGTTAACAAAGTGATCTACTTCCACTCCAAGCAACATATTAGCACACGTCAGCATGGATTTTTTTCTGGCCGCTCGGCGGTCACTAATTTAGCGGTCTTTCAAAATAATTTAGTTAATTCTGTTGCCTCGAAAGTTCAAGTCGATGTAGTTTATACCGAATTCGCTAAAGCTTTCGATAAACTTAATCACAGGATATTAGTGAATAAGCTCAGTGAACTTAATTGCGACATTATTCCCTTAAATTGGCTTATGTCTTATTTATCGGATCGCAAAATGTTTGTCAAGATTAAGGATACCTTCTCAGAATGTGTTATTGCGACATCTGGGGTGCCTCAGGGTAGTCACTTGGGTCCACTATTATTCTTATTGTTCATTAACAATGTTGTGGATTGCTTTAAATTCGCAGACTGTATTCTATTTGCTGACGACATAAAAATATATGCAAACATATCATGTGAATTAGATCGCGATCAATTTCAGCGGGACCTGAACACATTTTGCAGTTGGTGAGTTACTATCCTTATGTTTCTGAATGTTGATAAGTGTCACGTGATCATGATTTCTGATTTGGGCGTTATCTTTAGCTCGGATTTAACGTTTAGGTCACACATCGATGCGGTTGTTAACAAAGCATTTTCGATGTTGGGGTTTATTAAAAGAAATTCGAAGGATTTTCATTACACAATAACTTTCAAGTCACTGTACACTTCATTTGCTCGTTCACAGCTTGAGTACGCGACTGTCATATGGTCCCCGTTCTATCAGTCTCATTCAAACAGAATTGAAAGTATTCAGAAACAGTTTTTGTTATTTGTATGAAAAAAAAAAAAAAAAAAATAAGAGTATGCTACCTCCGTCACTTTGACTGCTGCGAACTCCAACTGCAACATATGTAAAAGTATAATTTGCATCACGTTGCCAATAATACAATACTGAATTTTTTTTTATAATTATAAAAATCAGATCCAGTTCGGGCTGGACATTGAATCTGAATATGTTTGCCATCAGTGGAACCGATACAGTTGGGTATATTCTATTTTTCCCAAAATTCACGGGTAATCTGCAAATAATCTGCGCTGTTTGCTGCAAGTTTCCATGATCTAACACCGTTGATTTACCCATTTTTAACGACCAGGAGAGGAATTTGGCTGATACACCTTGCCAAGAAAACTAAGCAAAATTCGCACTAAATATTAAATTTTTTATTTATACTGTGCGGTCATAACCAATAACGCACATTTTCCTGAAATGGACGGGTTGGACTCCGCCATAACTATGAGATGTCTATTTCCCTTAAAATCCCGAATTATAAAATTTTTAGGACCCCAATACTTTCTTATTATGTACTTTGTTTGAAGTAGTTTATTGCCTACCAACAGATTATGAACGGCTTGAAAACGGGCATATCTCTGTCTGCTGTGAAAATCTCACGAGGTGATGAGAACTCCGGCCCCATCAATTTTACACTATACTGCTACAGTCTTCCCCCGTAAATACCTCCTGTATGTTTTACTCGAAAGTGGCAAATTTTTCATATTTTAAGAATCTCTAATAAAAATTCATTTAGAGCACCCATTCAAATAAAAAGCCTATGTTGTAACTGAAATTTTCAAATTTAAAATTACAACAGTTTAACACAAACCAATACACCTAATACAAACAAAATTTTTTTGTATAGGCATCGTAATCTTGTTGGAGTGTATAAAAACAAGAAAATCCTTTCTTTAACTTCTGTTTCTAATGCGAGTGCTTTAATATTTTAATAAATTAATACTTGGTGATTTATAAGGTTGTGTATAGGAAGACTAAATTAAGATTCAACATAATGATCAGAATAGTATTCGATAAATAAAAAATTGCCGTGGCCCCGGCCCTCGAGGAATTAGATACAATTAAAATAAGTAAAAGGCCATTCCTGAATACGATGCGGATTCAAATGTAAAAGATTTATAATTAAATTGAATCAGAATTTAAGAAAATTCGCTCGTTTCGTTACCCCATCTAACGCTTTTGATGAAAATGACAAATGGAATAGTTTATTCGCCATTGGTCACTTGTAATTTAAAAAAAAATCTATTTTAAATTTAGAATAAAGCTTTGTCCAGCGCACCCCATTAAAAAAATTGAACAATTTTTACCTTAAAATCAAAATTATTTAACGGTTTAGGGCTCTATACGGTTTTTACTTTCTATAAAATTAACTTGAGCTTTCGAACTCACTTCGAGTCCATTTTCAAAAGCGTTTATAAAAATTATTTCCCCATACAATTTTCCTTTTATAAATAAATAAAATACAAAACCAAAAAATTGAAAGTTTTTCCGTAGAAACCAAAATTCGTGTGTCTAGACTAGAAAAATATTTTCCAACAGTGACAAAAAAACTTGTGGTAAATTTTACGAAAAAAGCTTTTAAAAAATATGAATAAAATTTGAAACATTTTACAAAAATATATTGAATCAATTATAACTATAAGACAAACAATCAAATTTAGATAAATAAATCATAAGAATTACCAATATAAGCATAATCTCCAACAATGTTAATTGAGTTATCACTTAATTTTATGTGTAACTTTTCCAAAAACGATGTTTTCTTAAAATTTTTTTGCTGTTCCAAAATTTTAATGTTAACTAAAGTTATTTGATGATTTGTGTTTTTTAAATGTTGAGTGAGAGCACTATTTTGATTTAAATCTCGATAAACTGCACTTTTATGTTGATACAACCGTTTTTCCATAAATTGTTTCGTTTGTCCAGTATACGTTACGTTACATTCGCATTGGATTTGATAGACAACATTGGACTTTTTCTTTAGAGGAACTGAATCTTTAAGTTTAGAAAACAAAGTTGTATTCAAATTCGATGCCGGTCTTCCCAAAATCTTAAAATTATTATTTTTAAACAGGTGTTTAGTTTTTTCAAAAAGATTTTTTATGTATGGGATAGATAAATAATTTTGGTTTCTATTATCGGCCAAACCTACAGAATTTCTATAAACATTTTTTTGTTTCCAAATAGTGACATCTATACAAATTTATCAGGGTAATGATTTTGAGCTAAAATGTTTTTTAATAAAATAAAATTTTTATAATGAAATTTTGTATCTGAAAGTTTTATAATTTTTTGAGTAAGAATTTTAATTGTGTCAATTTTGTAAAAAAACGGACCATGTATCTTTATGATACCAATCCACAGAAATTTTGCCATTAGGTTCATGTATCAAAAGAGTATCCAAAAATGAAATTTTTTTATCAGATTCTTTTTCTATTGTGAATTTAATTCTCGGTTCTTTTGAATTGAAAACATCCAAAAAAACATCAACTTTATCAACTAGGATAGCCGTTATAATATCATCTACGTAACGATAGTAGAATAATGGTTGAAAATCCAAAGAATTTAGTGCTAAATTTTCTACATATTCTATCAATAAATTTGCCAAAATAGGACTAATAGGCGAACCCATTGGTGAGCCAAAAATTTGTTTGTAAATTTTATTATCAAATGAGAATTCTGAATTAATTATAAATGAACTGGTTTTTCCTATACTATGTTTCAAAATATTTTCCAAAAATGCTGATAAACCATTTGTTGGACCATCTACTGAGCTTATAATTGGTCTGTAAGGCATATTCGGTTTATGAATTTTTGGCAATCCGTATAATTGAGGAATAACCGAGGTTTAATTTGTAAGGTTCTTTTTTGTATTTATATCAATATTTCCATGTTAGAACTGTCATGTTTCCGTTATCTGCCCGTGTAACTAAAATTCCTGGATTATTTCTTCAAAACGTTTTTGCTTGTTTAACATAGCCTAAGATGCGATTTTCGAAAGGTTATCACTTTTTTGAAATTGCTCCGTTTTTATGGTTTGTTATTATATTAATGAAACGGTTCCGGATATCAATTTTATCTACATCATTTAAACCAAAAATCGCACTTTCAACATCATATTTAATTTTGAAATATTTAGTTGGCGGACAGAATTTGTTGCCTAAACTTATCCACAGTGGTAACTAAATTATTGGAAACCTCATTCACACTACATATTTAATAAAATATTTTCAAATTTGGCCATTTGTCTGACCTTGATTTTACTGAAATGGAAATTATAAATAATTTGCTGATCGTTGAAAAAATTCTTCACGGTATACATTCTTCAATACATCGACGGAGGAAACTCAAATTTTGTTTTGTGGAATTGATGTCCTGAAATGGTTTTATTTATTTCTTGGTTGATTATTCCAAAAAATAAATTGATGTTGTAATTTTTTGAAAACTGCATTGTTGATGTTGCAGGCATTTTTCAATTCCCGTGATTTTGAGTAGACTTTCTCCTTTCGGCATTGGAGAAGAAAATGTTGTTTATTGATCTGTATGTAGATTCCGGTTTTATGAAAGAATTGGATTGGAACGGAATTTTTATTTTTCCCACATTTCGTTTTCTCGCTGGAAAATTCCGTTGCTCAAATTTGTATTCTAGTTCTACTTGCGAGATATAGTTTTTAGTACTAGTTCTCAATCTAGTAAACATGTCAAAAATGGAAATAATTTGCTATTTTATTTAAATTTTTTCATGATTTGCCAATGAGCTCATGCATTTGAAGCGAGGATTTTTCGCTTTTTGGAATAATAAAAGGGGTTTACTTTTAAGATTCAAAATAAAAACAGCGTTCATCAAAACTACGTGATGCATGTTACCGTAAAGAAATTTCATTTAAAGGAACCAAGAAGAATATGGAAGGGTTGGCGGACTAAAATTCCTATATACCTGTATTTTAGAATAACATTTTATTAAATGAAAATAAAATTTTGCTAATATATATTCAATTTTATTCATTTATTGTGAATATTGGTGTTATTGTTACATTCACAGTTTCTGCTCTCTCATTCCACTTTTCAAATGGCCCAAATTTTCTTATGTGCTTTAAAATTTGCTCAAAAGTTAAATGATTAATAAAAAAAATATAAATGATTACTAACCTTCCCCGTACAATATAAACACTTTGCTCTAAACAACTGGACAATAAATTCCACGGCACTAATAATTGTATTTCATCGTTCAATTCAACGACGAGAAATTTTGACGTTTCATTCCACAAAAGTGGGATTCCACAAAATAATTCCACACAACCGGAATCTACCTACTGCTTGACTATTTTATAATTTTCATTTAACCGTTTTATCATATTTTTGACGGGCAAGTTCCCAAATTCCGATTTTATATAATTGAAAAAACTTTGATTGATTTGTGTATTCTCCATTTTCAACCAGGAGATATTTTAATATTTAAATATTATTGTGCCATAATTTTATAAAATTAAAATTACTTAACGGTTTAGGGCTCTATACTGTTTTTATTTTTTTAAAACCTAAACCGTTAAATAATTTTAATTTTATAAAATTGTGACTCAATAATATTTAAATATTAATTTTTACCTTATTTTGGTAGGAAATAATTGGGTCAGGATTGGAGCCACTTTCTATCGTTTGATAATCCAAAGGTATATTTTTTCATAACCAAAAATTTGGAGAAAAGATCCAAATAAAAAGTTGGAGTTCATACGCAAATTCTAATTGGATTGTCAATACATATCTAAATACATTCCTAAACGTGGTGTGTCCAGTTGAAATATATTTTATTTGGGTATTTTATTGAATGCAACTAGTACATTACAACATTAGTACATTACTGGTCCTAAATTAAAAAGCTCGGGGCTAAGTTATGCAAATGATTTTGCGTTAAATTGGGACAGTTAAATTAGATTGATTTCACCGATTCAAGTTACGCAACTGGTTTTGTATTAAATTGGGTCAGTTAAACTAGATTTATTTCATCTATTGTCTAACATAAGCATTTATTTTGTTCAGATATCACTATTACATTAAAAAAACTTTAAATGTTTAAATTACAAGATATTTTCGTAAACTATTTTAGATTTGATGAATATTAACATTTTTGGAATACCTATTAGGTAATTTTAAAATGTTAGAAAACTAACTGCCGAAATGGTAAGGGAGGAATCAGCTCGATAATTAGAGAATTTGCTCATAAAATCCATCTTATCTAAAGCCTAAAATATGCCACTGTTTCCATCGAAAGGAGTTACTCTGCCCTAGAAACATTTTAAAGGGATGACGGAAATAGAATAGGATTATCTTTAATAGAAGTGGAGTTGCGATATCCTATAAATTAGAAAATTGATTGCCATCAAATTTGCTAGATTTTGTTACAAACTCCGGAACAGAGTTGCGGGTTCACCTTCTTTTATGAACCGATGAAATGAAATTTGAATTAAATTATAGCTCAATTGGAATTCCGAGAATATTCGTTAATAAAAGGTGACCTATAACTATCAAACATTAAAAACAGGTTCAAATCGTCCGTTATGTTCGTTAACATAACGTATGTTAAAAAAAATTGTTCTACAACTATTAAATTGTTGTTTTTTTTTTTCAAAACGTTAGGCAACCAAAGAACAAAGCACTCCTGACCTAATGATTCCAATCGTCATTTTTATCAAAATCTTTGAATGGGGTGTTTAAATGTCGGAGCTCCATTCCTGTGGGGCTATTTGTGAATTCGATTCGAATCTTCGAAGTATTGGATTCTTATTTGAATTGAATCAGAGTCGCCCGTTTCTGATTTAAATCAAATACAAATCTTATATATTCGAGTTCAGAGGCGCATCATTGGCCCTATTATGAAAAAATGCGGTTTCGCGTTCCCGCGTTATCGGATATGTTTGCAAAAATTCATTCTTGGTCGAATAATTCGCCTTTCAAAATACGAAAGCGGATTTTTGCGAAAATAAAATTGACAAATTCAATACTCAATAGCAATCGGAAATCGAATTTGCGAAGTGATTATGTATCAATAAATAATTTTTGTATTTAAAATGTATTTTATTAAGCAATATTAAATCTATTTTGTTAAAAATATTATTTTTTTTATTTGCCAATAAAAAGTTTTTTTTAAGCAATACCACATGCGATAATCGTTTTTCATAAGACATACACAATATACATTCGATGGGAATAGCATCCACAAGGACCCCAGGAATAGTATTCCAGCTTTTTAGATTTTACGTTGAAAATTTAAAGTTTATAGCGGATTGTATTTTGGTTGAAAATGTCGAGAGTAGACTGAAGCTTTGAGTTCCTATCAAAAAATGCTTAGTTTTAACCATTATTACATGACACCGGGGCAAAAATTGGTGTTTCTAAGGATATAAAAAAAGTCAACCCTAAACTTAACTCCAACTAAACTTCAACTCAACACTCAACTCAATCGCAAACTCAATATCTCACTAAATCCTCAAAGCGACCCTTTTAAAGTTAGCAGAAATTTCCAGCAGAAAAAGTTGAAAGTGTAAATAAAATATTTAGTGATATTCAGCCGGAAGTAAACAGGATGAATTGATTACAATTAAAACGTAAACAGTCTAACGTGGGAAACTTTATTGTTTCACCCAAATTAGAAGAATTCCAAAAATTGAAATAAACTCAGCCGTTAGAGTTTCTGAAAATGAATCGCTTTTATGTGACTTGTTAATAGCTACCGAAGGAAAAAAATTCTGTTCAGGTTTCCTGTGTTAAATCTGGGAAAACTCGAATTTCCATAAATCAATTCAGTTCAAGTTTCCAGTGGGAAATCTAGAGAACATTTATTTTCCGCCAATCACGATCATGCTGTAACGACTGAATTTCTAATCCCATCTTTCATTACTTTATATTTGTAGAAAGTAACCATGTAGTTAAAGTTTTAGCGAATTATGCGCAATACATGGTTAACTCATAGTAATTTGAACTGTAATAAACTGAATTCAATCCTTGCGAAATTATTTCATATATAAAAATTGGTGGACAAATTCATATTGAAAACGAGTGATTTCGCAATACAGACCTTTACGGATTTACTAATTGAAAGATTCTATGGGACCATGAATATAGAACGTTTGCTTTATCACTTGCAGGTTTCGGGTCCGATCCACGATTGTGACATGTAAACATGTCACAATTGGGTAATTGGGTGTTGTGTTTACTGTCAGTAGGTACAACGCGTTCTGGAAGAGCACCAGTTGCTCAATTGTGGAATTGAATAAATAAAATCCTTGGGACGAATTCGCTAATTTTATTTTTTTTACTTTGGTCTCCTATAATAATACATTCCTAATCGTAAAATTGATATAGATAAGCACAAATATATATTTTTAGAATTTGTAGTAATAATTGTTTACAAGTAATTTCAGACCAGCATACAACTCGTGCTGAAAATGAAACCGAAAACCAAATGTTTATGGAAATAAATAGGTGCATATTATTTTAATTATATCTTTATACCTTAATTAAATTTCTGTAATTTTTTTAGGAAATGAAAATTAAATGTTCCATGAAACAGATCTCCATACAAAATGTCACCTCTCTAGAATGTATAAAATTTGGTTAAAAAGAACCTCAAAGAAGTTGAAACAAACAGACAATCAAGATTCATGTCAAATTAAATACACGTAGTAAATAAAAGTTTTTAACACGAAAAGAAATACTTAAATCATTTTATATATAGAATCTGCTTATATGAAGAAGACAATTTCTCGCCGAAGAATTAGAAGACATATAGCATGATCGTCTGAAGACCCAGCAACTTAAAATTTCTCAACCCGTTCATAGATGAATTTGGCGTTTTACGTACGGGTGGGTGGAAGGTTAGAAAAAGCAATCTCCCATTTTCAATCAAACACCCTATCATATTGCCACCAAAATTACATGTGACATAGCTTATAATAGAGGAGCTGTATAAGGACCATAAATACGCCGACCCTTCATTGTTATTGGCAATTGTTAGGCAACAATACTGGGTACCGTATTGCAAAAACCTTATACGGAAAATTGTAGATGAGTACTTGACCAGCTTGTCAGCTTGAGTAGAGTTTGATTTTATGTTTTGGGAAGATACATTTGGGTCACGATACGAAGCGACTGTCTAATGCCGCCGAACAAAGTATACCGTTTAAAATTAAAAAAATGTACATTTACTAATAATTAATAGAAAAAAATTCGTGTAACGTCTAAGATTTGTTGTTTACAAAAATCTTTTTTTTTTGAAGATACCACTAGATTTGCAGAAACGGTGGATTTATTCAGAGGAAATAAATTTTTAAGCACCTTTTAGTTTCGATACCAACGTTTTAAACTTTGCTTTGAAGCCGTTTTGAATTTAAAAAATGTCGTTTGGGTAATATATATAATTTTTGTGTTCAATTATCTTCATACTCTGCAGCTTCAATAATTTGTAGTTGTAAGACAATCTTTTAGGTTCTGATGCGGGTAGCATATGGTTAGCATAAGTAAAATTTGGGAAGTATTCCACGCCCTTCCTCCTTTAAAGGGCCTTCCTGCAAATCAAAATTATAAATAAAAGGTTTTAAAGCGTTGTTTCGAAAACGCAACGATGTATAGCAGAACACCGTCAATTTGATTTTTTTTTTTGCTATCATCAATTCTCTCGACACATAATAAAGAAGAAAAGTGAAAAAATTGGGAAAAAGCACTAAGCCAAGAAATAAAATTAAGTATAAAAAATATACACACCAGCAGATAAATATAAATTACAAAATGGATTAAATTCTATTTTATTGAAAAGAAAAGCATCAATTACATTTTCTATTTGTATATCGTTTAACTGTTATCCATTTTTCTTTTTACTCCTCGCATCCTTCCTTGCATCTATACGAGACACGAGGAGGAGAATCTTATATTTTTTTACAATTTTTACAATATGTACAACATGTTGTTTGTTGTTGTAATATATAAACGAAACTGAATAGGATAAATGGATCGAACGTAATAAATAACAATTTTCCATTTTCAATTTTATTGGAGAAAATCGAAAATTTATTTCTATCAATATTTTATATATTAAATTGTATGTAATGTAGTTTTCTATATATGTATATACGAGTATTTATTTATGGTAAAAAGATGGCCAATTCGGGACCATTAAATAAAATATAACAAACAAAAAATGTCCAGTTGTCTCGATTTATATATAGAAAAAGCATAAATCTGATTTTATGTCTGTGCATAAGACAGTGGTTCTTAAATATGGGGTTTCGCGGAATTGTGCACCATAAATAATACTAAACCCGAGATTTTGCGCAGTTTGGGTAAGAAACACTTGCCTAATCCGTAATAATAATTTGTCACTGCTAAAGAACATTTCAAATAAATCACGCACCATTTATCTAAAGTAATCCAATTAATTTCTTAGCCTTTTTATAAAAATACAGATAGTTTTCAATCATAATTAATCACCGTCTATAAAAGTTAAAAAGAAAGAAAAAAAAAAATGTAAATTCAATGTTGCTTTTAAACCACCCCCTAATCTATCTCTAGCATCGCACCCTCAAATCAACAATAAAAACAAATCAGACATGAAAAACTAATACTGACGATAAAATAACAAATAGTTGTTCATAAATTATCGTATCAAACTTGCAAACGTGTATTTTTATTTAGTTTTTCCAATTTTTCTATTTTTCCATTTTCCGAATATTTTTGTTCCAACTCAAACCCAATTATTTCTCGCAACACACACCAACAACAATAATGACACAATAAAAAAAAATAATTTTGTTCGAGGGGTGTGCAGTGGTGAAAATAAGATTGATATGTTTTTATTTTCGGGTGGATTAAGAAAATTGTTTTTCCAAAAAATAAAAAAGCTTGTCTTGTTTATTTTTTGAATATGGATGTCTGCTGATATAATATTTATCCTGTTACCCCAAACTGATTGATGATCTTTTTTTTCGAATTTCCTTTCGTATATGAATATACGAAAAATTGAAAAATAGAAAATTGAAAGTTGAAAATTGATGATGACGATGATATTAATTTTATTGAATGGATTGGTTAGTTTACTGTATATATAGGCTATATAGACGCAATTGTCCTTTAGGGATATATATGTATGTTCGCCCATCTTTAACCTTCGTCCAATTTACATTTCAGAGATTTTTATTTTTTTTGTTCGATATAAAACGGAACAATAAATATCTCAGGCCTTAATATTTAATTTATCACAAAAATCAAGAAGACGTAACAGCAGACGCAACAACAATAATACAATATAAAGGGATCTCATCATTAAAATGAACAAAGTCATCAATCATTTATGTTTTTTTATGTCAGTCTTGTCACAATTTTTTTTTATTCTTTTTGTGTTTGTTATCAAAAACCATTTTGTTTGTTGAGTAAAAAAATACAAAAAAAAAAAAAAATTTGATAACAAAATTAGAATGTCAATCCAGTGCGAGAGAGTGAAATTCGTTTTGTTGGTGATAATAATAAAATACTGCGGTGCCATGGATGGAACAGTAAAAAAAAAATAAAGGATGAGAATGACATAAATCATGTTATGTGTATACAGAATATAGTGACAAGTAAGTAGTATACAGTAGTATTAGAGTAGTATGTTTAGTAGGAACGGAAATATATGTTGTTGATAAATAGAAAATTTCTTATGTTGAAAACTTGAATTATTACTTTAGAAATTTTGACTAGACATCATAATATTTATCGCTGTTGAATGTCAACATAATATCATACAAATACGTTATACATACGAGTATATACGACGGTTATAATATTTCAAAGCTGTCCCTGGATGTGTCATGTTCTATAGTTTATGACATTTTTGTAATGTTACATAATTTTATCATTCGTCTAGGTATTTGTACATGGACGATTGAAATAATGTTTTAATGGGTTGACTAAGTATAACTCTTGTCAGTCATATCTGCTTCTCGTAAATTAAGTTAGTAATATCGTTACGGTTCTAGTTTGACGGACATCATGTGACTAAAGTTGGTACATTTGCCGATGGCCTGGTAAATATAAACAAAATATCATTTTAAAATTTGTATCCATATTTAAGAAAAGCAATAATTTTTAACTTCAAAATAAAAATATCGCGAGAATAATGAAAGTACCAAACTAAGAATTTTTTTAGATTTGTTTGAGAAATTATTGTACAGTTTCTTCATTAAAGCTTGCACTATTATGAAAAATTATTTTATGGATGTACTGGGGTATCGAAGGAAATTTGTGGTACAAAAATAATATAAGACGCAAAAGTGTTGGACAATTATCTGATTTTTGTCATTAAACGTGTAACGATACTCTCTCTATTCCAGTGGATTTAATGTCCTTTGAAGGAAAAACTAGTAACATGCAAGGCGGTTAGTCCTCGAATGCAAAGCATGATTCAGGATTTTCATTATAAAATAAACGCGTAAACTAAAAAAATATTTTTATTTTTAATTTGAGTTATTCTTCCATACCTAGAATTATTTATTCTCATTTGATTTACCAGCGAAATATGTCGTCAAGTGTTTTTTAACGGCGTTTATTTCGGAAAATCGTTTTCCTGCTAAAGAGTGCTATAATGACTGAATAAGTGGAAATCGCTTGGAGTCACATCTGGGTTGTACGGTGGATGAATAAGCCTTTCCCAATCACTGAAAAACTGGACCTTTCCTGAGCATTGTAATTGTGAGCAATAGAGGTCTACAGTAACAGCCTGATCATTTTCACAAGTTCCCAATAAACAACAACTTGCATACACCACCACACACAAAGCATCACGGTCGTTCCAAAACCTTAGTTAATCTTGAAAATACGACAATGATGATAAGTTCGAATAATTTCGATGCTATAATCTCAGCTACTCAATGCTTTTTAAATCTGGAAATCTATCTATAAATCCAAAAATATTGTCTCTGTTAAATTATTTAAATCAGTGCTATGCTCACCCGTAATTCAATTCCAAGCTTTTCTCAAATAATAACGAAGTCTGTAAAATTTCGAATAATATACTTAAAAATCTATAGGGAATTCCCACAAAATATCGAGAATCTTAATACAATACTATCACATTTTGATTCTGAAACATCGCGCAACTCCATAAATTCTTTTAAAATCCGAGTACACGCTAGAAGCTCGAATAGATTCGAATACGTTCGAAATGCTCAAATAATCTTGAAAAATCTCAAAGCTAAGTAATTAAAAAACAAAAAAACGGTTTCTCGCAAAAGATAACTGGAAAACCTCGAATAATCTCGAAAATATTAACTAATGTTGATGATTTCAAATAAGTTAGAAAACAAGCCACTTAACGCTATTCAAACCCAGATATCTAGATTACTAAAACTCTGAAAACCTCGAATTCGCTTATATTTCACACATTATGCATATCACGCAACATAACGTCAAATTTCGAGTAGAACAATCGCTATTAAAACAATTGTTGGATAAAATTAAATTTTAGTTAAAAAAACTGTAAAATCACACAAATCGGAAAATCGAGAAGCCTCTGGATCGATTATGTAAGCAATAACTATTACACGAGATTCGATATATTTTTTTTTAAATTGCTACAAAACTATTTTATATAAGATACTTTGAGTTCTCGTACTGCTCACATAATCACAACACTGAAACTCGAAATATAAGAGATAATAAAAAATCAAAGTAGGCTGTGTCTTCTACACGGCCGTAGGTGTTTTCCGTGATATCGTTTATAAGCGGTGTAAAAAATGGCACGATGTATGGGTTTCTTAAAATTCTTTATTATTAGCATCATGAAATGAGAGTACAGTGGTTGTTTGCAAAAGGTTAAGTGGCGGTGGTACGAGAAGTACGATAAGAAGCGCGGGGTCTCAGCAAATGCCTCCCAAAGTCGTCGAGGCTGTGTTGGAGAAGCCGTCTAGGTCGAAGGTGTCCTTAATGAAGCGCACGATTTGGGGTTTAACGATGACATCGTCCACAGTTCCACACTGACATATGGCGCTATGTAATGGCCCGGGAGAGTGCCTCATCTCCTCCTATCAGATGAGGCATTCTCCCTTTACAATGCTCTCTAGCATTGAAAATCGTCACTTTGTAGATCTAAATTATAATTAAAATATGTGTGAAAATTAATTATTTTAATTTACAATAAATTATCGCCACAGATTCTTTACGCGCAAATTGACATCAGAATTTTTCTGAACGGATGAAGCATTGCTACAGTGCTTTAAAATTCATGCGGAGATTAATTATTTTAATTTAAAACAAATTATCTGTCACAGTATTATTAAGCACAAATTAATACTCGAATTGCTCCGATCTGATGAGGCATTCTCCCGCTATAGTACTGTAGCGACCCTGTTCACCTAAATATTTTTTACTTAATTAAATAGCTCGATATCATAAATTTCGTGAAGATGTAATTGTAAAATCGCGCGATGATTTCACCCAACCAAAACTTTGGTTTGATTGAAATCATCGTACGATCCACAAAAAGGAATCGTTGAAAATTCAGGGTAATAAAATTCATTGTAAAAAATAAAAAAATGTATTATAATTATAAGAAGTAGTCAAAATAAGTTGGTTGCACACGGACACCAGTAGTGATCCCAATCTTTGTAAATCGCTACATTGTAAATAATTTCAATTTCTGACACAGTTTTGTACGCACAAATTGACACGAAAATTGCTGCGATGAGATGAGCCAATCTGTGGTTCAAGTATTATAACAGTGGTTTAAGTATTATAAATCGCTCGAAATCAGAGTTCCACGGTAAAAATTGGTTAATATCGGATTGGTTAACCGAAAATTTTAAATTAATCGGTTAAAGCGCTTCAAATCAATTTTTCGATTTATTGCATGCGTGATAATTTATTGGTATGATTCATAAAAACTTGCCGATGCAGGTAGCGGTAATTCGAAATTTCTCAGAACCTGTCATTTATTTTAGTGGGGTGCAAAAAGTCATTCGAATTTAGAAGTTGGACAGTGCGTACATACGTCTCGCTTAACTATAGGGAAAATGTCAAAGCTTAGAATCTGGGTGCCACACACTTTCACTGAAAAACAACAAGGTGAACAGAATGTCGATTGCCGTTAATAATCTCTCACGACAAACAAATCATTACTGGTATAAAAAGTGGATACCATATGAAAATGTTGTTAGGTAAAGATATTGGCTGGATAAGGACATGTCCCCGTCACTTGATCCTAAAGCTAGTATTCACGACAGGTAAATTTTATTGTGTGTAATGTGGGAACGCCACGGTATTATTCACTTTGAGCTAATAAATCAGAATGAAACAGTTACAGTACAAGTGTATGTTGAACAACTGCAACAAGCGTAAGAAAAACGCATTAAGAAGCGTAAAGCATTGATCAATCGACAACAAGTACTGCTACTCCATGAAAGTGCTAGGCATCACACTAGGTTGGTTCTCGTTACCTCACCCACCATAATCACTAGACATTGCTCCAACCGCGAACCACCTTTTTCGGTCGCTTCTAAACTCCCTTAATGGAAAAACGTTTATAAACGATAAGAAGGTACTTAAGCACTGCCAATTTTTCTCGCGATGCAGCCTAAAATATTCTACGCGTAGATTGACAAGCAGAAAAATAGATGGGAACAAATTATAAATAATAATGGTGCGGTTATATTAAAGATTGGATTTCGAATTTTTAGTTTCTATGGTGAAGAAATAAGGTCAAATCCAAAATTCAAACGCATCTAAATGTTTTTTAAGTAATTTTTATATATGAACTGAATTTAGTTAGCCGAAAGCACTGCCTTTTCGTTCTGAAGGCCTCTATATAATTTAATTTTTTTATCTTTCGTAACTAAACATCGAAATTCGCTAATATATTCCTCAACACAAAATTCTATTGTCACTTGACTTCTTATCGTAGTAAAGTAATATGATTACTAATGTGGGGGCAAGCAAGTCATACGCGCGGTAAATCCAGAATATATGGGACAAAATTGAATTACAAAATATCATTAATCCCCCCCAATCAACAATAATCAATAAGAAAATCACTTCTTTCTGTTAAAATATAAATTGGAGAAGAAAGCTAATTTGAGAAAAAACTACTTGTAGAAAATAGATAGGGGTAATTAGGGGGTGGCAAAAGTTGGCATAAGAAAGACATCGGTAAGCAGAGACAACTTGATTATTACGAACGTGAGCCAAACTTGAGTCCGTAAGGTAAGAAGTGTTTAATTCAATAAAAGCTGGAACCATCGTTCCACGAATTTTTTAATTTCTTCTCGTATATTAACTCGTTATCTACATTATTTCAAATACTCGACATTGCTTTACAAAGCCCGATATTTTGTATTTTTTCAGAGGTTAAATTGTTGATTTGGGTGTAGATAATACAACTAAATTTTTAAATAAATTGTTGTACACTACCGTTATAAACAAGATATCAAGGTAACCTTATTTAATCAGATTGACCATCATATTATTTAGTAGCTGGAACTAAAAGGCAACTGGATTTATGTTAAAAATTAATGTCAATAAAATTCCTCCAAAATAGTAAAATTTTGAATTTCAATACTTAAGTCAATTTTTTTTTTTTTAAGTTTGAGCTATTTCCAAAATCTGTTTTGCAAACAAGGGATTCATAATAGAGATTTTACTTAAGGAAACCCAAAAACTGTTTTTTCTACACAAGTAATTTTGAGCGTACACCATTTTGCGGATGCAAAATTATTTTAAGCAGGATTTTAAATATTTGAACTCGTCTCATTGAGCTACAATGAGTTTTGAGTTAGTTTCGATTTTATTTTTGGTTTGACCAAACAATTTGCTATAATTGTATATCAAATTTTTATAAAACCACTAATTTCCAAATTTTTATTGTAGGTACAAAGTTACGTACTCATCTTTGATTTCACTTCAAATAAGTTTTACTTGACCTTGTCAATACCTTGTACTTTGTAGCCAATAGTTATTTTGTAGAGATATTTGAAATTAAAAATTACCTGAACATTGAATTTTCTGCAATTGTCCCCAAATTCTCTGAAATTATATAAAATTCCCACATATTTTTTAGTAAAGCTCCGAAATTTAATAATTTAAAACATTTAGAAAATTCAACATTGTACAGAGTTTAAATATCGAATTAAAAAATTTGCGAAAATTAAAATTTTAAATTCACCAAGTTGTCGATTTTGTTAAATTTTGAAACAAAATTTTGATTGTGTTGTAAAACGTCAATATTGGATGCACCATGCAATGCAACTTACACATTTTAAAAATTCGATTATTATTGAAAACAAAGCAATTTTCAGGACGTAACTTGGCTATTTCTTAACGAATTTTGGTGAAATTTGACATCTGCAATGGAGATGGATTTGTAAAATGATTTTTGGATTTAGTTCTTCAATATGGCCAAGTAAAATGGAACTTCGGTATTTCTCTTCTATGAAGTTTTGGAATATGGCTGATTAAGACAGAACTTTGCTATTTCTTAACGGATTTTTGTGGAATTTGTCATCTGCGATGAACATGGGATTCTAAAATGATTTTCGGATAAAATTCTGGAATATGGCCTTGGAATTTTGGATAAAGTTCTAAAACCTGCCTATTTCTCAACCGATTATGATGAAAACCATAATTCTGAAATGATTTTTAGATAGAGTTTGGTATGACGGTATGGTGGATTGATGGTAAGATCTACATCATGGTGTTATGGTTCGACTTTACTATGGTACGATGGTATGGGTGTATGCTGGTATAGTCTCACGATGGGATGATATTATAGAATAATAATATGGTGGAATGATTGTTTAAGGTTATAATGGTACGAGAGTACATATTCCGAGGGTAGAGAGTTGAAATTTGGTTTGAGGTAAGTTGAGTGAAAGTGAGTTAGGATTTAGTTAGCTTGTATGGTTAAATGTGTTGGTTGGTTGTGTGATTATTTAAGGTTTGATTCGGAATTAGGGTAAGGATTGATTTGAAAATTGATTTGAAGTTAATTTGGTGATTGCATTTAGGATTGTGTTACGATTGAGATGGAGGTTGAGTAATAAATTGAGTTGGAGTTTGAGCTGATGATTGACTTAAGAGGTTTATTCCGGGACTTATTTGGGAGTTGAAATGATCTAGAGCGAAGTTCTGCTTACGTTGTGAGGTTTCAGCCCTTTATATTGTTTTTATTAAAATACCAAAATGAAGTAATTAAATACTAACCCAATTTTCATAATTTTTATTCGCTATTTTTAAATGTATTGAATTGAAATTGCAAAAAGCCTGACATCGCTAGATATGAATCAAGCACAGCCAGATCCATAATGACCCAACATAGCAAGAATTCTTGGGGTGATATTAAGCGAAAAAAATTACTCCGGAGATTTTAAACAATATTCAAAAAATAGTTGAACGGCAGTGCCGTTACATCTTATCTATCCCCTAACCAAAAATTCGCTAATACCACTCTAAGTTTAACTTCTAAATTAAACGAATTGCAATAACTCAAGATTACCGATAAAATGACCAGAGCTGAAATTGGCTACAACCCATACGGCAGGCGAACTCAACCTCGTTCCAAAAAAATACCAGGTTGTTACAAAAGTATCACCTATTAGCAAATGGCAACATATTTAGCATTTTCATAAAACAAAGCTAATGGCTGAGAAAAATTTATATTTTCCTTTTTAATAATATCATTAAATAATTTTAAAGTTTTTGTTTAAAATTAATTTATTTAATTAATAATGAAATTAATACAAAATTTAATTTTGAATTATTCCGTCTGGCTAAAATTATAAATAAGGTTGGCCGAGCAAAATAAAAAATGTAGAATTTAAATTAAAAATTGTGTCCAATTCTAATGGCAAAACAAATTGAAGCTTATTTAAAAAAAAGTCCAAAAAGCTTTTGCAAAAAGTTTGAAATTAAAAATAAATTGTCCAATAACCTATCAAAAATAAAATTTAAATTGAAAAAGTGCATCCAAATTAATTTAAAAATGTTGTCCAATTCTAGCTGCTTCAACTAACGTTTAATATGTTTTGTAAAATGATTTGCAAACAGATTAACAGAATGTAATTAAAAACTGTTTATGGTAAAAAATAAACGTCTAATTCTAAGTGAAAATGATTGTTTCGGTTTTGGAATTGTCACACACAGTATATGCTTTTGGATACATTTCAGCTCAAAATAGAACAGGTGATAAATATTTTGTAGTTCATATATAGGGAAAAACATATGGCACCGTGTCGGAACATCTACTTTGCAAAATAACGAAAAAATATTCGAATTATACGAAAATGTGTGTGGTTGCTGTAACGTATAAAGTTCTTATATAAATACGCTCTGTGGAAAAAGTTTCGTCCGAGGAATCAGACAGACTTTATTTTTAGATAGACACTGCAGCAGTGACAATTATGACGAACAGAATGTTTTCACGATGACACTATTTGTTTATAATACATATAAGAAAAAACTTCGTATATATATGTAGTATAAACGTAATCAGAAGAATTTATTGGATCAGTACTTAACAAACTTTCGAAATAGCGACTATTGTGATCCAGGCTATCGCTACTAATATTATCTTTCTATAGTCAAACAGCTACAAGAAGATCATGATTTTAAAAATATCATCGAGCGATGACAAGTTTAATTGTTATCGGTTAAATTGCTTGGCAAATTTTTATTTTATTAATTCACAATTTGTATTAATTAAAATACAGGTTCGGCACAGCCGAAGGATATTCAAAATCAATGGCAATTAATTTATTTTATTTTTTTTTATAACCAATGCCTCTTCTCGGTGTTGTGGTGTGAAAATGAAAGCCCCCATTAAAAATGATGACAAGATTTTTAGTTTGGTGTTGGTTAGGTTAGGTTTTAAAATATCACAAAATCTCCGACAAAGTGAAATGAAAATTTCATTCTGTTTAGTATATACGTACTGACATCTGTCTAGACAGACCAATCAAAAAAATGTAAAATGTTCGTGAATTACAAGACAAAAAAAAACATTCAGCATCAATCTAATCGTAATCGTTAAAATAATAGCAACAACAAAGATGATGATGAAAAATGAGTAGAAATGATCTTTCAACTTCAGTTACATGTGACATTACTCATATAAATAATTTACTATATGTGCTCGTTCTCGTTGATGTAATTTTGACAGATTTTTATTTTTTATTTTTTTTTGTTGGAAACGAAAAACTGTCTGTCAATATGTACATTTATTTGAGATTTTTTTTTTATTTTTATATTTCGTTTTCCCATTCTGAGATTAATGCATGTGTGGTGATTGATGGTTTAAGGTTCTTGTTTGTGGCACTATATAATTTCTTTTGAGATTAATAAGTGTTTATGGTGAAATTTTTTATTTGTTTATGATGGGGCGGCGTAAGTAAAAGGAAAACTGGGTGCGGATAGAGAAATTTTTGTATAATTTTTTGTTATATTAAATTGGAAACAAAAAATCCTCTAAACTGGTATTGCTATACTTTCTCCTATTAGCGGGAAACTCGAAATCAGCAGGATTTTCTTCAAAGAAATTCAAAATGAATAGAAGCAATAGAATAGAGCAAATAGAAAATGCAAAGTTTTAAATCAATCGACCAATTTATTAATATTAACCTTCAGTTGACATTCACGAACAAAACATGTCGCTAGCTGCAATTGACAATAGGAAAATCCATAAATGCTACGCTTCTCATATTATTTGTGTCTGCAAACGATAACGTCACCATCGATTAGTTACATTTTATTTTGATGATGTGAATTGCTAAGGCGACTATGCTGAATGTTGGCCCAAAAATTATTCTAAATTATTCTAATTTGGAGTGGGTGGGCTATAGACTGAAACGGTTTATGTATGCAGAAGAAAAACCGTCAGTTCAAAAATTTAGATTATTGAGTTTAATAGTTTATGCTATTAATCAATAAATCATTAAAGTCCTTAATTAAATTATAACCATTCGCGTTATTGGAGGAAGCTCTCCAATTCGGTTAAAAGAAAAAAAGAAACCCATATAGAACTAATTTTAGTGCATAACTAAGAACCTGTAAATAATACCACCCCAAATAATAAAGTAAATTAAAACATTTTTGTTTGTAACAAACCAACCAACCTGGTGTACCTATTGAATCGTGTTCCCGTATTTTTGTTCCCGTAACAAACGTGTCACGAGAGCAAAAACCATTTTGTTCACCGATAATAAAAAGGAAGAAAACCAAAACCAAAAAGAAAAAGGAAGGGGGGGGGGGGTACAAAGAGCGAAGCGAATTTAAGAATTAAAATGTCGTCGAGTGGGGTGACTAATGCATTTATCGAGGCTTGTCCGTCATGCTGAATAGGTCTCGGGAGATGTAGGTATCAGCCATGCTTCGGTTTACTGAAGCATTAGGCAAGTCTGACTACATTCACCCACCACCATTCCTAAAGCCCAGCCGGCTATTATAATCAAGTCAGGTCAGACTCCTGGTGGTTACTGATCTATTTAACGAGGAGAGTTACGGTTTAAACTTCCGTCGGGGCGGTGGTACTTGGAAGATGTTCATGTCTGGTGTTTGGCTAATTTTTTGTTACCATTGGCATTGTGTGCATATTAGGCAATAGCGTAGCACGATGAGGAAGCGTAGTTTTCTACAAGACAGTCATTAATGTCTTTTCAGCAAATTGAAACTACTTTATTTAATGTAAGGATTTAATTAATTAAATTAATTGTAATTAATTTTTTTAATTGTAATTTGCCTATCCTTTAATTCTATTTCTAATAGTTTGCCAATATAGTAGCGGTATTTCTTTTTCTTTCTCACTCGTGTGTTTGGGTATTGGTGTTTCTGGTTCTTGTTCTTGCTGTTTGATACGTATTGTCCCACATAACACAGAATAGTGACACAACTCAAAAAATAAAATTTTTTATGCGGGAAAAAGAAAAATAGTTCATTTTGATTTTACTACACTATTCTCTATAGGCTTCCAAAATTTGAAGAAGGACACATTCTTGTTTCGTGTTTTGTATATTAAATACGCAAATGTCACTTTTCCAGTTTGTTAAATCGATTGTAGCGCTTCTTTCTGACGTATTAGTGCATAAATGCAATTTTTTGCGTTGTGTCACTTTTCTATGTCATGTGCGATGTGCTTTCTTACCAAATTTTTATAAACTTTGACCGTTTTCTATCGTTAGGCCTCCACAATAATTTTACGTGCGTTTAATTATTTTATCGTTATAAAAAATTTAAACATTAACTCGATTTTAGTGCTTAACCGCAAGAGTTACCACAATTTTATTTAGCCGAAATAAAACTGCCAACTATACTGTTAAATTAATAGAAAAGTTGGTGAGGGATTTCTAATTATTACTAACTTACCAAGAGCAATGTGAGATCAAGCAAATAAATATTAAAAATTTTTGTTCGAAACTTCCTCCTTCTCCAACGTAAGATAAATTTTATGCTTTTATACCTTTTCATTTAAATTATTATATTTGTCTGCTTACCGCTAGTGGGGACTAGGAAACCAGATTTATTTTTAGAATTTTAGTTATACTAAGAATTTCACTACAGTATGAATTTTGATTATTTATGTGGAAAGCAACATCCAATTTGCTAAATAACACCAATCTTAGAGATTGGCTCGCTTATAAACCATATAGGTTTAAACTTGTCGTCAGAGTCTAATTCCGAATTATGCAATAGTACAGATTTTAAATGGCTAGTGTGCCCTCCATACATTCCATATAATGTCTTTGCTCATCATGCGAACCAATCTTTGAGATTCGTGTTATTTCTATCAATTTTTTTTTTGAGTTGCACTGTTAACTGGTGTACACTTGCATAAAATGCGTTACAAAATGCATTAAAAACTTCATACCGGTTCTAAGTCACCACCCAATTTCATCATTTCATGGCGATATAAGAATTAGAAATGGGTAATTACTAAGTTAACTGATGTTAACTTAAATAAATTATCATTGTCTTTGAAACTTTAGGAAATGTATATTATATTGGATATTTCGAATTTAGCTTCATAAAAATTAGTTCAAAAATATAAGGGTCGGTCTCGTTGACGCTCGAAGAGGAAAGACAAGTTTAAGTCGTCTTCTTTGACAATTTAATTTAATTTTATTTATTTATTTAATTTGGTGTAAAGCATTGTATATATTTTATATATAATGTTTTAATTTTATTTACTTTAAATTAATAAAAGTTGAGTGTGTGTTATCGTGGTTTTAGTTACATGCGTATTAATTAGTTTCGCTCAAATTAAATAATATTGCTTGTGATTTTGTTTAAGAATTTCTTGTACAGTGAATATATTAAATGAGTGTTGTAGAAAGTGGATGCGAAATAAATTGAACAAGGAGAAATGTGTTCAATGACGGTGCTGCCCAGGTACTGTTAGACAGGTATTTTCATACCACAATATATATGTGATATGAATTGTGTAAAAACATTTTTTTTTGTTACTTTTATTTTATTATAGCATATGACTTTACTTTGGCAAGCGTTGTGTGATATGCAGTTAAATATTTCTAGTCTATACATAGCCATTTGTAGATCATATAACTCTGTTCTAATTTTTCTACTCTTCTTAATAGTTGTTTGTATGTGTGGTATAAAACTGAAAATTGCTTATTTGCCACAAATGTGTTTGTGTGTACGCAGAGTGAATGTGCGAATGTTCTGTTCAAGTGGGATTCTTGTATTTCTTATAATCGAGTACGTTTGAGTCGAATACAGAACCAACCATACGCAATACATAACGAATTATATACTTGTGAATGTCAAATTTTAATACAATATATCGGTCATGGAAGTACCTACATCAAAAAGTAGAAACATAACAATAATTTATGTTTGTATATATGTTTGTGATGGGAACGGGAAATGTACATTTCAACAACAACATTGTTAAATTTCGTGTTATCGTACATTGCTCGGCTTAGTTGAATTGTTCTTATCGAAATAAATATTCTATGTTATTGTATCAAAGCAACTGTAATTACCAGGTAAATGTTGTTTCGAATTTCATTGGATTACATGTGTATAAGGAATAATATACTTATTATATAATGTTGAGTTAATTGAAGTTTTATTTGAAATTTAAAGTTTGAAGTTTGGAATTTGGAATTTGAAATTTATAATTTGAAATTTGGAATTAAAAATTTTCAATTTTCAATTGTAATATGAAATTTTGGAACTTGAAATTAGGGATTTGGGTTTTGAAATTTGGGATGTGGGATTTGAAATTTGAAATTTGAGTTTGAAATTTGAAATTTGGAATTTAGAATTTAGAAATTGAAATTTGGAATTTGGGATTTTGAATTTTGAGTTTGGAATTTGAAATTTGAAATTTGGAATTCTGAATTTGAAATTTGAAGTTTGGAATTTGGAATTTGGGATTTTTAATTTTGAGTTTGGAATTTGAAATTTGAAATTTGGAATTTGGAATTTGGAATTTGAAATTTGAAATTTGAAGTTTGGAATTTGAAATGTAAAATTAAAATTTGGGATTTGAAATTTAAAATTTGAAATTTAAAGTTAGAAGTTTGGAATTTTGAATTTGAAATTTATAATTTGAAATTTTGAATTTGCAATTAAAAATTTTGCCGTCCCGGTGGCACAATTGTTACTTGTTAGCACGCTTGAAATTGGAGTTTGAAATTGGAGTTTGAAATTTGAAATTTAGAATTTAGAATTTGAAATTTGGAATTTGGGATTTTGAATTTTGAATTTGGAATTTGAAATTTGGAATTTGAAGTTTGGAATTTGAAATGTAAAATTAAAATTTGGGATTTGAAATTTAAAATTTAAAATTTAGAATATGAAATTTGGAATTTGAAATTGAAATTATAAATTTTAAATTTCAAATTGAAATATGAAATTTTGGATTTTGAAATTAGGGATTGGGATTTGGAATTTGGGATGTGTGATTTGAAATTTGAAATTGGAGTTTGAAATTTGAAATTTGTAATTTAGAATTTAGAATTTAGAATTTAGAATTTGGAATTTGGAATTTGGGATTTTGAATTTTGAATTTGGAGTTTGAAATATGGAATTTTAAATTTGAAATTTGGAATTTGAAATTTAAATTTTGAAGTTTGGAATTTGAAATTTGAAATTTTGAATTTGGAAATAAAAATTAAAAATTTAAAATGGGAATATGAAATTTTGGATCTTGAAATTAGGGAATTGGGATTTGGAATTTGGGATGTGGGGTTTGAAATTGGAGTTTGAAATTTAGAATTTAGAATTTAGAATTTTACATTTGGAATTTGGGATTTTGAATTTGGAATTTGGAATTTGAAATTTGGAATGTATAATTAAAACTTGGGGTTTGTAATTTAAAATTTAAAATTTAGAATATGAACTTTGGAATTTGAAATTTAAAGTTTGAAGTTTGGAATTTGGAATTTGAAATATATAATTTGAAATTTGGAATTTGGAATTAAAAATTTTAAATTTCAAATTCCAAATTCCAAATTCAAAATCCCAAATGTGGGGTTTGGAAATTTGAAATTGTAGTTTGAAATTTGAAATTTAGAATTTAGAATCTGAAATTTGAAATTTGGGATTTTGAATTTGGAATTTGGAATTTGAAAATTGGAATTTGAAATTTGAAGTTTGGAATTTGAAATGTAAAATTAAAATTTGGGATTTGAAATTTAAAATTTAAAATTTAAAATATGAAATTTGGAATTTAAAATTGGAAATTTAAAGTTTGAAGTTTGGAATTTGGAATTTGAAATTTATAATTTGAAATTTGGAATTAAAAATTTTTAATTTCAAATTGGAATATGAAATTTTGAATCTTGAAATTAGAGATTTGGGATTTGGAATTTGGGATGTGGGGTTTGAAATTTGAAATTGAAGTTTGAAATTTGAAATTTAGAATTTTAAATTTTGAATTTGGAATTTGGGATTTTGAATTTTGAATTTGAAATTTGGAATTTGAAATTTGGAATTTGAAATTTGAAGTTTGAAATTTGGAATTTGAGATTTAAAATTTAGAATAATTTTTTTGATCATCCTAGGTGAAAAGTTCTTGGATTCAAATAGTTTACTCATAACATTGTTGGTTAGGGCAAGGTTAATAAAGTTTCAGATTTCTAAATCAAAATGATTCGGTATTTAAATTTGTATGTGTCCTTCTAGCCGGAGATTTTAAATTTAGGATTTTTTTTTAATTTTAGGAAACAGCTTTCCAGGGTCTTAAGCAGTAAATGAACTTGAAATTGTGTTATCTTGTGCTAAATAATTGACTAAAAATATACTACCAACAAATTTACTAACTGTCAATTACTTAGGTGTCTGGAACCGGGTTGGTTCCTTGTTACTAGCATACCTTTCCTTCCCTTAGTTTTTGAGGCCCCGGTGTCACCCGGAAGTCTTGCCTAGGCTTGGTCGTTCATTCTAATCAACTAATCAATCAATAAAAATGAGTCCAAAAATAAAAGTTGAGTAAATCAAAATTATATTTTCAATTTCAAAATTACTAAAATATATACAAATTTAAATTTCGTATAAATTTTGAAGAATTTTGAGCAAAATTCAAAAATTTTAAAATTTGAGGTAATCACTACATTATAAGCATGTGTACTCACTAACTATACAACTTAGAACAATTACCTATCCCATTTTTGTATAGTTTTTATTTATTCACACAATATCGTTGACATCGTGCGCAAACGAATTTTTCGCTCTTGTGCGTAAAATACATTTTCGCAGCATGTTCCTCAAATTTTATTAAAACATGAATTTGCACAGTAAATAAATGTTTTACTGTGGAACAAATATTTTAGAATTCACTCTGATGTCGCCTCGAACAAACATTTCATCTTGTGCGGAAAACATTAACTTTTCGCCCTTAGTACACAAACAACTATTTTACAATTTTTTTTCTTCTTTCTTGTTTGAGTAACACATACTTACACACACACAAAAAAAAAAATGGAAAATTAGAAAATTTATGTTGTATACTAAATTTTCATAAAAATGTCATAAATTATATGATGGATGTCTTTTGAACCATAATATACCAGTCTTTTAATGTTTAAAAATAAAAATCGAAGTTGTTGTTGCTGCTTCCATTAATATGTTTTTATGTACGTACATGCGATACATTATTTTTAAAGAATTATTATCGTATATGTAATACATACATTAATTCAGAAGCTCTGCGTTATGTATACATTTCAATTTTTGGACATGAAAATGATTAATGACTTAAAAATAATATTAGATAATAGAATTTTGTAAATATTTGGATTCGAATAAGGTTTTTATTTTCACTTTGTTAAGTCTCTCAGCTTTTACGTGTCGCGGAGGGAGTATAATATGTAAATAGAATTTGATTTGGCCAAAACAGAGATGCGCGCACTATTATGTGTATCCACACGTATTTATTTTTCTATAGATATATATTATATTGAAGCTACTTTATTCTATCAACACCGCATCGCGCGCACACACTAATCGTAAATGAAACGAAACGAAATTATTTAGAACTCAATTTTTTTAATTTTTTATTTTATGATTGATTGATGCTGCATGAACATAAAAAAAATTATAAATAACAAAAATGAAATATGGGGCATACTCATTTTTCAATGTTGTGACGGCAAATGAAATTGATATCTTGGGATATACTAAAAAATAAATAGAATAATGTTTCTTACCCCAAAAAAAAAAAAAAATATTAAAAAATTAAAATTATGATTGAAAGGAATTTAATTGATCGTGGAGTAGAAGGCATCAATCAAACATGATATATATATTGGATGTGATGACAACATAAAATTAATGACTTATACTAGAAAAACAAAATATTAGTCATTCGCCACTGTAATAATCTTATTTAATTTAAATCATAAGATTTTTAAAGCATAATCATTCAACCATTAATTTTGGGTAAATTGTAATTTTTTTTTTTTTTGATTCAATTTTGTTGCAGACAGTGTTGTTATTTAACAGACTGTGAGTAAAAAAAAATTAATTTATTTTCAATTATTTTTTTTTTAACATCATCATTACAATACAATTCAGATTTGTGCTATACAGAGATGGATTTAGTATAGGCATTTTACAAGTATATGTGTCACAGATTTACTCATTTTCCTCTGAACATGTTAACATTCAATGATTTTTTTTTGTTTATCTTCTAATTTTAAAATAAAATGACGATGCTGCTTCTTGAGTTGTATACAGATTGTGATGCTGATTAAACATAAAAGTTATTTCAAAAATTTATCTTTGTCAAAAAAAAAAAAAAAAAAACTAAGTGTGTAGAATATACATAACTTTGATACATTTTTCTAATTTCTTATTCTTTTGAACCGTAATTTCCGACTTAAATTAACAGATAATTAATTTGATAGGATTAAAAAGAAAACATATAGCACAACACACTAATAATTTTGTAAATTTTCAAACTCTTAAAATAAACTTTACGGCAGACGGGAGTATAAGTGTATACAGTAGTATAGAAGCAATAAATCAAATAGAGAAAATTTGTGTCACAACAATTGAAATAAGAAAATTAACGATTTTTTTTTCTAATTTCTTACGTTTAGATTTTTAGAGAGGTCTTCTATATGTAACTATATAGTGAAGTGTGATGTGAAAAGATAAAAAGAATTGTTTTGTCTGCCTTTGCTTTTTGCTATAGTTTTTAATTGACATGAAGACATTTTTTATTGTTTTTTCATTAAGTTCCCTTTGAAGATTAGAATATTATATAAATAGAAACAATTCTAATAATTTAATTTAAATTAAACAAAATAAAAAATAACATTCGGTTTTTCATTTTTATCAATGAAATTAATTAAATGTGACATTTAATTTTGTTATATCAGGTTAGTGATCTAAATTGATTATGATTCACACTAAATGAATTTTTAATTTTCTAATTTCGTTTTTTTGTTTTTTAATGTTACAATTCAGTTTTGTCTAGAGTGATTTATTGGTTATAGTAATAAGGTATTTTGAGAGGAGTTCAGAAATCTTCCGCAGTTTTTTTAGACGGATTAGTGCGGTATCCGTAATATTGTGCCAAATTAGAAAATTCCTAAATTCTACTCTATAGACGTTAGATAACATTACTCCAAAATTTAAAGAACGTTGATTGATTTCGTAGAATAATTAAGAACACATATTTATAAAGTCATTGAAACACAAACAAAAAAAATAAAATCGACAGATTTTATAGGCCTACATACATACATATATACCTAATTGGTAAATAATGTAAATACATTACGCCATAATTTAACAACAAATTTAAATAGAAATTCTTTGAAATTCATGAATTTATATCCCTCGCGCACTATGTTGATACGTTTAATGGGTATCCGTAAAATTTTCAATTGAATTCAATTTTTGTTAAAACGTTTGGTTTTCAATTCACGGTCATCTCTATATATCAGTCACAAAATCAATTTTTTTTGTGTTGGTCATGAATCGAATAACAAGTGATTTAATTTTTTCAATTTTGTATATTCTTTTCAATTCGGTCGATCATCAAAGTGGATAAAAAATTTATTTAAATTGGTTTTTGGTTTGTTGCGTGTACATGGAAATGTATATTGATAATTTAAATAAAAAAAAGAATCATTTAAAAAAGGAAATTCATACTATATACGAGATAGTGTGAAAATTATAGGTTTCGGTTGAAGTTTAGGAATAATTTATATACTCTTGTCATGTTTGATTTCATTACCTATATGTATGTATATCTAGTTTATTGTATAGCATGATGACTTGCATATCAAACGATTTTATCGACTTCATCACAAAACTAATAACTAACAAATCACTCATCAATCTGTATATACCATAACTTATAGGATAAAAGTTCTTTTTGTTTACAAATACACCAATTAATCATTTCGTCTTTCTATTCTCTATATAATCTCCAAAAATAGACAAGCAGCTAGCAACAACAAAAAAATTATTGATTGAAATTGATGATAAATGACACATCAACACAATATATATTGATTGATTATTTAAAAAAAAATTGGATGTATGGAATTTATCATTCCAATCAATTGGTACCAAAAATAAATAAATTATCTCATTATTAGTAAAACTATAATATTCAAACGATTTTTTGGTTTACACTTTGTCACACTCCACTGTACATGATAATTTTTTATCAATCAAATTTCTCGAACACAAAAAACAAATCATTCCACTCGATTCAATTGAATTTATTTTGATAAATTTCTTTTCTCATCCTTGTGTTCCTTAAGCAGCAACATAGATTGATTTCATCCTTTTTTATTTTCTTACATGCGATATAGAAATAGAAAAATTACTATTTCAAGTGTCAAACCAATAGATAATCCATCTTCCTATTCTTATAAATTTCATTCCCATTTTGTTATTTTGTTATTGTGTTGTTGCTATTTTTTTGTGAAGTAAAGTGATAGATCGATTAAATAGATAGATAGACAGGACATACGTCAAATTGACAGAAATCTTTTTCTATAAATTATGCAAGATAAATGACGAAAAAATTGTGTTTTTTTGTTCATTCCCGAAAAGGATATTATTGTTATTATCATTCTTGTGAGTTCCTTGAATTTTTTTATTTTTTTAATATATTTTGTACAAATTGAAGGCAGTGAATAAACTGAACGTATAATACTTAATTGGAATATCAATCATATTACACATGTGTATTATGTTTGTGAACACGTAAGACTATATAATTGATCGATATTGTTATTGTACATTATATCTGGTAGCTAAATCACGACAATGCAATATTTGTTTCTGCACCAGTGTTGAAACTTGTAAGGTATATTTATTATTAACTAATACCCCCAGTAAACCACAAGTCTACAAAAATGGTCGCGCAAGAACCTTTTCCAGGATAGGCTGCCCTCTAAAAACCATTGACAATTTGCTGTTTTTTCCTGATGCTGATCGCTATAAACAAGCTTCAGGATTCAAAACTACTTACAATACGTTGGCTCAACTGTTTTGAAAGATTTTCTTTCTACTATTCTACTACAGCTTATGACTTTTTTATCATCTTATTTTGTGCTGTTACTGTTGTGTCTTGAAACATAAATTTAAAATATACATATGAAAAGAGCTTTTTAATGATCGATGGAGTCAATAGATTTGAACATCTCAAGTCGATTAGTGCATATACATATATATTTTAAAATTACTTGGGACATTTTAAATCTTTAATTTACATCTCAATCGACCGCTTTCCTAAATAGCAGAAAGATTAGGTGAGATTTATGGGTTAAACAGAAAAACTCGGTTTAAGGAAAATGCAATGGATCAATGGGAACAAAGTGATGTTAGCTTATGGGTTTATGTTGCCCAATGATCCAAAAAAAAAAATTCAGTGGTTTTTAACGACAACGAATGGCATTGTCTCATTTGTAAGTATGGAACAAGTGCACCGGCAATTATAGATAACAGGATCACTAATAAAAAAAAGATTTTTTTTGGTCTTCCAATCAGATCTTCACGGTTAAATATACAGCAGACGAGAAGTTCGAAGCACCTTGTTGTGTATGGACCGCTATTGTATCTTCGGCAATTCCGAGCCAGGTGAAACGAATAATACTAACATACATGCACAATTGATAATTCAAATTTATTTTTATGTTAGACATTAATTTTTTACTAATTTAATAAATTAAAATTATAATTTATACTTTTTTATAATTGAACTACACTTCTCTACACTTCAACGCATATAGGTCGTAAAAATGATTCGACGTGAATTATTATTCAGAACTGTAGGGCATCCACATTTTGACCATAAAGTAATTCCGGAATTTTCGAAATTGAATGTTTTCGATTTCAGAATTCCGGAATCAATTCCGGAATCGTTTTTTTTTAAATAATCTCTGATTAAAAATTAAAAATCAAAAGTTTACAAAAAAACAACAAATTTCTTTTATTTCGTTTAAAAGATTAGATAAGTTTATAATTAATGGTCATATGTATGAACGATACTAAATCGTAGGTACGATTAGGATATTATACCAATTTTTAAAATTAAAAAATTTATAGAATTTACAAAGTTTATAGGTTTCGTAGTAATCATAAAAATTCTTTAAATTTAGAATTTTTTTAAACGCTATAAATTATAACAATCCTATTAAATTCAATAAGTTCTACAAATTCTGTAAAGTTTAAAAATCCAATAAGTCTCTTAAATTCTATAAATTCTGTAAATTACATAAATCTGTAAATTTGAAAAGTTTTAATATATCTATGTATAAGCTCTATAAAATTCTAGATTTTAAGAGTTTTATAAATACTATAAAATTTATAAATTGTGTAAATTTTATGAATAATATAAATTCTTCACATTTTGCAGTTTTTTTGAGTTATATTAATTGTTTCAAGTGTGTCTATTTAGTAAATTCTACAAACTAAAATTTTACTTGTTTTATAAATACAAAATTTGATAAATCCTATAAACTTTGACAATTATATAAATTTAATAATTTCTGTACATAAAGCTTAAAAATTCGGTAAATGTTTTAAATTCTACAAATCTGATAAATTCTTTAGTTCTTATAAATTTTAAAAATCTAATAAATTCTATAAATTCGCTAAATTCTACAAGGTCTATAAATATTATAATTTCTAATTCTATAAATTCTATAAATTTTATGAATTTTACGAATTAAATCAATTCTCTAAGTTATATAAACTAGACAAATACTATAAATTTTATAAATTCTATATGGATTCTATTAATTGGTTCAAGTCTCTCAGTTCTATAAATTATACAAGGACAAATTTTACTTTTGTATTCCACAAAAATCCATAATTTCTATAAATTCTTTGAATTTTATAAATTCAAAAATTAAATCCGATGAACTTTAATCATAATTTCTATAAATTTTATAAATTTAGTAAGTTTTATGAATAACTTTATAGACTTAATGGATAAAGTTTTAAAATTCAGTAAGTTATTTAAATTTCACAAATCTCTAAATTCTTTAGTTCTTATAAATCCAGTAAATTCTATATATTTTATAAGTTCTACAAAGTCTGGAAATATTATAAATTTTAATATGTTTATAAAACCTATAAATTCTATAAATATTAAAGATTTTATAAATTCCATCAACTCTACAAATTAAAATACTCCACAAATTCTATAAATTCTTTAAATTTTATAGATTCAATGGGTTCTATAAATTGTTCAAGTCTTTCAGCTCTATAAATTTTACAAACTCAAATTTGACTTATTTTAAAAATTCAATAAATCCTATAAATTCTACAAATTTTAGTATTTTTAAAAATTCTTTAATTTTTATAATTTTTAATTTCAATAAATGCTTTGAATTCTGTAAATCCTATAAATTATACTAATTCGGTAAAACGAGCAAATTTGTCATAGTAGAAACATTAAAATGAATTAACAAAATTAATTTTTTTTTCAATTTTGAACGTTTTGCTGTCACAAATTTAATTAAAAAGGCTAATCACTAATTTTCTTAGTGATAAATCAATAAAAGGATATGTTTATTTTTTTCATTTTTGAACAACTGATAAAATCATTTTTTTTTTGTTGGAGCAACGTTCCCGCAATGAGCATTCTGGACCAAGGGACAAGATTATTGAATTCATCAATTAAATCATCGCTTTCCGAGCTTGAATTCCTCTCATTAAATTTATAACTGGAATTGGACGACGAGAAAGTTTCTGAATTTGTTTTTGTGTATTTTAGAGGCGGATAAAAATAAATATTTAAATGCTTATGGTAATTATCATGGAAAAGCATTTATTGTTTCGTAATTCGTTTATTAAGTGTCATATCATGGTGAACTTAAATAAGAAATACTCTAAAAGTTCCTAAAATAGCCACTTCTTAATTTTGATCCTTATACTTATACTCCTTACATACTTTTTTGTTACAATTAAATAAAAGTTTTCTTTTTAGCCTGACTTTGAATTTTCAAAATATTAGATTATTTTATTCTTTAAACTAACCACCTTCATGGGATAACCAACGTTTCTGGGTCGTTTGAATAGTGACTTTAAAGAAGTTTCCATGTATGTATATATTTTTTTTAGTACAAGAAAGACTATAACGAATTACATAAAATAAAGTTGAAATTACTAAAATTAGTGTGAAAATTGGAAATTAAAATTTCCGGAATAATCGAAATCAAAATATAGGTCGGTATTCCGGAATACCAGAGTTCCGGAATTGCATGCCCCAGAAACGATACAATAATTGGAAATGTTTGCCGCAACAGGATAAATTTTAATATTTCTAACGAAATTACGTTTAAAGAATCGTTACGAAAAAATTATAATCAAGCAGAATATATCTTACAAAATATCGGGAATGTAATTAGGCACAAAACCACAAAAAATAAAGCGCTGGCCCAATAAAACAAATGTTACTATGCCTTCATTGGCTTGGCAATGGATGTCAATATCATGGTGTAGGTACTACGTATGGCGTTACAAAGGGGACAGTATGCACCACAGTGCATCGCGTTTGTAATGTAACAGTGAAATATGTTTGTGGCTGTGTTGGCCAAACATCATCAATAGGGCTGTGATTTTTAGGTTAAACCTTTTCGTGCTGGAGGCAGGTTTACGTGTTTTGGTTACGTAGAAACATGTTTCATAAAATTTCCTTTCATATGGCATCGGTTTGTTAGCACCTTTTCTCACCTTTTCCATGATTTGGAATCTTTTTGACCTAAATAAACATTTTTGAACCTTTGTGTTGCCTAAATTGCATAGTATTCAAAATCGTTTCCAAAATAATTATGAAAAGTCCGGATTTTACATCAAATTGGTATCGTATATTTTTTGTCTACGCAAATCAATTTTAAAACATGGGACAAATGTAAACGCGATATTAAAAATTTCCTCGGTTAGAAAATACGAATAAAACAACACATTTGATCATTATTTTTGTTTCTAAGAAGTGAAGTTTTTATATTAGTTCCAAAACTACTATAAATTTATTTATTTTTTCTTTTGTTGGCATCCATGAGGAAAAATTTGGCATAAATAGGTATTTTCAGACGGTTTCACCGATGGACAAGTGTTATTTTGTCCAATTTGTAATGTGACAATCGTTCCACTCAAAAAATCACCAGAAGATCAACATAATATAATACCTCTAAAGAAACACAAAAAAATACCGCAAACAACTACAGAACTACAAATCAGACGTTTATATCTGTGGGGAAAAATGGAAATGTCACGTATCCGGATTTTTTGTTTAAACCTATGCAAAATTATAGTAGCTTCTGACATCCGTGTAAATAAATTGATAAATCCAAAGCCACAAAAAGCCTATAACCGATTAAACTATTTTACAAGTAAAAAGTTCGATAAAATACGAATATATACAATAAGAAGAAGGTATGTGGCTAATGTTGTGGAAGGTGTTTAAAATAGGGATGAAGATGAAATCAAAAATCTCCTAACGGCTGGATATATTATATGTTATGCTACCTTCGGGTTTACAGCGATGAAGATGAAAGCCGCAAAATGTTTTGCTATATTAGACAAAGCCAATAGTATTACAGTGGCTAGACTTTTCGACGATTCCGTTAAAATTTTAGGTGAAGATAGACAAAATTTTAATGTTTTATCGGCGGCTGCTGCAATTAAAATTATCTACCCGAAAATATAACACGTTACTTGTTTGGCACACGGGATTACATCGAGTGGCTGAAACTATAAGATCAACATATCTCGATGTAGAGAAATGATTGCTTACGTTAAAAAAATTATTTTTAAAAACGCCTCGAGAGTCCAAATTTTTAGAGAATGTGAACCAGGTTTGGAGCTTCCACCAAAGTAAACAGTCAATGCTTTTTATTTATGAATTTTACTGTGATGAAATAAACAACAAATTTAAGTTAATAAATTAATTAAAGGCAGCTTTGAAACATAATTGTGGAAACCATATTATTTTCTGCGTGCAAGTGACTAATATCAAGGCGAATGAATAAGGAAACAATTTAGCTCGTTCGTTTGTGATGAATTAACTGAATTGATATTGAGTTACTATTCCGATAATTGAGTTATTATTCAGATAATTAAGCTACTGAAGTGAATTGGTCGTTCGTTTGCTACAATTCACATAAATGTCAAATTGTTAAAAAGTAATTGGCTTGTGTTATAAAATAATTAAAATTTAATGTTACTCAACCCTTTTCTAGGATCAATTATTTTTGTGTGTCACATTACATTTTCACATTTGCAAATTCTTCGTGATTTGTGAAACTCATATATTCGATCAAATCGTCATCCATTATAACAGAAAATAATTTAAAATTCTCTAAAATATCCTGGCTTCTTCGATGCGTAAAACAAAATAATGTCAAAAAACAACAAAAATAATTATCTGAATTATCTACATAAGCAAAATTATTATTCAGATAAATCAGTAGCTCAATATTTTTAAGTGAAGTGAAGCATACCAAACGAACGAACAAATCACTTCAGATAATTCAGTTAATTCACCACAAACGAACGCACTTAAAATTAAGAACACTTTGTTTTTATTGTGAATCAAATAAAGTAAATGTTATCTAGTTGGCCATGAAAAAAACACATTAACGTGCAAGTGAATATTTGCTTTGAATTCTACTGAAAATTTGCTAAAAATGTTCATTGTACAGAAATTATTATCACTTAGCAAATAATATTGATTGCAAAGAGATTTTTGTACAGCGGGATACTATTTATTTATATATGTAAATCACATTATACCTATTACATTAATATTTAAATCGCATCGACGCTTGTTTAATATGTATTCGAAACTAAACATGTAATTTTTATACAATAACGTTATGTAATTTTCTCTTTATGGAACAAAATAGTTGAACTTATCAAAATAAATTTTTGCTTAGCAAAATTTTGAAAAGTGATAAGTGCTAAGTTGCAAAGTACAGTGGTTAAATAGGCCCCTGGTCGGTTAAAATATTAGTAAGTGAGCCGAATTTACAAATTAAATTTTCTACAAAAGCTTTGGCAACCGCACTATAGCATCTTGAAATTCGAAAGATATTGCAATTGAAAATGTTGATAAGTCATCCATCATGTTTAATAAATAACGACTGCCTGTATGTGTAATTGGTAGGTAATGGTCCAACAATATCAATAAACATTTTCGAAAACAATGAATTCGAAGTCGATGTTATTTTTAACGGGCATTTGATCAAACGGGAGTATTTATTTTCCTAGCATAACTCGCACTTCCGGACAAATTTTTTAATTTTTGTCATCATTTTCGCTCCCTGATGGCCGCCAAGTGGACTCGTGTGGAATTCGATTAGAACACGAATTATCTCCTTTTCATCCGAGATGTGAGTAATATTATCGCGATTTAAATTAGCCACATTGGGTATGTTGGTATTTGTAATGTCTTTAAATTGCTTAAATTAACAATTGAACCAGATAAAGAAGGACTGATGGAAGTATTTTGAGTAACCGCTTCTGACCGAGAACGCGAAACTATACCGATATATCTTTACAATTCGTCTCTTCGTCACCTGGAGAAATGGAACGACTGAGTGCAATTGCTAACTCATTTATTTTATAAGATTTGTATACAATTTTGTAATCGTATACATCCATTATTATTCTCCAACGAATCAAACGAGATGTACGATTTGAACCCTTATGTAACAATATGAGAGGTGTGTGGTCCGTTTGAATGACGAAATCTTTACTATACACGTATGGCCTAATTCGTTGAATTGCCAAAACAACGGCTAATAGCTCCTTTTAAACCGTAGCATAATTACGTTCGGCACTGTTTAGAATGCGATTACCAATTGAAATAGGGCAATCAACTGATTCTTGACATAAAACCACCCATACAGTATTATTGCTTGCATTTGTTGTAACAGTGAATTCTTTTGAAAAGTCTGGATATTTCAGAATAAGGGGATTTATTAAGAGATTTTTGAATTTGTGGAACGATTTCTCTGTGAAAGCGTCCTATTTGAACTTAATATTTTTTCTGAGTAAGGCATTTAAGGGTTAAGAGATTTTTGAAAAATTTTAAATAAATGTTCTATAATAACCGCAGAGTCTTAGGAAAGCTTTTATCTGCTTCGCTGTTGAATGTTTATCATAATTTTTAATCGCTGCTATTTTGGAAGGGTCATACCATACCAAGGGTCATACTTTGGCCTAGAGTATACTCCAGTTACCAGTGATCACCGCGAGGAGGTAGTACGTACACTTGTGTATCACAGAATTTACCTTTATGTGACCACTGATACTCGGCACCCTTCCTGCCTAACTCATAACCAGCACAGCTGCAGAGAGCCAATGGCGTTCATAGGTTCCGGAGCCAAGAATATTAAATATTAAATATTAAATATTAAATATTAAATATTAAATATTAAATATTAAATATTAAATATTAAATATTAAATATTAAATATTAAATATTAAATATTAAATATTAAATATTAAATATTAAATATTAAATATTAAATATTAAATATTAAATATTAAATATTAAATATTAAATATTAAATATTAAATATTAAATATTAAATATTAAATATTAAATATTAAATATTAAATATTAAATATTAAATATTAAATATTAAATATTAAATATTAAATATTAAATATTAAATATTAAATATTAAATATTAAATATTAAATATTAAATATTAAATATTAAATATTAAATATTAAATATTAAATATTAAATATTAAATATTAAATATTAAATATTAAATATTAAATATTAAATATTAAATATTAAATATTAAATATTAAATATTAAATATTAAATATTAAATATTAAATATTAAATATTAAATATTAAATATTAAATATTAAATATTAAATATTAAATATTAAATATTAAATATTAAATATTAAATATTAAATATTAAATATTAAATATTAAATATTAAATATTAAATATTAAATATTAAATATTAAATATTAAATATTAAATATTAAATATTAAATATTAAATATTAAATATTAAATATTAAATATTAAATATTAAATATTAAATATTAAATATTAAATATTAAATATTAAATATTAAATATTAAATATTAAATATTAAATATTAAATATTAAATATTAAATATTAAATATTAAATATTAAATATTAAATATTAAATATTAAATATTAAATATTAAATATTAAATATTAAATATTAAATATTAAATATTAAATATTAAATATTAAATATTAAATATTAAATATTAAATATTAAATATTAAATATTAAATATTAAATATTAAATATTAAATATTAAATATTAAATATTAAATATTAAATATTAAATATTAAATATTAAATATTAAATATTAAATATTAAATATTAAATATTAAATATTAAATATTAAATATTAAATATTAAATATTAAATATTAAATATTAAATATTAAATATTAAATATTAAATATTAAATATTAAATATTAAATATTAAATATTAAATATTAAATATTAAATATTAAATATTAAATATTAAATATTAAATATTAAATATTAAATATTAAATATTAAATATTAAATATTAAATATTAAATATTAAATATTAAATATTAAATATTAAATATTAAATATTAAATATTAAATATTAAATATTAAATATTAAATATTAAATATTAAATATTAAATATTAAATATTAAATATTAAATATTAAATATTAAATATTAAATATTAAATATTAAATATTAAATATTAAATATTAAATATTAAATATTAAATATTAAATATTAAATATTAAATATTAAATATTAAATATTAAATATTAAATATTAAATATTAAATATTAAATATTAAATATTAAATATTAAATATTAAATATTAAATATTAAATATTAAATATTAAATATTAAATATTAAATATTAAATATTAAATATTAAATATTAAATATTAAATATTAAATATTAAATATTAAATATTAAATATTAAATATTAAATATTAAATATTAAATATTAAATATTAAATATTAAATATTAAATATTAAATATTAAATATTAAATATTAAATATTAAATATTAAATATTAAATATTAAATATTAAATATTAAATATTAAATATTAAATATTAAATATTAAATATTAAATATTAAATATTAAATATTAAATATTAAATATTAAATATTAAATATTAAATATTAAATATTAAATATTAAATATTAAATATTAAATATTAAATATTAAATATTAAATATTAAATATTAAATATTAAATATTAAATATTAAATATTAAATATTAAATATTAAATATTAAATATTAAATATTAAATATTAAATATTAAATATTAAATATTAAATATTAAATATTAAATATTAAATATTAAATATTAAATATTAAATATTAAATATTAAATATTAAATATTAAATATTAAATATTAAATATTAAATATTAAATATTAAATATTAAATATTAAATATTAAATATTAAATATTAAATATTAAATATTAAATATTAAATATTAAATATTAAATATTAAATATTAAATATTGAATATTAAATATTAAATATTAAATATTAAATATTAAATATTAAATATTAAATATTAAATATTAAATATTAAATATTAAATATTAAATATTAAATATTAAATATTAAATATTAAATATTAAATATTAAATATTAAATATTAAATATTAAATATTAAATATTAAATATTAAATATTAAATATTAAATATTAAATATTAAATATTAAATATTAAATATTAAATATTAAATATTAAATATTAAATATTAAATATTAAATATTAAATATTAAATATTAAATATTAAATATTAAATATTAAATATTAAATATTAAATATTAAATATTAAATATTAAATATTAAATATTAAATATTAAATATTAAATATTAAATATTAAATATTAAATATTAAATATTAAATATTAAATATTAAATATTAAATATTAAATATTAAATATTAAATATACCTCTATATAAGAAAGAATTGACCAAACTTTCTAGAGCAAAAAACCTGAACACAAGAGGATGGAAATGGAAAGAAAGAAGAAATCTTAATTCTAAGATTTATTTTGAATGCGGAAGCTGGAACGTATCCAATAAGAGTATCACCCAATATCCATACAACCAACAAATCGTAGATGGGGAGTTGAGTACAAAAACAGTGGGAGAACGTCTGACTAAAATATAACAATTACCGATTCAAAAATTGCTCTGTTATCTGTTATCTGTTAAAATGCACAGAAATATAGAATATTTGCTATTTTCCAATTTGCACAACTATTTGTCGTTACAAAATGAGTGACTGCGCCGAGGCACCCTATATTTTCGACCTGTTTGTTTGGAAGTTTGATAAAAAAATTTCAAATAGTATTGAAAATTATTTGCGGAGTTGTTTCGATTAAATAGTATGATAACTTTTGAATAAGCCCAAACTTATTTCGGTGTTTACTGGTATAAATATAAAAATTTATTTAACGGAGTCACAGTTCAGAGCCTTATAACATATACATATTTATAGTCGAATTCTCAGTTTGTGATAATAGCTAGAAACAGCAAAAGAAAAATTCTTGCATGAAATTAAATTTGGGACTCTTGAAGTTGATTAAGCTTTCGATAAGGTTGCCAGAGATTATTTTAGAGTGATTTAGATACAGATGAATATAAATAGTATGAATATTTTACTGCTCTGACTTTACCTGCAAACCCTAAATCTATTGCACATAGTTAACAATTGAAAACTTTTCTAAACTAATTATATTACAAAATAATTTTTTATTTGAAAACTGAACAACCTCTAGGAAATGTATGTTGAAATGTTACGTGTTACCTAATATTTTGAACCACTTAATAAATAATTTGAACAGTGTATAAATATGTTTGAACTTGTTTAATTTTCTTAATTCATCATTTAGTAGGCAACTGCGCGCCACCATGTACACGATAATTGTATGGCTTGTTGTAATAATTTTTCACGTAAAAGGTGCTACACTCACATTTATAGTGCTGCGAAAAAATCAATTCAATGATCAATATTTGAAATCTGGCTTATGTCCAAACGTAAAACATCAAACAATAAGTATTGAACAATTTACTTTTCGGCATGAATGGCGATATGAGCATGGCATTGGACTGGAAACAAGTTTAGAACCCAAACATTTTGGCGGATTTTTTTATAGATTTCTAAATCGTAATTGCATGCTATTTAAATTCAACAAAGAACAACAAACTTTATTTCGATCACTACCCGATTGTGAATGTGAAAATGTAAATCTATATGATAGTTTTGCATATGAAACTGGACTTGGGGGCCCTAATCGTCAATTGTCAGTAATTTCAACGGATTACAATTCGTATATATTAATTTATGGCTGCCTGGATAATATGAATATGGACTCTTATCGAAATATTGTTTCGCAACCGTACTATTCGGAATTTATTATGTTGCTGGTCAATAACCAATACAAGTTTAATAGATTGAAATTCTTAAAAGACGTAAAAAATTCAACTGTAACAACATTCGAATTTGGACAAATATTTTTAGGCGAGATGTCAAGCGGTTCTTATTCAAAACAATATATAAGGTATAATGATTTTATGGGATGTGACCGCCATTTCTGTGAATCATCATATGCTTGTCTTACAACCAATAAAGTTGAATTTACATATGAATTAATTATTAAATTTATTTTGATCGTAATTACAGTGCAACAGGCTTGTGTTCTAATATTTGTAATTAAAAAATATGTAGCTCAAAGAATTTTGAACAAAGATTAATAAAAATTGTAGTGAACAAAGAAAATCTTATTTTGTCTTTTAAAAACTGTAGCCACACCAATACACCTCTTGCAATGTGAAAACAGTTACAGTTGGTTTACTTATTGTCCTGTTTTTGTTTTGATTACATTGGGGAGATCAGATAGGTAAAGAAGCATTTTGCGTCCTGTTTTTCGATCTAAAATTTATTTCAGAGAGTACAGAAAAATATAAAGTTTACGTTCAAAATGTGTACGTTTCACAACAATGGTAAATTAAATTTTGAAACTTTATTGTTATTAATTTTAATTAGTTTTATTGACTGTTTCTTATTTATTAGTAAGTTAATTTTAGTTTTGTGTTACTTATGGGTGGATAATCAATTTCATTGGTCATAGTGTGATTTTAAACAGTGGTTTAACAGTGGTTAATAATTAACAGATGTATTAGATAAATAACAACTGTTCTTTTAACAAAACAAAAATATTGTGTAATGTGAAAGTAATCTGCCCCAACGTGCAATTTTTTAATACTGCTCTCGTCTGTTGGTCACTCGTTATTTTATTTTTACTATATGCATAGTGTACAGTCACAAGCTCAAAAGTTTTTAAATCGTGAAATATCAAATGAAAGTATTTGTAATAATTGGGAGTGCTGTGAAGAAAAATGTGTCGATAATTTCATAAAACGACTAAAATCCACTGCACAAGCTGAGGAGGTGGATGATGTAACCTAAAACTATTGGAAGCCTGATTATAATACCCACAAATTAGAAAAGATTATGTCTTCAATTTTGTCAAAGTCAAAGTTTAGTTTAGCAGCACTCCGTAAGCACGTTAATAACCAAAGGGGGTGCCTTTACATAAAAATATGTTATGTCAAGGCTCTCTCCCTTAACAAAAAATTATTATTTATTTAATGTTAAGGCCTCCTTGATAATAATATTTAACCATCATACCATCATAAAATCGTACCATCATACCATCGTACCATCAAAACATCATACCATTATGGCATCATACCATTGTCATCATAACATCTTGATTGATTTATAAATGGTTAGATCCCATTTGCTAGCTGGTTGACGCCCATTTGCAAGCTACATACTCAATTTCAACATAATTTTTTTTATAAATGGCTAAGTTCCATTTTTCGCTGGCCCTATTGGCCATATTCCGAAAGTAAACAGGCTCAACAGGCTAAAATAGATTAAATCACATTCTGAAGAATTTGTTGGATCGAATCATTTGGAGTGGAGTTTAGTTTATTAAATAAAATATTTTCGTTAGGTATTTAATCATTACTTGGAGACAATTAACCCATTTTTGCCTTCTGTCCAAAATGCCAAAAACGTGTTGACACATTTTTAAAGTTCAGAAGAAAGTTTAATAGTTTGCGGCTGCCTGAAATATTTTGGACCAATTTTCATGAACTTCTATAAACTACCCCATTTGATCTTACACTTTCAGTGTTGAAATTATTAATTTTCCGATTCCTCTGGCATTTTTCATTGCTGGGAATCAGTTTAGCGCCCTGATGGAATATTATATAAAATCCAGCACAATGTAAAAAATTATCCTGGATGCTCGCGGAAGTTTAAAAATTCAGAACACGTCCGGAAAAACCAGGATCTCTGGTCACCGTACCTCGAAAGCATCCGACATTATATACTTTAAAAAAGCATATTTATTGAGCCATATCCGTTCCTTTTAATCCTGTCGTGCCATTGCCGGAATTATATTTCATGCTTAGCATACTTGCACTGATCAAAATAAATTACCCTAATTCCTATGAAAGAATAATTTAAACTAGCTCCAGCTATAACGTTTTTAGAACTATTATTACGAGCTCTTGTCTTTTAGACCATCTCTTCTATAGCAAATAAAATTTGTAACGAATTGCCGACGTAGCGACCATCCGTTAACCGTTAACAGAATGATCAGTAATCATCACCTGCAACATTGTGCCGGCCATACGCGTAGTCTGGGGCGTGGAGTTGTGGTGGTACTTTTCCTGAGTCTAAATTGCTGCCTTAGTGAAACCAAAAAATATAAAATATAAATTATAAAATATAAAATATAAAATATAAAATATAAAATATAAAATATAAAATATAAAATATAAAATATAAAATATAAAATATAAAATATAAAATATAAAATATAAAATATAAAATATAAAATATAAAATATAAAATATAAAATATAAAATATAAAATATAAAATATAAAATATAAAATATAAAATATAAAATATAAAATATAAAATATAAAATATAAAATATAAAATATAAAATATAAAATATAAAATATAAAATATAAAATATAAAATATAAAATATAAAATATAAAATATAAAATATAAAATATAAAATATAAAATATAAAATATAAAATATAAAATATAAAATATAAAATATAAAATATAAAATATAAAATATAAAATATAAAATATAAAATATAAAATATAAAATATAAAATATAAAATATAAAATATAAAATATAAAATATAAAATATAAAATATAAAATATAAAATATAAAATATAAAATATAAAATATAAAATATAAAATATAAAATATAAAATATAAAATATAAAATATAAAATATAAAATATAAAATATAAAATATAAAATATAAAATATAAAATATAAAATATAAAATATAAAATATAAAATATAAAATATAAAATATAAAATATAAAATATAAAATATAAAATATAAAATATAAAATATAAAATATAAAATATAAAATATAAAATATAAAATATAAAATATAAAATATAAAATATAAAATATAAAATATAAAATATAAAATATAAAATATAAAATATAAAATATAAAATATAAAATATAAAATATAAAATATAAAATATAAAATATAAAATATAAAATATAAAATATAAAATATAAAATATAAAATATAAAATATAAAATATAAAATATAAAATATAAAATATAAAATATAAAATATAAAATATAAAATATAAAATATAAAATATAAAATATAAAATATAAAATATAAAATATAAAATATAAAATATAAAATATAAAATATAAAATATAAAATATAAAATATAAAATATAAAATATAAAATATAAAATATAAAATATAAAATATAAAATATAAAATATAAAATATAAAATATAAAATATAAAATATAAAATATAAAATATAAAATATAAAATATAAAATATAAAATATAAAATATAAAATATAAAATATAAAATATAAAATATAAAATATAAAATATAAAATATAAAATATAAAATATAAAATATAAAATATAAAATATAAAATATAAAATATAAAATATAAAATATAAAATATAAAATATAAAATATAAAATATAAAATATAAAATATAAAATATAAAATATAAAATATAAAATATAAAATATAAAATATAAAATATAAAATATAAAATATAAAATATAAAATATAAAATATAAAATATAAAATATAAAATATAAAATATAAAATATAAAATATAAAATATAAAATATAAAATATAAAATATAAAATATAAAATATAAAATATAAAATATAAAATATAAAATATAAAATATAAAATATAAAATATAAAATATAAAATATAAAATATAAAATATAAAATATAAAATATAAAATATAAAATATAAAATATAAAATATAAAATATAAAATATAAAATATAAAATATAAAATATAAAATATAAAATATAAAATATAAAATATAAAATATAAAATATAAAATATAAAATATAAAATATAAAATATAAAATATAAAATATAAAATATAAAATATAAAATATAAAATATAAAATATAAAATATAAAATATAAAATATAAAATATAAAATATAAAATATAAAATATAAAATATAAAATATAAAATATAAAATATAAAATATAAAATATAAAATATAAAATATAAAATATAAAATATAAAATATAAAATATAAAATATAAAATATAAAATATAAAATATAAAATATAAAATATAAAATATAAAATATAAAATATAAAATATAAAATATAAAATATAAAATATAAAATATAAAATATAAAATATAAAATATAAAATATAAAATATAAAATATAAAATATAAAATATAAAATATAAAATATAAAATATAAAATATAAAATATAAAATATAAAATATAAAATATAAAATATAAAATATAAAATATAAAATATAAAATATAAAATATAAAATATAAAATATAAAATATAAAATATAAAATATAAAATATAAAATATAAAATATAAAATATAAAATATAAAATATAAAATATAAAATATAAAATATAAAATATAAAATATAAAATATAAAATATAAAATATAAAATATAAAATATAAAATATAAAATATAAAATATAAAATATAAAATATAAAATATAAAATATAAAATATAAAATATAAAATATAAAATATAAAATATAAAATATAAAATATAAAATATAAAATATAAAATATAAAATATAAAATATAAAATATAAAATATAAAATATAAAATATAAAATATAAAATATAAAATATAAAATATAAAATATAAAATATAAAATATAAAATATAAAATATAAAATATAAAATATAAAATATAAAATATAAAATATAAAATATAAAATATAAAATATAAAATATAAAATATAAAATATAAAATATAAAATATAAAATATAAAATATAAAATATAAAATATAAAATATAAAATATAAAATATAAAATATAAAATATAAAATATAAAATATAAAATATAAAATATAAAATATAAAATATAAAATATAAAATATAAAATATAAAATATAAAATATAAAATATAAAATATAAAATATAAAATATAAAATATAAAATATAAAATATAAAATATAAAATATAAAATATAAAATATAAAATATAAAATATAAAATATAAAATATAAAATATAAAATATAAAATATAAAATATAAAATATAAAATATAAAATATAAAATATAAAATATAAAATATAAAATATAAAATATAAAATATAAAATATAAAATATAAAATATAAAATATAAAATATAAAATATAAAATATAAAATATAAAATATAAAATATAAAATATAAAATATAAAATATAAAATATAAAATATAAAATATAAAATATAAAATATAAAATATAAAATATAAAATATAAAATATAAAATATAAAATATAAAATATAAAATATAAAATATAAAATATAAAATATAAAATATAAAATATAAAATATAAAATATAAAATATAAAATATAAAATATAAAATATAAAATATAAAATATAAAATATAAAATATAAAATATAAAATATAAAATATAAAATATAAAATATAAAATATAAAATATAAAATATAAAATATAAAATATAAAATATAAAATATAAAATATAAAATATAAAATATAAAATATAAAATATAAAATATAAAATATAAAATATAAAATATAAAATATAAAATATAAAATATAAAATATAAAATATAAAATATAAAATATAAAATATAAAATATAAAATATAAAATATAAAATATAAAATATAAAATATAAAATATAAAATATAAAATATAAAATATAAAATATAAAATATAAAATATAAAATATAAAATATAAAATATAAAATATAAAATATAAAATATAAAATATAAAATATAAAATATAAAATATAAAATATAAAATATAAAATATAAAATATAAAATATAAAATATAAAATATAAAATATAAAATATAAAATATAAAATATAAAATATAAAATATAAAATATAAAATATAAAATATAAAATATAAAATATAAAATATAAAATATAAAATATAAAATATAAAATATAAAATATAAAATATAAAATATAAAATATAAAATATAAAATATAAAATATAAAATATAAAATATAAAATATAAAATATAAAATATAAAATATAAAATATAAAATATAAAATATAAAATATAAAATATAAAATATAAAATATAAAATATAAAATATAAAATATAAAATATAAAATATAAAATATAAAATATAAAATATAAAATATAAAATATAAAATATAAAATATAAAATATAAAATATAAAATATAAAATATAAAATATAAAATATAAAATATAAAATATAAAATATAAAATATAAAATATAAAATATAAAATATAAAATATAAAATATAAAATATAAAATATAAAATATAAAATATAAAATATAAAATATAAAATATAAAATATAAAATATAAAATATAAAATATAAAATATAAAATATAAAATATAAAATATAAAATATAAAATATAAAATATAAAATATAAAATATAAAATATAAAATATAAAATATAAAATATAAAATATAAAATATAAAATATAAAATATAAAATATAAAATATAAAATATAAAATATAAAATATAAAATATAAAATATAAAATATAAAATATAAAATATAAAATATAAAATATAAAATATAAAATATAAAATATAAAATATAAAATATAAAATATAAAATATAAAATATAAAATATAAAATATAAAATATAAAATATAAAATATAAAATATAAAATATAAAATATAAAATATAAAATATAAAATATAAAATATAAAATATAAAATATAAAATATAAAATATAAAATATAAAATATAAAATATAAAATATAAAATATAAAATATAAAATATAAAATATAAAATATAAAATATAAAATATAAAATATAAAATATAAAATATAAAATATAAAATATAAAATATAAAATATAAAATATAAAATATAAAATGTAAAATATAAAGGCCAGTTTACACCTCTCGTGAAAATGAACGTGAACAAAACATTTTTTGTTGATAAATCTGAAATTACTTGATTTTTTTCATTAAAACTGATAGGAATAAACTTGAAATAAAATTACGTATCGAATAATTATGAAAATAATGAATAAAATGTCATTATAACAATATTTTTTTCAATTCCCCGATGATTTCATTTTGCTCACAGACATTTCATCGGGGAATTGAAAAAAATATTGTTATAATGACATTTTATTCATTATTTTCATAATTATTCGATACGTAATTTTATTTCAAGTTTATTCCTATCAGTTTTAATGAAAAAAATCAAGTAATTTCAGATTTATCAACAAAAAATGTTTTGTTCACGTTCATGTTCACGAGAAGTGTAAACTGAGCTTAAAATGTAAAATATAAAATATAAAATGTAAAATATAAAATGTAAAATATAAAATATAAAATATAAAATATAAAATATAAAATATAAAATATAAAATATAAAATATAAAATATAAAATATAAAATATAAAATATAAAATATAAAATATAAAATATAAAATATAAAATATAAAATATAAAATATAAAATATCAGGGGTACAAATTGAAAATGCGGGATTGATAACAGATGGCGTTACTAACGCTATACGCATCAGGCAGTACTGTGACTATGTTCATGTCAAAGCTACGTCTTATAGCTTTAATTTTCAGTATGTGTCAATTTGTCGCAGTGTCAAATTCATAGTTTTTTTGAGCTCTCAATATGTCGAGTTTCGTGCCAACAAAACAGCATTTGCGGGAAGTTTTAATTTACTTCTTTAATTTGAAGAAAAGTGCTGCTGAAGCACATCGATTGGTCTCCGAGACTTATCCGAGTCATGTTCCATCGGTTTCAACGTGCGAGAGATGGTTTGTGCGGTTTAGAAGTGGTGATTTTGACGTTGAGGACAAAGAGCGGCCGGGCCAAGTGAAAAAGTTTGAGAATGCTGAATTGGAGGCAATACTCAATGAAGACTCATGTCAAACTCAACAAGAGCTCGCAGATTCATTGGGAGTGACACAACAAGCCATTTCCCATCGTATAAAAGACCTCGGAATGATCCAAAAGCAAGGACATTGGGTGCCGTATGAGCTGAAGACGAGAGACGTCGAGCGCCGTTTTTTTGCATGCGAACTGCTGCTCGAACGGCAAAAACGGAAGGGTTTTTTGCATCGCATTGTCACTGGTGATGAAAAGTGGATCCATTACGATAACCCGAAGCGCAAAAAATCATATGGTTACCCCGGCCATGCATCATCATCGACGGCCAAACCAAATATTCACGGCGCCAAGCTCATGCTCTGTATTTGGTGGGACCAGCTGGGTGTGGTGTATTATGAGCTATTGAAATCGAACGAAACCATCACAGGAGCACTATACCGAACTCAATTGATGCGTTTGAGCCGCGCACTCAAAGAAAAACGGCCACAATACGAGCAAAGACACGACAAAGTAATTTTGCAACATGACAACGCTCGGCCACATGTTGCAGCGCCGGTCAAAACATACCTACAAACGCTGAAATGGGAAGTCTTACCCCACCCGCCGTATAGCCCAGACATTGCTCCTTCCGATTACCACCTTTTCCGATCGATGACACATGGCCTAGCTGACCAGCGCTTCCATTCTTACGAAGAAGCCCAAAAATGGGTCGATGACTGGATAGCAGCCAAGCCGGCCGAATTTTTTCGCGACGGTATCCGTAAATTGCCAGAAAGATGGGAAAAAGTTGTGGCTAGCGATGGACAAAACTTTGAATAATTCATTTGTTACCATTTATTCAGAATAAACGTTCAAAAATAGAAAAAAATCCCGCATTTTCAATTTGTACTCCTGATATAAAATATAAAATATAAAATATAAAATATAAAATATAAAATATAAAATATAAAATATAAAATATAAAATATAAAATATAAAATATAAAATATAAAATATAAAATATAAAATATAAAATATAAAATATAAAATATAAAATATAAAATTTAAAATATAAAATATAAAATATAAAATATAAAATATAAAATATAAAATATAAAATATAAAATATAAAATATAAAATATAAAATATAAAATATAAAATATAAAATATAAAATATAAAATATAAAATATAAAATATAAAATATAAAATATAAAATATAAAATATAAAATATAAAATATAAAATATAAAATATAAAATATAAAATATAAAATATAAAATATAAAATATAAAATATAAAATATAAAATATAAAATATAAAATATAAAATATAAAATATAAAATATAAAATATAAAATATAAAATATAAAATATAAAATATAAAATATAAAATATAAAATATAAAATATAAAATATAAAATATAAAATATAAAATATAAAATATAAAATATAAAATATAAAATATAAAATATAAAATATAAAATATAAAATATAAAATATAAAATATAAAATATAAAATATAAAATATAAAATATAAAATATAAAATATAAAATATAAAATATAAAATATAAAATATAAAATATAAAATATAAAATATAAAATATAAAATATAAAATATAAAATATAAAATATAAAATATAAAATATAAAATATAAAATATAAAATATAAAATATAAAATATAAAATATAAAATATAAAATATAAAATATAAAATATAAAATATAAAATATAAAATATAAAATATAAAATATAAAATATAAAATATAAAATATAAAATATAAAATATAAAATATAAAATATAAAATATAAAAAATATAGTATAAAATATAAAATATAAAATATAAAATTTTTGTTTTAGTTATGTGTGTGTCATTAATTTTATTGGTCACATTATTTTGTAAAACAGTAATTAATGAAATTAAATGGTTCAGTGTGGTTATATTTGAAAAATTTAGAACCGTAAACCCATAATACAAGTTTCCAACAAAATGCCTGCAAAGATTGGAATCTGTACAAATTGTTTCCTTTTCGAATTTAAAATTTAACTCGGCTATACTGTCAAAACGCTACATTTAAGACCAATGATGGAGTTTTGATCTATATCCACACAGAAAAGATAAAAACCCATTACGTAAAGAGCATATATCTATAATTAGTTAGGAGTAGTAAACTCACCTCTTACTGTTACATACAAATTGTCCTATCACCCTACTCATCACGGCTATCTACTCTTGCTAGCTTAGCAGAATGGCGTGGGGTTTGGAGAGAGGTGAATAGGACATTGCTTTAGCCGTATATTTAGGGGAGGGTGGCCGGTTAAATCCTGACATGTCTACTTTTATTTGCTACATGACCTTAATGGAAATTCAAGAGGGCGGACGAGATACGTCAGTTAGAATAAATGGGCATTAACAAAATATTTTTAATCGTCATAAAAACAATCTTGATGATTTTTTAAAAATCTGAAATAATTCATGTACATTCTCTGTGATGAAATGTGAGAGTGTTAGTGCAGAAGCTCGTCTTGTGAATATTGCTCTGACTTTTATGAGGATGCATCACAACATTTTTTACGCGATTACCCAGCAGTTACTCGTACCAAGTAAGCGACTATTTTGTTTGCTACAAATACAAGTACTATAAGTTCTATAAGTACCAATATGACCTTTATTTAAACAACTAAAATTAAACTACTCTGAAATACGTGTTTATAAATTGCTTAATTTGAACTTAAAATAGGTTGTAAAGCACTGCTTTCATAAACAATAGCATAGAAGTAATAATAGCGCAAGAATTAAAACAGAATAACAATAATAACCAGAAGCGATTTGTCATGTAATCATCTAAACTGTCACTTCAATCATCGTATACTTCTTTATTCCCATTTACAGTACGTTGATTCTCATTTATATGTAGTTAGTTTTTCATACCAATTTTTGTTTTTTTTCGTAATATTTATGATGACAGACTGAAAAGAAGAAAACTTATAATAAATAAAACTAAAAACAGACAAATCAAATAAACTGACAGATAGACAGTAGTATACGTATATTACAAAAAAAATAAAGATTAAAAACCTGTAGAAACGGAAACAATCAGTCATGCAATCAATGAATAAAATTATCATTATCATAATCATATATACTCTGTGTACTCACTTACGAGTTACAATACACACACACGGCATGTCCAATTATAAACGGAATTTTTTTTTTTTTTATCATTTTGATTTTCAGGCGTCAGACATTAACATTATTATTAATGTAAACTATTTAGTTATTAAAATAATTGAATCAGTTTAAAACTTATTTAAATTGTTTCGAACAATTAACCTCAATCAAGCTATCAAACTTGATGGGTAACATTAAAGTGGGGAAATAAATTTTGTAAAAACTTAACTTTATTTCAGATTAAGTTGAAAACTATTTCATAACCTCTTTCATGTTAATTCATTTTTGATAGGACACATTTAGACTAGAAAATGAAATGTTTAATAATTTTGATAGAAGTCTGTTTTCAGATATCACTGATAACAATATCTTGAAACGGGTGTTGATTACCCGGTTATGTATACCATAGATAGGAGGTATGTACCATCGAATTAAACGAGTTCTTATCCATTGTGAATATCAACTAACTCAGAAGGCAGAAATATTTGAATTTTTGGTAAGTGCTGATAACTTATAGTTATTTATATTTGCCGTAGCAACACAGCCACTTCGGTAAGATACCGAACAAGCATTGCGGCAAGAAGTCATGCCATTTAATAGAAGGCTAATTCATTTTTGATACTAATTTAAATATTTAATTTCAGAATATAAATAATTTGAATACATTTAGTTGTTATAACCATTTTAATAAATTGAATGGGGAAGGTTGATCTGTTATTTGTTATGCCTTATTAAATTACTTAATGGTATATTTTCATCATTAAAATTTTCAGCCATCAGACTATACGGACATTATCATTAAACATATAACGAGACCGAAGGAAAGGAATGTTATGTTACTAAAAAAGACTCGACCCGGTTTTCGACACCTAAATAAGTGTCGCTCAACTTTCCCCCAGTTTAACCGCAAGCCTGGAAACTGTCAGGTGCTTAAATAATTAATTAAATAATTTTTTGGGATGGGTAACTTTCCTTGCTTTAACCCAAATTTGTATGGCAACCATGCAAATATTGTATGACGTGGTTGTGGTATTTGTTGCGCCTCTTCTTAATCGTCTACTCGCCCCCATTAACCTAAACAATTATGTAATTAGAACTAATAAATCAGGACAAATTATTTAGATATTTTTGGGAAAAAATTATTTCGTGAGGACGAAATTTATTACTCAATATAAAGTTGAGTTGATAACTTTTACAACGTAATGGTAATTTATTTTCGATAGTACACATTTAGACTTGAAGATGAAAAGATTAATATTTTGGTTAGCGGCTTGCTTTGGAATTATAACTGTCTCCAAGGGTATGTTTTACCTACTAACAAATAACACGGACAACCAAAAATTTCTACAAACGGGTCATTCTTGCCCAAGTATGACACCTGTACCACACATGGTGCTCAATAAAAATAGGTCATCGTCTGTTATGTGGCGCTTTGAGTTCGGTGTAAATATGGAACAGAAAAATTTCCCCAAGAACTTGGGAGGCATATTTTATGAATTTCATAATAAAAATTGTATGATTTTTAGTGTTGAGCGTACAGGAGCTGTGGCTTATCGAATCAAACGACTACTTACACATTGTGAATGTGAAATAAAGGAAGAAAACTTTAAAATTGTTGCAAGGGATACCACATATTTATTACTTTTAATGTGCTATAGCAGTGCAGACTATCAAGGATTTACAAATCTATTGTATCCCGAAAATACAATAAGACAACATCTAATGTTACTTGTGAAAATTAATTCGAAATTTAATGCAATTGATTTTAGAAACCGCATTCAAAATATCACTAACCTGAAAAATAACGCGGTTGGTTTAAAATTTTTGGAAGAATATTCAAAATCAACGGAGTATCAGTTTCATGAAGGCCAGGCATCAGATTGTGATGCAAATTTTTGCAAATCATCGTATAATTGTCAACCATATTTTTATGACGATGACAACAAATGGCGTACAATAATGATTTGTTTCGGTATAAGTACTTTGGTGCTGCTATTTGTAATAACTACGACAATTGCAAGGTATCAAACAATCATTGCGGCAAGAAATCGTGTCACACAATAGAAGGCTAATTCCATTTTTGAAACTATTTTAAATAGGAAATTTCACGATAATAATAATTTAAATAACTGTGTTTGTGGATTATCATTAATTATTTTGATAACTTGATTAAATTAATAATTTTTAAGATTTTGGTTATTTTTGTAATTTTAATCATTTTTGAATTTTAATAAAATGCTAATAAATATTAATAAAATGATTAAATCTAATAATTGTGATAATTTAAATTGAATATCCTATATGTGTTACACAAATATTTTTGGTGCGGTTTTAGTTAAATAAAATATTTTTTTATGTTTTTGGTGACCCAATAACCACCAAATTTTAAACTTTAGCATATTATGAAATTTATTATACTTTCAATTTCGGAATTTAGGAATATTGGTTTGTATAGATATTTACTTAGACTTAAGAAATTATTTATGCAAATACAACATATTAATTCGATTCTAACTTAAAATCAACTATGGTTGCAATTTGGTTTAAAGCCCTGTTGATTTTAAACCAACCAGTTTATTGTTAATGTTAACTTCATATTCCCTTAGAATTTACTTTTGAATATAATTAGCGGTAATGGTAATATTTATAATTAAAACTGCATTCATTTCTAACTAATAAGTCAAATATGAACTAGACTTAGCAGAAGTTAAACTTTGGTTCACCATGGTTGAAATTAAACCTATAAGTTCGTTATTGACTATACATCGACTTAGGATTAAACTTATTTTCGATATATTAATGAGTAATATGGAATCTCTATACAAAATAATTATTGAAGACACATTTGGCATACTCGGTTATTAGTTGTTTTAAGAAAGTAAGAAACATTCCCAAAGATTAATTTGTAATCCCTGCAAAGGTTAATACACTTAAATATATTCTTGATAATAAAATTATAACAGGCTGTAATCAACGTAGAAAATAATTCCTCAAACCAAACATATAGATTAAAAATGGATAAAAAGTGTTAGCTATTAACTGACATGTTAATTTCTTACCATGTTTTACTTTTGAAGATTAACTATACAAAAATCATAAAAATTTGTCTGGCATAGCCATTTATTCAACCAGATATTTACAGTTAAAATAAACCTGGTTAGAAAATTACCTAAGTATAACAAAAATAGTTACCAATGTCAGAGGTTGACTTGTAACCATGGTTAGGAATTGTTACTTAGGATACCTTTTAACGGTGCCATCAAAGGGACGTCGTTCCACAGTGTTTGATAGCAAAATTATATTTAGGAAAAGTAGACCAGACCGGGGGGGGGGGGGGGGGGGGAATTAAAAAGGTTTAGTAGGCGAGAAAAAAAAAAAAGGAAAGTGGAGAAAAATGTTTGCATCGTAACGGAATATGTGAATAAGTAATCATCCGTGTGTCGGGGCCCAATTATATCTGGAATATATGCTGCTATCAGTGAACCACCAACAAAAAAAAGAATCCCTGTAAATATTTCCGAGATAAGTAACATATAGTTTACGCGTGGGGATCGTGGTTTTTGTTCGTTGGGTTACGTGAGGGTTATAACGTGGTATGTAGTGAATTTCCACGTACCACCAAAATTTCAGAGGACTTCGTAGCAGTGCAAAAAAAAACTTATATTTATAAAAAACCAAAACTGAAACATTGTAAAAAAAAAGTGGGAAAAAAAAGAACCCAAAAAGGGGGAAACAAAGTAAAGAAATTGTTCGGAAATAAAAAAAAAATATTACGAAGAATCCAATTGGTTTCATTTACGTCGTAAACAAGGTGAAGAAAAGGGGGGGGCGGTTTAAATAACCGTATTAACCACAGGGTGGGCCTACGTCCAAAAAAGTACTAGTACTACACCAACATCGGTATTGAGACGTACCCACGCCTAATCCAAAACAGGAAAAAGAAAAATCCACATGGTCCCATCCATGGTGGTGGGAGCCTAGGGACCTCCGCAGGTCTAGTGGAGAATGTCATCTGTATCATCTGAACGGGGATACAGCAGCATCGAGTTGGGTATAGCAGCATTGGGAGTTACAGTTTGGGGACGCACTTGACCAGTCCATAGTTGGGGGGGGGGGAAGTAAACGTTAATTTTGTTTAGTATTTTAAATTGTATACATATTGATTTCATTTGGGGGAAGGGGGTTTTTACAAAAAAAAAACCCGCTATATTATGTTAATTAACTAAATAATTTGCCATTGTCAATTTAATCGCCACTGATCTTGTAATATTCTCCACAAGTATTCTTGAGATATAGGGCAACTTTTCCGTACTTGTCTGTCCAGTTCATCCCACAGCAGCTCTATCAGGTTCAAGTCTGGGTCCTGTGCTGGGGCTTTTGTTCAGTGTGCTCTCTCATCTGGCTGACAGCGGACAACTACTCTTCTATTGAAACCAAACACTTTAGATTTTACATAACATTTAAATTTACATTCGTCGTTCCAGAGGACATTATTCCAGTCAGCAGTTTTCCAATTTAGATGTTCTCTTGCCTAAATTAGCCTCTTTTTCTGTTTATCATCTTGAGGAGTGTATTGGCGTTAAATAGTGCCCTTAGGTTGTGAAATTGCCGGTAATTTATAAAATTATAATTATTACCTGTAAGTTACCGGTAACTTATGGCAATTTTTGGAAGTTTTTTATTCCTTTGAAATATTTCAAAAATTAAAGCATTTATGAGAAAACACAAAGAGAACAAACATATCGTCGTCCTAACTATGAATTAACGTAACTGACATTTTTTCAAAATATCATCTCTGGTACAAAATGGTTCATCGTGAGAAACTCTGTCTGAATTTTTGCACTTGCGTTAGTTCACCGTTAGGACGAAGATGTCTCCTAAGAGTCATTTAACGTGGTGCGGGAATTCGGCTTCAGTTTCTCAAGATGAACATTTTGGTATCAGAGATGATATTTTGATAAAATGTTAGATACGTTAATTCACAGTTAGGACGACGATATTTGAATTTGACATTATTTATTTTTGCAAAACTCGCGACATTCACAATTGACAATTTATTCCCATCATCACAAATGTTGGGAGTATTTGTAAAACTTTACTAAACAAATAAAATTAACTATTGGATGTGTGAATTAATTTTTAGACTTTTTTTATAAAAAAGAAATGTTTATTAAAAGATAACGATACAGTATATTTTATACAATATATTCGCCATCGTTAGCTTGACTTCTTGCCATCTCCAGGGAAGTTTGTGGATTCCTCGTTTGAAAAAGCCTTCAACTTTCCCAGCTATCCACCGTTTCGGAAGCGTACGTCAGCCAGGCCTGTTTGCATTGATCGAAACAAATGGTAGTTGGAAGGTGCAAGGTCTGGAGAATACGCAGGTTGTTCAAGCCGATCCCAACCGAGTTGCTCTACCTTGTTTTGAGCGTTTTTTGCACGATGTGGTCTGGCATTGTCATCATGAAACAAAGCTTTATAGCTTTTGTTCGCTATTGCTGGCCGTTTTTGAATTTAACAGCTCATAATACACCACACCTTTGTGGTCCCACCAAATACTCAGCATAACCTTATCGCAATGAATATAAGTTTTACTTTTTGAATAAAATTTACAGATACGTTTAATTACCGTTAGTGTAAATTTATTACTTCATTTTCAAACGCACATGTTTTGCTTACGTTTGTTAGACCACCCGCTCAAAATATGTTAATTGTAGTCACACAGTGTAAACACTCACAGGTTTATTGCGGCCAATATTGAAATCCGCTGCTATTTTGGATGCAATAAATCGTCTGTTGCGTTTGCTCTTAATCAATATGCTTAAATTTTCAGTTGAAATAGTAATCATGGGTCTTCCTGAACGACGGTTATTGGATGCTGTTCCTTGATTGAGATTCTCAAATTTATTAATGATGAAACTGAACACTGCACAACTGAAAATGGTATCTTCTGTAGTTTTGAAATTTCTCGACTATTTTAGCTGGATTCGTGAAGGCCGAAATGAAATTTTATATTATTGAAGCGCGTTTTCTAGTCAATTGTCAATCATAAAACTGTTTTATGGGCTTTCTTAAATGTCAAAATGATAAACCCAACCGACAAAACAAAGTCTAAGAAACAAGGTTTACTGAAACCAAATAAATTTCGCAAACACTTTAAAAGCACAGTGAGTTCTATTTATTGTTTTTAAGACTAATGATGAGATCACAAAATATTGTTGTAGGTAATATGGGACATGTGGACTACAAACATTAAATATGTCTTTGTTGCTCCCCCACTTGTGGGCGAGGGTGTCTTCCCTTGCTGTACTCCAAATTTGTATATTAACCATGGCAAATATTACATGACATTGTTGTGGTATTTGTTGCGCCTCTTCCTTGTCGTCGACTCGCCCCCATTAACGTAAACTATTATGTAATTAAAATTAGTAAATCAGGACAAATTATTTCGATATTTTTGGGAAACCATTAGTACCTGAGAACGAAACTTGTTACTCAATATAAATGAGTTGGAAACTTTTACAACGATAACTTTAATTTATTTTCGACAGTACACATTTAGATTTGAAGATGGAAAGATTAATATTTCGGTTAGCAGTTTGCTTTGGAATTATAACTGTCTCCAAAGGTATGTTTTACCTGTTAACAAATAACACTGATAATCAAAAATTTCTAGAAACGGGTCGTTCTTGCCCAAGTATGATACCTGTACCATATATGGGGCTCGCTAAATATACGTCATCATCAGTTATGTGGCGTTTCGAGTTCGGTGTAAATATGGAACAGAAAAATTTCCCAAAAAACTTGGGAGGCATATTTTACGAATTCCGTAATAAAAATTGTATGATTTTCAACGTTGAGCGTGAAGGAGCAACGTACTTACCTATTGTGAATGTCAAATAAAACCAATTGCAGAAAATTTTCAAATAATTGCAAGAGATACAACATATTTATTCCTTTATATGTGTCATAGCAGTGCAGAATATGAAGGATTTTCAAATCTATTGTATCCCGAAAATACAATAAGACAACATCTAATGCTACTTGTGAAAATTAATTCGAAATTTAATGCAATTGATTTTAGAAACCGCATTCAAAATATCCCTAACCTGAAAAATACAGCGGTTGGTATAAAATTTTTGGAAGAATATTCGAAATCAACGGAATATCAGTTTCATGAAGGCCAGGCATTAGATTGTGATGCAAACTTTTGCAAATCATCGTATAATTGTCACCCAATCTTTTATGATGATAACAATAAATGGCGTACAATAATGATTTGTTTCGGTATAAGTACTTTGGTGCTGCTTTTTGTCATAACTGCGGCAACTGCAAGGTACCAAACAATCATTGCGGCAAGAAATCGTGTCACACAATAGAAGGCTAATTCCATTTTTGAAACTATTTTAAATCGGAAATTTCACGATAATGATAATTTAAATAAATATGTTTGTGGATTTTAATAATTGGATAAATAATTGATTTTATTTATCATTAATTATTTTGATAACTTGATTAAATTAATAATTTTTATGATTTTGGTCATTTTTGTAATTTTAATCATTTTTGAATTTTAATGTTGCTAATAAATATTAATAAATTAATTAAATCTAATAATTGTAATAATTTAAATTGTATATCCTATATTTGTTACACAAATATTTTTGGTGCGGTTTTAGTTAAATAAAATGTTTTTTCATATTTTTGGTGATGCAATAACCAACAAATTTTAAACTTTAGCATTTCATGAAATTTATTAAGCTTTCAATTTCGGAATTTAGGAATATTGATTTTTACAGATATCTAAGCTTAGAATTTTATTTTAAAATTAAAATATTTTATACTTATTTCAAAAATTAAGAAATCCATTTTATATTTTATGTAAAATTTTAAACAAAATATTTTTAAATTAATCATCTTGCTAAAGATTTCCGTAGGATCTGATATTTGTCATACCGATATATTAAAAGGAAGAGAAAAATTGTTTTTCTTCCCTTCCCTGCATTGACTTGTAATTAGCTGATAAAACTTATTATTGTATTGTCATGACAAATATATTCTCCCGAAGTCTTACCCATGTTTTGTATTATTGGTTCTAAGACTGTGCCCGAAACCTGTGATAAATATTTTTTAGTACAAATTTTTGACATTTATTTGAAAAAACCGAACACGCCCAAATTATCACAGTAAATTCCAGTGATAATTTTTGACAGATCCAAAATAATTTCATTGTGGTTGACGTAGTCGCCTTTGCGTTTTATTTCAAATTAATAGATTTTTATCAGTCAACATGTACATACATATATCAAGAAGATTTTTCTTTTACCACCATATGGGACATTATCGCCTCAGTTAATAAACACGATGATTACGAAGATTACAAATTTTGAAAATGGGGCTATGCTTTGTTAATGAGTATCGTGAAGGGAATCTGATTATCCGTAAACATGTTCACAAATCGGGAATTACCGTCATATCGTTTGACATGAAATAGTACATTATCCGATTTATATTTATTTTGTATGTCAATCACCTTCACTGATTTGGCCAATTTGTGAATGTTTACATCGGATATCCATGTTTTGTTTGCGATACACTTATGTATTCTGTATATTGGCCCAGTTTTCAAAAAATATTGCAACGTATGCCCCTATGGCAATATTTATTGTAATGTTTCAGCATCATGTCTAACAAATTTCCAACGAAATCCTGAAAAGTCATTAATTAATGGCATGTATTGCATTATGTGGCTTGTTTACTAATCTGTAACTTTGGAGAATAATATTAACGGTTGCCATAAGCATACACAAATACCCCTTCTGTCCCGTAAATCTGTATCCTATGCCAATGCCAAGCCGTGATAAATAAAAGTCATTAACTTTACTTCTGGGTACTATCCATCACAATTTCTGTCTCCAAAAACTATCAATTTCCAGGAAATTATTGCAATAAAATGAAAGAATAAACACGATAGGTGGGGAAGTTACCAAAAAATTATTACACTATTCGGACAGCATAATAAAAAATTGTGAATGTAGAGGAATATTTTTCAAATAAATGTCAAAAATTTGTACTAAAAAATATTTATCACAGGTTTCGGGCACAGTCTAAGTCATCGTTTGATTGTTAAATAAACAATTTTTGAAGTACACCGAATAAATTTTTTACACACTTCCTTTCAGAGATAATTTCATATTTAAACCATAATCTATGGAGCAATTAAATTATTTAATGGTATAATTTCATTTAATGGTATAATTTCAAAAATTATGATGAATGTAAACTAACATGTAATTAATAATAATAAATGAGTTTAAAAATAATTGAGATATTTTCGGTGTAATACCTTCAATTTCGAATACATGAGTAAAAGGGGGAATAAATTAGTGTGCGGGAACGTAACTTATTACTTAATATAAATAAGTTGAAAACTTTCATAACCACCTTGCGATGACGTTAATTTATTTTCGGTAGTACACATTTACGCTTAAAGATGAAAAGATTCATATTTTGGTTAGCAGTTTGCTGTTCTTGATTTCGCCAGTTTGGACCGAAATGTTTACATAATAATTTATCAACGTCCGCCAGCTTATTTTGGTTAACGTTTATTCCAGTAGGTAATTGAACAGGAAGAGACATATTTTTTAAATTTTTGCTTTTATTAGTAAACGCCATGCTAACACCGAGGTCAGATTTATAAGGAATTTCTCCTCAAATAAATATGGATGCATGACGCGCTTTGGTAAAAAAAAACATTTGCAATTGTTAAACATGAAATTCAAACTTGACGGTGGTTTTACCACCTCTTTTAATTCGCCTTTCCAGTCCCTTACAGGGCAAACTATTGCGCCCAATTCAACTACCGTGCCGTATTGTTCAAAAATGGTTTTATACTCCTCCGGGAGTATTATAGATTGTTTCGATTTCTTAACTTTTTCTATTTTAGCTAACACTCTATCCGGTGGCATAAAAGAGTGCCCTGTTACAGGGAAAACAAGTTCAATTTACGGCTTCCCTTGTGATTATTTGAATCTTTTAAATAGTCTTAATTTATTCGTACACAACACTGTGGCGCCGACGTTTTGTTGTCCAACCGCTAGTGGTGCCAACTCTTATTCACTTATTTACCATATCATCTCTCTTACTAATAACTCTATTTGTTTTTTCAATCAGTTGTCTCTCGGTATGGGATCCCATCATGATCTTTTAGTTTTTTCTGTGAATTGTTACTCTCCACCTAAACCTAATAGTTTTAGCTTTAGAGATTTTGCTAGTATAGATAATTCCCGCCTTTTCTTAGTTTGTAACTTCGTTCCTTGGGAGGATATTTTTTGCCTTAGTTCTGCAACTACCCAAGTAGAATTTTTCATTTCGTATATTAGTTTGGTGTTTGATAGTTGCGTTCCGCTTAAAAAGGTTACTTCCAAAGCGAAATCTCCACCTTGGTTGTCTCAGAAATTTTCGAATGCCATAAGAATTAGAGTTAGTAAATATCGATTATGGAAAAGGTATCCTAATAGTCAGTCTCATTTAGATTATAAGCAGGCTCGTAATTGAGTTGTAGGGTTAATTCGGATTGCTAAACATAAGTGTTTAAACCCAATGATATCAATAGTTATTTTTGCTCTAGTTTGAACTCGGGCAGTAGTACCGTCGATTTGTTCTCTATAGCGTCCCCTAATTCGTTTTCGTTTTCAAATATTTCTCTCGAGGATTTACAGTCTGCTATTTGGAATGTTAAATCGGAATCTTCTGGTCTGGATAACGTAAATTTAAAATTCGTTAAACGAGTTTTCCCTTTCATCTCAAAATATTTGTTACATATTTAAAATCAGTAGAAGCTAAGTAAAATAATCCCCATTCCAAAGATCAGTAATCCTTCAGAGCTATCCCATTTGCGGCCAATTAGCATTTTAAAGTTCTCTCTCTAAATCTTTCGAATTAGTTGTTAAAACTCAAATTCAATCGCATCTCAATAGAAATAGTTTAATTAGTTTCTTACAATCTGGGTTTAGAAAATTTCGTAGCACTTCTACTGCGTTATTAAATGTATGTGATGATATTAGGCGTAATGTAAATAATAGGGAATTGACTTCTTTAACTTTGTTAGATTTTTCTAAAGCCTTTGATTCTATTAATCACAGAATTCTTTTTAACAAACTCTTATCTCAGTTTAGATTTTCGGTTTCCGCTGCCAGATTAATTTTTAACTATCTTTCTAATCGCTCTCAGGAAGTTTTTTTCGACAATTCTTTGTTTGATTTCCTTCCTGTAATTTCCGGCGTTCCTCAGGGTTCAGTGCTGGGTCCTCTATTGTTTTCTATTTACATTAATGACATAGAATCCTCTATTCACCCTTGTTCATTTGACATGTTCGCTGATGACGTCCAAATTTATAAAAATAGTCGTTTAGATCAGGATTCTATTGATAGGAATTTTTCTCTGATGAATGAAGACTTAAGTAATATCGCTAGTTGGTCGGTCTCTAATAGGCTCGTTTTAAACGCGAATAAATCTCAGTCGATTATAATTTATAAAAACTCGTTAGACACCTCGTCCTTTCCTAGTATTTTTCTGCAGGGTTCGCTAATTAGGTATTCAAATACTGTTAGAGATTTAGGCTTAGTTATTAATAAAACTCTTTCTTGGGGTGATCATTTAGTTAGTATTAGTAAGAGTTATGTTTAATTGTTTGTATAATGTAGGTAGTAGGGACTTCTGATAGTCAGTTTAGGAAAAAAATGTTTTTGTCTTATCTTCTTCCTCAGTTTATTTACGGTGGCATAGTTTTATTCGGTATGCTTCAGGAAAATATGAACGTTCTCCAAAGATGTTTCAAAGCTTGTACTAGATTTATTTTTGGTATTAGGAAATTCGATCATATTTCTGCCTACTCTAGCCTTGTTTTAGGATGTAGTTTATCTACCTTTTACGAATTTCGCATTTGTCTTTTTATTTTTAAACTTCTCAAAGCTAAGAAGCTTTGTTATCTTTACAGGAAGCTACTGTTTAGTAGGTTTTATTCCGCAAACTTTCGCTTGATTCCGGCCAAAAATTGTTGTAGGTCGCTAAACAAATCATTTAACATTAGGGAAGTTTCTCTTTGGAATTCAATTCCATTGGAAATTAAGAGATTAGGATCGGCCAAATTATTTAAGTTAATATTTTTGGAGTGACGTGATTGATGAGTAATACGTAGGTTTTTTTAAATTTATTTTTAATATTATTTCACCTCTTGCTGTATATTTTATTGTAAATGAGCTATTTCTGAAAATAGAATGTGTATGCGTGAGGTGGAAATTGTTTGAAAAAATTTAAGAGGTTTTTCTGCCTAATGAAAGCAGCTTTATTATTTTTTTTGTTTTTTTGATTTTTCGTGTGTTCCGTTTACACTTTTTCCATCTGTGCTTTTCCTTTTTATACTAAATTATTGTTAAAGTACAATAAATAAATAAATAAATTGATAAAACAAAACTGTTCGAAATGAAGTTAATGAAAAATACAAAATCACACTTTAAATTACATATTGGATTAATTATTTTTCAATCATTATAATTTTAATAAATAAATATAAAAGCTAAATAAGCAATATTTCCATATAATATTATGTATTACAGTCCCTGGCCAAATTATTAGACGCACATCAATGCTGTTGGGAAATATTGACTTCCGGCGATTTATATATTTCACTAAACATTTTTATAGCCTAGCCATACAAAACTATTATGTGTTAAGGTGCATTCAAAATACAATGTTTTACTTTGTACTAAATAATATTTGTACTAAAAGTAGAAATACATTTTTCATCTAAATTAGAAAAAAATTAAAAAAAAAATATTTTTAGCTTAGCTAGCTCAAAAGATTTAGTGGATGCATGTTCAGTATTATTGAATCTACATTTCTTTCAGTTGGAGTTTTGTGCTATCTAGCCTAGAAATAGCTCTGAGGGATTATAAATTTAGATAATAATATTTAAAATTAGTACTTATTGGTATATGTACTAATTAGAACTTATCGTTATTTTTTTAAGTGGAAAATTCATCAACTGTACTTAAAATGTAATTTTTATTTGTGTATGAAAAATTATAAGGGCTAAAATTACTTATTGTAAAAAGTAACAATTTTATTCATATTAAACTACATTTATTTAATGCCCTGAGGGCTATTGCTAGCCTATATAGCACAAAACGCCAAATGAAAGAAATGTAGAGTCAATAATACGGAACATGCATCCACTCAATATTTTGAGCTAGCTAAGCTAAAAATATATTTTTTTAATTTTTTTCTAATTTAGATGAAAAATGTATTTCTACTTTTAGTACAAATGGCAGTGGTGTAACAAGGAAGGACTTAGTGTCAATCCAAACAAAACTGTCATTGTCCCTTTTACGAGGAGGAGAAAGCTCTCGCTTGTAGCTCCCTCGTTAAACGGTACTATTGTTGCCTTTTCCAAAGAGGTTAAATATCTAGGGGTTATCCTGGATAATAAACTGAACTGGGAACAACATATACAAAAAATTCATAATAGAGCCACTAAGGCTTTTTGGGCCTGTCAGAGACTCTATGGACGTACTTGGGGACTACAACCAAAAATGATCTACTGGTCATTTCTAACAATTATTAGGCCTATGATCACTTACGCATCGTTAGTGTGGTGGCCTAAAACTCAACAAAGGACAGCGCAAACTTTATTGAATAAGGTTCAGCGTATGGCCTGCATTGGGGTTACGGGCTCAATGAAAACATGTCCGACCGCAGCAATGGAGACACTCCTAGGACTAACTCCATTGCATCTGCATGTAAAAAAGGATGCTGTTAATATGGCCCTTAAGATGCAGGCGGAGGGTAACATCAAACCAGGCAATATGGTGGGCCATCTGGAGATCCTTAAGGAGTTTCAGACAGATCCCACTATAGGAATGCCTTCCGACTGTATGCCAGCCAAACTGGATTTCCACAAACCCTTTTGTGTTAGATTACCTGACCGGGAGGAGTGGAGTACAGGGGGACCATCCTTTGAGCGAGGGTCATTGGTGTGGTATACAGATGGATCAAAAACGGAAGATGGGGCGGGGGTAGGAATACATGGGAGTGGAGTATCACTCTCGAAGTCCTTGGGTACCAATGCAACCGTCTTTCAAGCAGAAGTGCATGCTATAGAACTTTGTGCTAGGATAGGCATTTCTAAAGGCCTAAACGACGCAAAGGTTTATATCGTATCAGACAGCCAATCGGCCTTAAAGGCTCTTAGGTCTTTTACCATTGAGTCAAGGCTGGTATGGGATTGTCTGAAGGTTATTAAATCGCTGGCAAGCTCAAATAAGGTAACACTTGTTTGGGTGCCAGGGCACACTGGAATTGTGGGAAACGAGGCAGCTGATGTCCTCGCCCGCGAGGGATCTGCCTTTCCATTAATTGGACCAGAGCCCTTCTGCGGCGTCTCTAAGGGGCACCTTAGGGCAGCAGTTAAACGCTGGGAGGATGTGCAAAAGTCCTCTTACTGGCGCGGAATTCCAGGTTTGCGACAGGCGAAGGAATTTATTTCACCTTCGTCGGCCAGGGCCAAGGAATGTCTCGTACTTAGGAAACCTGAGTTGAGGCTGCTTACCGGCTTCCTCACAGGTCACATCCCCTTAAGGTATCACCTTAAGAAAATGGGCCTAAGTCCGACGGATAGATGTCGCTTCTGTGACATGGAAGCGGAATCAGCGGAACATGTTCTGTGCCATTGCCCAGCCATTTTCTGCAAAAGGTTACAACATCTAGGAGGGAGAGTAATGAGCCCGGATGGTATGCACCATATACCGGCCGGCAGTATTGTCAGGTTCATTAAGAGCCTGAATATTGACTGGACGGCTCATTAAGTAGGGTCCATGCACAAAAGATCTTTTAGGTCGCAGTGCGGGGTGGCTTGAACGCCCACATGGCCCTCAACTAATAATAATAATAATAATAATAATAGTACAAATATTATTTAGTACAAAGTAAAACATTGTATTTTGAATGCACCTTAACACATAATAGTTTTGTATGGCTAGGCTATAAAAATGTTTAGTGAAATATATAAATCGCCAGAAGTCAACATTTCCCAACAGAATTGATGTGCGCCTAATAATTTGGCCAGGGACTGTAGCCCTTTATTATAACAAAATTTTTTGTATGGAATCACATATTCCATTTTTTTCTGATAGAGCCAATAGAGATGTTTCCCCATTAATATTTTGACAACTAAATTCACCGAAGCTGCAGGCCAAACATTTAAGAATTATTGCTGTGGGACAAATAAATAGGATTCACTGATGGTAAAACAATACCAAATTATTTTAAAAACGTTTCTAAAGTTAAGCATATTGTACAAATTTAATTTTGTTGCTTTAATACAGAAAATAAAAAAACATATTTATGTTTGGCCTACACCGTTAGTGGTCAATTTACTTCATTTAACGTTTGAGGAAACAGCTCTATTGTCAATTGCGAAAAATAACTCATACCATTAACACATTCTTTAAAATTAGAAATTGCAATAGTGGACATGCATAAAAAAAATATCCCAAGTTTTAAGGATAGGAACAAAAATTTAGAAGAAAATAACCTTTTGTTTTAGTTAGGTAGTAAAAGAATAAACAAAACAGAATGCAAATGTACAATGTTATCCCGAAATAAATAATTAAATAACACACATTTTTAAGACAAGATACACAAACAAAAAAAATTGGTTCTCTATTGTTTTCGTTTTTTTTTATTAAATGTTAGTTTAACCATCAACACAAATTATTGAACTTTATGAACATCTTTAAAACAAAAATCCAAATGATTTCATTACGAAATGCAATAAGAAACAAAAAAAATCATTACGAAAATTTTAGTAACGTTTCGTTGCGAAAATTTCCGTAATCCAAATTCAAGAATACCATTTTAGGATTTTCGTAATACTTTGACACTAACTAGCAATACGAAAATTTTCGTAATGGTTCAAGAATACCACCCCAGTATATAAAATGTTTTTCTGTTTCAAGTGTAACCTGAAAATCAGTAAATCATGTTATTTTTCATTGAAATTATGACCATCTTATGACTGAAACTAAAAGTGGCAGTTGAAAATGTATATTAAGTCAAACTTGCACAAATGAATTTATTATATTTAGTGGTCTAAAGCGACACGTTAGAACTTGTAAATCTGTTGCACAAACTCTTCCATTAAATCAAACTGAAGAAATAATTAATATTAATAAGATAACGAATAATACACCAGGTAGGTACACTTGAATAATTGTTCAATTTCTCCAAATCCTAAAATTTCAAAAGTTCCGAACTTTGTAAAATAGCTAAAAATTTCTAAAATACAAATTTTTTTAATTTGATCGAAACTTTCAATTTTACAATATTTAAAAATTCATAGAATTCTAGGGATTTGGAGAAATTGAACAATTTTGGGGATTCGACGCATTCTCAATTTTAAAAATTTGACTACTTTGAAAATTTTATAATATTTAACGAGCAAACTTGTAGCCAGAGACGATATTCTGAAAACCAAATAAGGATCCAAAAAGCAATAAAAAAAACGGCACAATTAAATATCGGCTTATAGCTATGCACACATCCATTAATTGTTTTAACTAAGACCATGAAATGTACAGCTAAATTATGATCCACTGATTCGATCCGTCACGTGTTAGAAATTTTACTAATACGATCGTCTGAAACGAATTTAGCAAGAGAGGGTACGGTTAGCAGCAACGTATATCTACTATTTATAATTTATATAGTGCAATGACCCGGTGAAGGTGTCAAAGTAGAAACGGTCAAAGAAATTTACAAATCAAGATCAAACAGGAATGTATATATTAAAATTATGACAGACTCAACGACCGTTTTCGAGTATATGGCTTCAATGGTGCCACGTTCTGCGTAATACTTAACGCAATATATAATACACTTGTCTACGCTTATGCATGTACCACACTAAAGAGTATTTCAATTTCCTATAAGGTGTGAGGCACCACACCAATTGTAATATTTAATTTCGTGTATAGTTAAATTAAAATGCAATAGTTGAATGTCCACTTTAAACCACTACGCGCACAAAATGTTTACAGCTAGATCATTTTATTTTCAATAAGTAGCGGTACACACTAATAAATACGATCAACCTTTAAAACTTCGAAACGATCACCAAGCACGAAATATTATATTATGAACTTATTGTTTTTAATTGTTAAAGCTTTTATTTTCACTTGTATTATGTGTAGTTTTATTATTATAATTAAATTAAATCAATCAACCATATTTGCTTTTTTATGTGTTGTCGCAAATCGATTGTACACCTCACTATTACCTACTACTTGATTTTTTTGCCAAAATTCAAAATACACTAACTGTAACTCCCGAGTCAAGCGGTCGTTTACCTTTTATCGCATTTGAGCTTGTATTCGTGTTGTATATGACGATATCTCTGTCTTTCATCTCGTTACGTCTATCAGCATGAATTTTACCGTAGTATTTACAGATGTACGATTTATAATTTGTAGGAATCTTACAACAGTTTGTAATGTTGCATACATACAAGGTAGAGAGAGATACAGGCTATACAAATATTACATAAAGTTGGGCGCTTGAACGTGCATGGAATTTGAAGTGATCAGAAAACAAATTGTTGATGTCATTTTTCCTTGCAGACATACACGCCATCATAAGCTAAATAACTCATTTTGTTAAGAGACTGCTTTGTAAAACACCAGGTTACAAATATTTTGTAAATTTGACGGTTTTGCTGGTTCGCAAGAAATTCAATAATTTGGAAAATTTATCTTGAATTTGGCAGTGTCCTGCCTTCTTCGAATGTAAAACTAACATTAAATATTCTGGGAGGCAAGAATTTAAAATTTAAGAAATGTTTTTTTTTATTATTATTTTATTTTAGACTTGAAGTGAGTTAGTTAAGATAATCTTTAATTATTATTAAAGAAGTTAGTTTATTTTAGCTTTATGTTATATTTCTTGGTGCCGGTGCAGTATAAGATTGGATGTGAAATTTGTACGACTATGTGTACAGTTTCTTTGTTATGTTTCGGTGCTATTTAAATGATGTCCTTACCAACAACAAAAAATCCACCACTACCTGATCAACAGAAAGAATCACTGAGAGCAAAGAGGTAGAAAACTTTTTTAGTTCACTTTAGCCAAATTAATTTCTATCAGACTTTCGCCCAAGCATATCAGAAGATCAAACGGTAATTTCTAGAGAAAAGCTGCCAGAATGATACGCAAAAAAAATAATCGATAATTCGCACGGCAAAGTAATACCATAGACATTCATACTAGATTTCTCATTTCATAGTAACTAAAGGAAAAAAACAAAAACTTCTGATAATTCCAATGTATCGTTGTGTTGTGTATTTTATAAGGCAATAATTTTAGAATGCGTTGCAAATATAATACGTATATGCAATACACCGATAATATTTGAATGGAAATTTTTTGTTTTTATTTTCTGTTTTTAGTCAAATGAGAGATCTATTATGATTGTCTATGGTAATACAATGTCCAATTTTTTCCTTGTTATCGCCCATAGAAAACCAATCAAGATTGGTTCAGGCAATATATGTATGCCATGTTATCAGGCCCTGAGATTTTTATTGTGCTTAAACTTCTCAATTCTGTTAATGCGCTCTTGAGAGATTTGTTGTTAACCAATTTTACGCTACGAAAGCTTGAAGTATTTGGCTAAATCGAAAAATTGTAACATTCAATTTTAAAAGTAAGACGAATTTCGACAATTTGGAGAAATTGTGGGACTTTAAAAATTTTAAGAATTTAATTGAATTCGAAAGTTTTAACCATTTCTAGATTTTGAAGTTTCCAGCATTTGAAGAAACGAGGTGGCAATTTTAAAAATGTAATCTCTGAAAAATCAAAATTGCTACACGCCATATATCGTCAATGATGATTCTTACGAGGTTCAAATGATCAACATGTGATCTGTTCTGCATAAATCCAGTTTATTCAATCCATAATGAGTTTTCGATAGTTAAAGAAATACGATCAAGAAAAATAAAAGGAAAACTTTTGAGAATAAAATTCATTATACTAATTCCTCCGCTTCCTGCCTATTCCTACAAATACCTAGGAGCCCCTTCTTTTTGTTCAGCAGTTTCTTTTTCATTTCTCTTGGGTGGCACAGTAGATATTTTGTGGCGGGGAATTCTCTTCCACAGCGGGATATTTTCAGTGCTAGGTGGCGGTTTAATTGTAATTTAAATTCATCGAATTTGTAGCTTCCACCGCGTCTTTGATTAAAATGCTTTTGTTTTTTTTTTATTTACTCCGGTCGTTCGACGTAAATGTTAAAAGAAATTTAAAAACCTTTACGAATTTTAATTACAAGAAAAATTTTGAAAATTCATCGATTTTTATTGTTTAAAGGAGTAACAGGCAAACCTTACGAAATTTGTCAAAACTATACCAAAGAAATGTTTAAATATATTTGCACCTAGTTGAAAAATTAGTAGAATTTAGAAATTCTAATTATTGAACAAATTTCCAAAATTTTAAGATTTTAAAAATTTGGAGAAATTGAATCAATTTAAGAGTTTGATAATTTCTTACTCATTTTTATGGGAGTTTGGGAATTTAATAGAAATGAAGAACCGATTGAGTATAAAATATTTAATTCTTAATTTCAATATTGACTAGTTTGAAAAATTATAATATTTTAGTAATTTGGAAGTTTTAGAGGTTAGCAAAATTATCGATCCTGAAAAAATGTCAAATTTTAAAATATTTTAGAATTTAACGCGACAATGGTTAAGAAAAACCAAAATGATTTTAAGGAATTAAATATTTAATTCCCCAAAACCTTTGGGATTTTCTTAAAAATGTTTTCACTAAATTCTACAAATTGTTAAAACTCAGAAAAATTAGTGATGCGAATTTGAACAGTAAAGAAACGGCCAGGAAAAAAGATCATTTTTTTTTGGAGATGTTACTAAATTTGAAAAATGTTAACCCAGTTGAAATTTAAAACCGTTTCTAGTTCACAAAATTATGACCCATCAAATGTATATCGATAATTCCGCTTGAATTACAAAAGTTTTTTTAAATTTGATCCAAGTGTGGTCAAGCTCTTGGGTGTGCATCGACATTGTATAAAAAGAAGAAATATCTTCACTGTTTTATTTACAATCTCGATTTTAAACCAATGATATCTCGATATTGCCATTTCATTATTCTTTTAAATCCGCCCTTGGCTCAGTTTGGCTGATATCAACGGAATATGAGTAAACAAAATTCTATTTCAGGAAACTCAGATCGCGTCACTTGTAATAATGTTGGTTTCCTATTTCTAGTAAATCTAAAAAATTTGGATTTTAGATGAGTAATCTCGGCTCTCGAAAGTAAAAGTTTCCCGAGAAATTGAGTTTTCTTTTCAAAAGGAATATTTATAAAAAGCAATTGGGGATTTTAAAATTTGATTGAATTGGTTGGAATCCTTCCAACATTAGAAATTTTTCATTGAAATTTTAAAAATTATAAAATTTAAACTTGTGAAATTTTAAGATATTTTAGAATTTCATGAATACTTAAAATTTAAGAATCAAGATTAAAAATTTAGACAAATTAAATTCGGTTGGTATCCTAATTCTTCCTAAATTTTTGTAATTTTAAAAATGTTAACCATATAACAAAGTTCACACAACTTTTAAATTTCAGAAATTTAAAGAAATTGAATATTTGCCTATTTTAAGGGCATACAAAAATTTCAAAACTTTGTGAAATTTTAAAAAATTTACAATTATTATAATTCAAATATAACCTAAAATATTTCAAGTTTTTTAAGGAATATCAACATATGCGAAACGAAATTTTGTTCAAATCCATAATAATGTAAAGTTAAATAAATAATAATTAAAAATTAAGAATAATTTGCAATTTGTAATGAATATTGATCCGAGTGAATTTTAAAAATCTCGAAATTTTTAAATAAAATTTGAAAATTTGTAGAGAAAGGAAAATTTATCAAATTTTAGAAATTATTAAGATTTACTGATATTAGGAATATTTAAAAAGATTTTAAGGACGATCAGGTATTTCATAAGTTGACGAAATTTAATTTGGTTCAAATCTTTAATGTTGAAAATTTAGCAAATTTTAAAGTTAAAAATTTATATTTTCTGAATTTTGATCTATCGGAAAATTTATAGACTTTTAGAAAATCTAACAATTTTAAAAATTTACAGATTTAAAGAATTTGGAGAAATTCAACAGGCTTTTTTGAAGCTATTCAGGCTATTTTCGAAGTTACAATGATTAAATGAAAAATACGAATTTCTAATTTTTGATTATAAGAATTTGACTAATTTGAAAATTAATAATATTTTGTAAATTTGGCGGTTTTGCAAATTTGCAAGAATTTCGATACTGTAAAAATTTGCAAAATTTTAAAAACATTTCGAATTTGATGAATTTTAAATAAAAAGTCCAAGAAATTTTTCAAGAAAATTGTATTTTCATCAAACCTTTAATTTATTAAGAAGCTTGATAAATTTTAAAATTGAAAAGGGTTTTATTGGAGTTTTAGAAATGTTAGGGATTTGACGCATGAGTTTGAGAATTTTTAAGAAGTCAGTTTGAAAATTTTAGGATTTCAACAATTTTAAGATTATAAGAATTTACGGTCTACGTAGAATTAAAAGAAAAAGGAGAACTTTAATTGAAGCCCGCAAGAATTTCAAGATTGAAGCTTACTTAAATTTTAAAAAAACCGTTAAAGCACAGTTTTTCACTTGGATAATGAATTTTAAGAATTTTGATAAATTTGAATTAAAGAAGCACGGTGGAGAATTTAAGAATTTGGATCGTTTCAAAAATGGTAAGCAAATTGGAAACATCACTTTGGCACATCATCTATCGACAAATATTTCGCCTAAAACTATTTAGGTTATAAGAAATACTAAACTATTTGACTAACAAGATCGGCGACACCCACTTGTTGCCACACACCTTAATTATTTTGAGACGAATTTCGAGAGTTTCTGAAATTTTAAAATATTTTAGAATTGGGCGAACTTTAAGAAAATTTTAAAAGTTTTAAAAATTTGGATTATAAAATATTATAAATTTTTCAAACTAATCGAATTTTTAAAATCTAAAATTAAAAATTTTTGAAACACTGAGTTGCCTTTTAATACTTCATATTCCGTAAATAGCCCAAAATTTTAGAATGCGTCAAATCACAAAATTTTCAAATTTTTAAGATCCTTAAAATTAAGATTTTTTCTTTAATTGTTAAAATTTCTAAGTCTACAAATTTTCCACAAAAAAAGTCAAAATCAGGAAAATTAAAATAGTTAACTTTAAATTTTTCTAAATTTTTCAATTTTATTAGAGCCAAATTATATTTCGTAAATTTTTATTATTCTTAATCAGCCTCAAAACCTTTTCAAATATTTTCGAATTCACCAAATTTTAATAATTTTTAAAATACTACAAATTACCCGACTTCTAGAAATTCTTACTACGCTCCAAAATCATGAATTTGTCACAATATTATTGTTCAAGTTTTATTTCAAATTTCCAGAATTTTAAATTCTTAAACTTTGTAATATTTAAATTTTGTAAAGATTCTAAATATTCAGTTGGATCAATTTTCATAAAAACTTTAAAATTTTCTTAATTTTTAATTATTATTTTGTTAAATTTTACAAAATTATGGTTCGGAACCAATTTAAATTTTACAAAGTTTTACATTCCTTAAAATCGTTGGAATCTTGAGCGTTTTCCTAAACTTTTATTATTTTAAAATTTCCTAAAATTTTTAAATTCTTGTGAACCTCCAAAATATTGAAATTCTTAAGTTCTATCATATTATGTACAGACACCTCAAACTACTTCACAGTCCAATATAAGTAAAGATATTTCTGAACAACCTATTGAACAAACTAATTTTGATGCAAATTTAGGTTTAAACTTTAATAATATTAAATTAAACATTCAAACATTCTAAATATAATTCTCAAATTCTTAAAACTATTTTTAATTTCAATTCGTCTAAATTACAGAATATATTTAGTCAGCAATATAGTTGCAGATATCAAAAATTTAGAATCGGACGGAATAAATATAAATTTTGAAACGAAAAATTATAATTTAAAAGGAACTTTAGTAGCATTAAGTCACGACAATTTAGGTGCAATTGTGCGTTAGGATTCGTTGAATCATTTCAGGCGATTTTTTTTGTAGAATATGTACTGCACATAAAGATCAAAGACACATCGGAAAATTTAGCTGAATTAAGAAATTATACAGATTACAAAAATATTTTCAGAACTACTACACATCTAAAGTTGATACCTTTAGATGTGTAGTAGTTCTGAAAATATTTTTGTAATTGTATTTTAAATGATATACTTCATTACACCATATTTTAAAATAGTAATGTTGATATAAGGCATGATATTTTAGAAGGTGCCATTCCGTTCATAATTAATCACTTCTTGTAAGTTGCAATTTCTCGTGAAAAAATTAAATGTTTTAAATTTGGCTACAGGTTAAGAAAGAATTTACCATTTTTTGCACACGGTGGTCACACGGATATAATTCCATCATTTAAATTTTCAGCCATCAGACTGAAGGGGCATTATCATTAAACACATAACAAGACCGAAGGAAAGGTATGTTATGTTAATAAAAATAAAAAAAAACTCGACCCGCATTCTGACGCCTAAATAAGTGTCGCGCAGTTTACCCTCAGTTTAACCACAAGCCTGAAATATGTCAGGGCTTTAACTAATTGATTAAATTATTTGTTATCATAATTTTTTCACTTATTTTCCATCGGCACTTGTGGGGGAGGTTGTCTTCCCTTGCTGTAACCCAAATTTGTATATCAACCATGGCAAATATTGCATGACGTTGTTGAGGTATTTGCTGCACCCCTTCTTAGTTATATACTCGCCTCCATTAACGTAAACTATTATGCAATTAAAACTTTAATAAATTAGGACAAATTATTTAGAAATTTTTGGGAAAATATTTCGTTAGTGAGAACGAAACTTGTTACTCAATATAAATAAGTTGAAAACTTTTACAACGATAACTTTAATTTATTTTCGACAGTACACATTTAGACTTGAACATGAACAGATTAATATTTGGGTTAGCAGTTTGCTTTGGAATTATAACTGCCTCCAAGGGTATGTTTTATCTACTAACAAATAACACTGATAACCAAAAATTTATTGAAACGGGTCGTTCTTGCCCAAGTATGATACCTATATCATATATGGTGCTCGCTAAATATACGTCATCATTAGTTATGTGGCGTTTCGAGTTCGGCGTAAATATGGAACAGAAAAATTTTCCAAAGAACTTGGGAGGCATATTTTATGAATTTCGCGATAAAAATTGTATGATTTTTAGCATTGAGCGTGCAGGGGCATCGATTTATCGAATCAAACGACTACTTAGATATTGTGAATGTCAAATAGAACCAATTGTAGAAAATTTTCAAATAATTGCAAGGGATTCAACATATTTATTCCTTTATATGTGCTATAGCAGTGCAGACTATCAAGGATTTACAAATCTATTGTATCCCGAAAATACAATAAGACAACATCTAATGCTACTTGTGAAAATTAATTCGAAATTTAATGCAATTGATTTTAGAAACCGCATTCAAAATATCACTAACTTGAAAAAAACCGCGGTTGGTTTAACATTTTTGGAAGAGTATTCGAAATCAACAGAATATCAGTTTCATGAAGGCCAGGCATTAGATTGTGATGCAAATTTTTGCAAATCATCGTATAATTGTCAACCATATTTTTATGACGATGACAACAAATGGCGTACAATAATGATTTGTTTCGGTATAAGTACTTTGGTGCTGCTTTTTGTAATAACTGCGGCAACTGCAAGGTATCAAACAATCATTGCGGCAAGAAATCGTGTCACACAATAGAAGGCTAATTCCATTTTGGAAACGATTTTAAATAGGAAATTTCACGATAATGATAATTTAAATAAATGTATTTGTGGTTTTTAATAATTAATTTTTTTAATTTTAATCAATTTTTGATTTTTATGTTGCTAATAATATTAATAAATTGATTAAATCTAATAATTGTGATAACTTAAATTGTATATCCTATATTTTTGTGCGCTTTTAGTTAAATAAAATGTTTTTCATATTTTTGGTGCTGCAATAACCAGTAAATTTTAACCTTTAGCATTTCATGAAATTTATTAAGCTTTCAATTTCGGAATTTAGGAATATTGATTTTTACAGAGATCTAAATGTAGACTTAAGAAATTATATGTGCAATATTAATGGAAATGGTTTTAAGTGTGAATTTGAGGCTAAATACTGGTATATTAAACCGAATTAAGCCAAAATTAAAAATGACTCTAATCGGTTTTGGAAATTTATGAACGACAACCGCAGCACAACTCGATTTCCATCTACAATTAAATATAATAACATACAGCTAAACACAGTTTCTGATTTTTACGCAGGATTTGCAGAATTTTTACGATCAGCGTATAAAACTTGTGATATTCCAATTAATAATAATCACTTCATTAGTGCTTCCCAATATAACATCCCTCATTTAGTAATAACTGAGAATAAAATTATCAAGGCTCTTATAGATTTTAAGGATGGATGTGAACCTGATGGCCTACTCTCATCTATTCTTAAATCGGTAACATCTTGCACAGCTACTTTATGTTATCTGTTACGCCAATCTTTGGCGGGTGGATATTTCCCAGCTGCCTGGAAAGTTGTACATATTATTCTAATTTATAAAACAGGTGTTCGCTCTGATGTAATAAACTATCGGGGTATTTCAATTTTGTATACAATACCAAAACTTTTTGAATTATTAGTAGGTAACTAATCATTTGACATTTTATATAAAATAAATCATCTCAACTTTCTAGCATGGTTTCACTAGTGGTAGATTAACATCTACCAACCATCTGCAGTTTACAAAGTTTGTTATTGAATCCGTAGAGAATAAGGAACAGTTTGACGCAATCTATTTTACTTCTGCTAAGGCTTTTAACTCAATTGACTACATAATTATTATAAAAAAACCGAAGGGTTTCAAAGGGTTTTAAATTAATGTTAATTAGTATAACAAAGAACAATCTCCAAGGTATTTTTCATGAAATTCACAAACTTTTCGTTTTCTGGCATTTTAATATCTAAATTAAAATCACCTGCCACTATCATAAGCAAATCGGTCAAATTAAATCTTATGAATACAGAAAGACTTCTGCAAATTTTCGTATTGTAAAAATCTTAGAGTGTCCTTTTTTACGTGAACGCTGTTGCTCGATCTGATATGATATATTTTGGATTGCTGAATATCGCCTTCTGAACCTCTAGATTTTGTATCGTCTTTTTGGCTGTTGTACCTTTGGTTGGGTATAACCATACGAATTTTGTAAATGCATCCATAACACTGAAAATATACTTATATCGCTTCCTCGTTGGTGTTAAGTGTTCCAAATTGTCCACATCGTAAGTAGCGAACAGCTTGTCTCTCTTCAGTATTGGGCTTAAAAGTCCGTCTTGCTTTCCCTCCTTTCGATCGACCATGATGCACTTTATACAGTTTTTGATAACCGATGTTATCTTTTTCGTCATGTTCTCCATAAAAAACTCCTTCCTTAGTTTTTCCTCGTTTTTCATCACTCCGAAATGACCCTGTTTGTGATATGTATTGATGACCTCTGTCTGCATTGGTCGTGGTACTACCGGACACTCCGTTCCATTTATTACTTTGTATGTTTACCGTGGCTTTGGGTATAAATTTTGTAAGCTGCTGTTTCCAGTAACTTTAGTATTGTTTGTATGTGCTCGCCGCTCTTTTGCGCCACCTTTACTCGGTTTATCACCCCGCTCAGAATCGCTATTATCACTGGTGCTCTGGACAGTGCGTCTACATGCCGCATTCGGTGTGATGCTTGGTGCTCTAATTCGTAATCGAATTCTTGTTAGGTTAAGGCCCATCCTGCTATTCTTGACGACAAATCCTTTCGATCTATCGTACCCTTGAAAGCCGCATAATCTGTGGCTATTTTAAACTTTAGACCCAGTAAGTAAACTGTGAACTTTTTTAGTGCGCTTGCTATAGCTATTTAATTGTTTGTCTTCCCCATTTTCTTGTACCAATGTCGCTCCCATATCATGTTTGCTGGCGTCTGTCTGTGCTCTGTTCTTGCCACCATGAAATACATTTGTAAAACTGGACTTGTTAGGACCGCTTTTAACTTTTCCACTGCTTGTTTCTCAACATGAACCAAATCGGAATGGTCTGTCCTTTTTTTATTAGATCTAAAATTGGCTTGGCTATGATTGTGTACCCTTCGACGAACCTTCGGAAGTATCCAGTAAGACCTAGGAATCGTTGACATTAGCGAACATTATTTGGCTCCGGGAATCTCAAAATAGCAGTTTGTTTATCTCTGCTGGGTCGTATGGCGCCGCTCTCGATCTCTTAACCAAGGCACTCCACCTTTTCACCAATAGCTTTGATTTATTTCAGTTGATTTGTAGTCCGTTGTACTGTGCCACTCCTACAACTTTTTTTAGTTTATTCACCGCTTCCTCCTCTATTGTAGCCGGGTAATAATATCGTCCGTAATATTGTTGACGAACCTCTGAAACGTTGCTGGAGAATTACAAACGAAGTGTATTTGATTGAATCGGCAGCTATCGGTACATGAAAGAATTCATTGCACAGATCTAGTGTGCTGAAGTACCTGGCTCCTTGTAACCGGTCTAGCTGATCGTCGACTAATGGTAGAGGATAACGATCTCTGACCACTACCGCATTTAACTTTCGGTAATCGACGCATAATCTTTTTGAGTCAACTTTCTTGTTTGCTAGTACAACTGGGCTTGCTGTTGCATACTCCGACATGCTTGCTCGTATTATTCTTTGTAACCGGTAAACCGGAGGTTTTTTGTTGATTGTTTTTATTCACCACGCGCGGTATTTGGGATCGCATGGGGTATGAGTTTGCCCAGCACTGCAAACCAAATGTTATGGAAAACAAGAATATAACTCATTGGAAGTGAATACAAGGTGTAATGGTGGAGGTAGCGAGAGTGGATAGGGGAATCGATTTTTAGCTTTGCTTGAAAGAGGAGCAAGTCGGAAAAAAAATTGTGATCAGAAATATTTTGTTTTTCAAATTAAATTTTTGTATATTAAAAGAATGTGAAAATTTGTTGTTTTTTTTATGAAAATAGTTAGTGTTAATTAAAATAGATAACCAAAGTGATAATTTAAAAATCCAAAACAAAACAAATTAAACTGTAAAAAATTTATGAATACCTATAGTTAAGTTAAGAGATAATAAATGAAGAAAAAATAATGTTAGTTTTTAAGATCAGATACGAAAAATAAAAAAATTTGTTGTGATGACTTGAACATAAATGAATGATGATAAAGGTTTTGAATTTAAAGAACCATAGTCATACAAATAAAGACAAATTATTCTAAATAAAATTTAAAGTGTGAATTCATTTAAAAGTTTGCGGTCTTTTCCATGTATATTGATCCAGTTATTTTGCAGTGATTTGTTGGATGACTAATTTTTTTTCTGTTGATCAGCAAATTCATGATTACCATCACAAGAACAATAAAGGTTATTTGGTGGTACTGAATGTTATTTTTTGTGCAGTGTGTTCTACGGTTGATGGTACGAGCTGTTTCGGGGAACCTTTCTCATCAATTTATTTTTGAGTGCTGAATTAATTTGGACAACTTGGTGCAATACCGGCACCAAGTTACAAGGTACGTGACGAAATTCTAGTTTGAAAAAAAAAAAAAACTAAAGATTGTTTTTCCGTTATGTTGGATACTGACCGTATTATTTTTTTTCGTTTTGGCTTGGGTCGTTTTGTCTGTATTCTTCATGGTGACAATTAAACACCTGGATCTGAAGTTATTTAATTGAATCATCTCCAACGGTTTAATATCCAGCTACCTCAGGAGACGCTGAAATATGGTTGTGGTCAAGTACTTGGATGGATAATTTATTTTTACAAAAATCACCATAAAAGTACCTATATAAGGTCAACTGTAACCTGTTACGAGATTGTTCGAAGACATTTATGGTAGAGTTGACGTGCTTCAAAATAAATAAGATTGAATGGCGGTATATTGAATGAACTAATAGCTGTATACAGGTATTCATTAATTTAACTAATTTTCATTAATTTTAAGTACCATTATAAACAGGATAGTAATTAGTATCTTGATAATTAGTTATTTTAAATATTTATTTTTTTTATTGGTCAATTTTCATATTGTACATTTCTGAATATCACAATTTTTTTTTTTTCTTCAAATAACGTATCATCCGCTATTCTGACCGTGAGGTTTCATGATCCTTATTGCTTCAATCACCTTGTTTTCTTTAGCATGACTCTGTTGTTGGGACAGCGATTGAATATGATGTCTTACTAAATTATTAGTTTAAGTCCTCTGCAGCATGTCCACAGTCTCAATTGTTATTTCGGTCGGTAAAATCATTTAACTAGCAGCAATTACTAGCTCTCTCTTAGCCCAGTCAAGAACCTCCCCAGCCACTGCACGCTAGCCGGCTGAAAAAGCTGCTCTGGGATAATTAAGAGGGAGTCTGCAGCAGGGATATTTTCAGGTTCATAAAAAACTTGTGATTATCCCTGTTACATCCTTCCCTCAGCCACTTTTCCACTTGTTCTTTGACTATCTCCAACTCCAACGGTGCTCCATTTGAGCAGAAGCTTTGAGAAGAAACACTAATGTGCATGTTTATTTTTAGATAAACATAAAGCTTTTGACACTATTATCAAAGCAGAGCCCGATGGTTCAAATAAACAACAAGACGAGCAATGAGATAGAGCTAACTCGAGGAATTACGCAAGGCTCTGTTCTTAGATCGTATGTTTGTTTAATATTTATATAATCACATATCTTCATGCAGTTTAGCTGGTAAAATAGAGCTGTATGCCGATGATGGTGCTATATCATACTCATCAAATTCGCTTTCTGAACTTACTATACATACATATATCGAAAATTCAGCAAGATTTGGAAATCTTGAAACAATGGTTTAATACGAACCAACTGGTACTAAACCATGAAGAAACAGAGTATATAATTTTCCAAAATATGAATCTAGACATACATTTTTTGAACTACAATCCAGTAACTTTCAATTGTTTCATTATTGAAAGAGTTGTTTAGTAGAACTTCTTAGGACTGGAAATCGACAATAAACTTTGTTGGGAAAATTATATTCAACTCGTTAAAAAACGAATATCACGCTATATATTCGCTATAAAAAGAATCCGCAATATACTTCCCAAGAAATCTTTAGTCCTTTTGTATAATGCCCACATTCTCTCGCGTGTAGTTTGCCAAACCTCGATATGGAGTGGTGGTGCATCAAATAAATTAAATCAATTAGAGTTCTTGCGAAAAAGGATATTGAAAATATATATATTATACCCGTGCCAAGACGTTATCCAACTAGAGATTTGTTCCGAGAATTCACGTCCTTCACTATAATCATCAATAAGGAACTTCTAATCGAGCTATAGATCTTCTTAAGTAAAACATGCACCGTAGATCGCATTTTCAAGTTGAATTTTTTGTACAAGCTGGGAAAAATAATGTGTTTAACAGAGGACTTGTGAAATTTAATGAACTTCCAAGTGAAATTAAAAATGCAGACACTATAAGGCAATTTAAATTGGCTGTTGTTCAGCATCTTAAAGTAAACCAAAATTTGTAGCTTCAAATATGCATTAATTGTGAGATAAAAATATTGATTAAATAACCTAATTTATAGTAAGTAGCAAGAGAGTTAGTTTTAAATAATCGGTAGTTACTCTATAACTCACAGCGGTTCGTGTAACTAAAATAATTATTATAAAATTCATAATGTTTAAATTAAATTAAAGTCTTTAATATAATAACTTGAACTTATGTATATTTTGGCAATTAAATATGTTTTAAAAAAACTGTCACTGAAACTAGTTTAATACTTATTTAAATGTATGTACATATCTCCCTTAATCTCTACAATAATTTTAATTTAATTCCCTTTTTTCCAGAGTATTTGAAAATTAAATCATCTTTTCCAAAATTGTAATAATCACCTAAATATCTTAAAAATAAAAATATTAAATATTAATTTTAATCTGCCCATTCAACAAAATTTTAAAATTAAATCTTCTTTATCCAGAAATTCGATTTTAATTTTAAAATTAAATATCTGTTTTCCAGAATAATTTAGAATTACCACTATTTCCAATCTAATTTTCGACAATAATTTAGAATAAAAAAATATTTACAATTCCAGTTTTAATTTACTCTTAAAGGAACATTTTTTTTATCCAGAAAGTCTTATTACTAAATCTTCCTTTTGAAAAAAAAAAATTAATTTTAATTTTAATTTGCCAGAATAGCTTAAAATTAAAAGATATACAATTTTAATTTTTATTATTATTAAAAATTTTTAATTTTAAAATTAATTTTTAAGTCTTATTTTTCTAGAAATTTAATTTCAATTTTAAAATTAATTCTCGCTTTCTCAGAATATTTTAAAATGAAAAATATTGTCATTCGCATTTAAATTTAGTTCTCAGTTATCTAGAATATTTTAAAATTAAAAAATCCATTTCCAAAAATTCTATTTTAATTTTAAAACGAATTCTTCTAATTTTAATTTTAATTTCCCAATTTTAACAATAAGTTAATATTAAATCTACCCCTTTCGGAAATCACATTTTAGTTTTAAAATTAAATCTTCCTTACCCAGAAAACTTTAAATGTGAAAATGTTTCTAAACAAATTTTAATTAAAATCTGCGTTGCAGTATGTTTTAGAAGTAAAACTAATTCTACTCTAATTATAATTTTGGCCTCCCTTCTCAAAAATATTTTATAATTAAAAATATTACATTTAAATATATATTTGATTATTTGTTTTGACGAATATTTTGAAATAAATTTTACTTTCATAGAAATTCCATTCTAGTTTTAAAATTATATTTTTGATTTCCAGAATTGTTTAGAATTAGAAATATTTCCCCTTAATTTTAATTTATGTATATCTCCTGTTACGTCAAAATGTAAGATTTTCTCATTTAATTTCTGAATATATTGAAGTTAGTATTTTATAATTTTTATATTCATTTTAAAACAAACGATAAAACATAATTTGCATTATATACAGTCCACATTTTTAGCTCTTAAAGAAGATCACTTGAATTATCGATTGTCTCGTTCTATAACATATATGTATCTCATTCTCTCATTTTTATAGTCTATTTATCTTATTTAACTTAAGAAGGAAAATGTACTGAGAATAATAGTTTAAAAAAAACTGTCAATGGAAGCGAAGTAAAAAATAAATTAAATTTTTGGTTAACTCGTGAGTTTTAATACCCGACCGATTTAATAATAATATTTAGTACCCGTGTAATCAATAAACACGATAACATTTTGGTCGTAGCGAGCCGGATAATAGAAGCGGATTATTAATTCGGTCGTAATAATTACACGTAACAATAAAGTTGACACGCGTCTCAGTGCAAAAGTGAGGTTAGAAAAAATCGCATTCTCGTCAATTCAATACGTAACACGTTAAGCCGAGCCTCAATCATCGATAATTGCAATGGCAGGAGACATTGCTTCGTTAATTAAAAGGCCCAGTGTGCGAAAAGGGCGTTTAACGAAACATAAAGCATTTCTCGAGACAAATAGAAAGAAAATTCGTGTTGAAGTTGAAACACGAATCAAGCAATTACAGGATTGCATGTCGCAATACAATACAATTTACAACGAACTGTATGTGTTGTCCGAGTAGGGCTGCCCGCTAAATGGATTCTTGGATTAATCACAGACGTCACTCGCGGTGATGACGGACTAGTCAGAGTCGTTACAGTGAAGACGAAATCTGGGTTTTTAAACGGAGTATTCATAAAATATGCCCGCTTTTCAAGGAAGACACAGCAAAATAAATTCTGTTGAAACAATATATAATGTTTCAAAGGGGCGCGGCATGTTACGTCAAAATTAAAGATTTTCTCATTTAATTTCTGAATGTATTGAAGTTAGTATTTTATAATTTTTATATTCATTTTAAAACAAACGATAAAACATAATTTGCATTATATACAGTCCACATTTTTAGCTCTTAAAGAAGATCACTTGAATTATCGATTGTCTCGTTCTATAACATATATGTATCTCATTCTCTGATTTTTATAGTCCATTTAACTTATTTAACTTAAGAAGGAAAATGTACTGAGAATAATAGTTTAAAAAAAACTGTCAATGGAAGCGAAGTAAAAAATAAATTAAATTTTTGGTTAACTCGTGAGTTTTAATACCCGACCGATTTAATAATAATATTTAGTACCCGTGTAATCAATAAACACGATAACATCTCCCTTATCCAGAATATTTTAAAATAAGATAAACTTAGAATAAATATAACATAGAATAAATTAAATCATTCTTATCTAAAAATCTCATTTTAATTTTAAATTAAATGTTTGCCGGATCTAGCTATTAAACTTAAAAATATTTCAATTCTAATTTTAATTTAAATCTGCTTTTCCGAGAAATTGTAAAATTAAATTTCTCTTTTCAAGAATATTTTTAAATTAAAACATCATTTACCAGATACATTTTCATCTTAAAATTAAATTTTCCTTTCCCAGAATATTTAAAATTTTGAAAATATTGCCATTCTACATCACCAATTTCCATAATACTTAATTTTAAAAATAAATCTTCCTGCTCAAGAATATTTCAAAATTAAAACATCCTTTACCAGAAATTTTATTTTAATTTTAAAATTGTTTCTCCTTTTTCCAAAATATTTTAAATTTAAGACTAATTTCAGTTAAATTTTAATTTAAATCTGCATATTTCCAAATATTTTAAAATTCAATCTTCTTTATCCAGAAATTCGATTTTAATTTTAAAATTAAATACCTGTTTTGCAGAATAATTTAGAATTACGACTATATTCATTCTAATTTTAATTTAAATATACATTTCCCATGATATTTAAAAATTAAATCTAACATCCAGAAATTTCATTTTAATTAAAAAAAAAATCCTCGTTTTCCACAATAATTTAGAATATAAAATATTTCCATTACAATTTTAATTTTAATTGAAATTCATATTTTCCAGAATATCTTAAAATTAAAAATTATACAATTTTTATTTTTAATTCTTTTTAGAAATTTTATTTTAATTTTAAAATTAAATTTACGGTTTCCAGAATGTTTGAGAATTAAAAATATTTCCGTTATAATTTTAATTTAAATCTTGCCAGAGCATTTTAAGAAAGGAATTCCATTTAATTTTTTAATTAATTCTGCTCCAGAATATTTAAAATTCAAAATATTTCCATTATAATTTTAATTTAAAAAATTTTTTCCCTGAATCTATTAAAATTAAAAATATTTCCATTCAAATTTTAATTTAAATCTCCATTTCACTGAATATGTTAAAATTAAGTCATCCTGTCGAGAAATTGTATTCTAATTCTCCATAGATCAAAATATTTTCAGAATATTTTAAAATTGAATCTTACTTTTCTAGAAATTTTATTTCAATTTTAAAATTAATTCTCTCTTATTTGTCATTCGCATTTAAATTTAGTTCTTCGTTATCCAGAATATTTTAAAATGAAAGCTCGGCTTTCATGAAGATTTTAAAATTAAAACATCCATTTCCAAATATTTTACATTAAATTTAAAACCAATTCTCCTTTTAACAAAATATTTTAAAATCAAAACTATTTCTGTTGTAATTTTAATTTAAATTTCCCAATTCCAGAATAATTTAAATATTAAATCTACCTTTTCCGGAAATCACATTTTAGTTTTAAAATTATTTCTCGTTTTTCCAAACTATTTTAAAATTAAATCTTTTTTTTTAAATTAAAACATCCTTTACCAGAAATTACATTGTGAAATATAAATTTTATTTATTTATTAATTAATTTTAGTTTTAGAAATTTTAAATTAAATTTTTGCTGTTCCAGAATATTAAAATTGTAAATATGTATTTCCTAATATTGTTTGAAACTACCTTTCAGTATGTTTTAGAAGTAAAACTATTTCAATTCTAATTTTAATTTAGATCAACAGAAAATAGTTTTTCTTTAAAATTTTGTTTTATTTATGTTCTTTACTTATTAACAGCCTGTGATCGCAGTTTGAAAGTTTTTTCACAGGTAGTTATTTTCTGGGTGTTAATGGGTTAAATTAGCACAAATACACAATAAACAACTACTGCCGCTCTGGTGAAACAAAACATGAAACCTGAGATGTTTGTCCGCGAATTCTAACGTAACGTAACGTAAGGGCAATAATCTATTTAGCAAAATTAAAAAAAACAATCTTTGGTTCTTTAGACGCTCATCAAAAGCTCGTTAAAGATTTTAAAATATAAAATTAAGTTCTAGTCTGTTAAATGTGTGGAAGGGTGTAGACCGTGGTTGTAACTAACCATAAACCATATGACATTTATAAATTTTTCTTAAGTAGGCCGTCAATGATTCTGTTTAGGTATAAAATTTAATTAATGCCCCACAAATATGAAGTAGACAATACGCACCGTCAGAAGGTACTCCTTCCCTTCACCATATAAAATCTGTAAATTTTTTGCTGCTAAATTCTGCTATTGCAACCATGAATTTATTAAGCCTTATTGGTATCTTTATCAGTAGAATTAATTAAATTGTTAATGTTATGTTTATTGACATTTTTAAATCCAAACAAAAATTAGTCGATAACATTTAAGAAAATATTTGAATAAACACATAATTAACATTCTATTATCAATTAAATTGTTTTCCAATTCTATTCAAAATTAATTACGTCTTATCCATATAACTAATCGCACATATTGAATCGATGTATAAAACCTTAAGTTGATTAATTTAAATATAAATAATAATAGAAGGTTAATTGTTATGTCTTAGCCGCTTAATGTAATTAATTTTAATAATTTATAATAATAAAAATAATAATAATTCGATTGCTTTGTATATTTAATTAATCGAATCAAATTAATCGATAGATAATTATTCATTCCCACGTGTTTAATTTTTATAAATATAAAACGTAATTTATTAAATGTATTAATTAAATTTATAAAATGAAATCTTGACATAAACACTTTGTTTTATAAACACAGAACAATTGCGTGGCGTATAAATTAATCACGATTTAAGATGAAATCCAGTAAATAAAACATCTCAACTTCCTAATGCGGACCCCCCCATACACATATGTGTGTTAAGATTTTGTATGCGGAATTCCAATAAGCTTCTTTATCATTTCTATCATCAGCATTCTTTCATTGTAGTTTATAGCTTTTAATATTTATAGAAGTAATATTAATTAAATCAATTTATTTTTATTAGCATTACGAACATGAAAACATGAATGTTACAAAACAACCAAGCGACAATAAAAAATGTTAATCTTAACCCTAGGTGGCATTTTATTAATAAATTATTTATTCAAATCAAACATGGATTATAAAAATAAAAAAAATAACAATAATAATGTCAAAGTGTCAGACAGAATTGATAATTGGGTAATGTGTAAGCAATTCAGGTGTTCATTTTATGGTTTCCTTTTGAGTCCTTCAGTTTACTTATACATTTTATATTATACACTTTTACATTATTCCAGATATTTTCGAAAACAATTTTTAGTACAAAAGTAAGCGTAAAAGTTATATTGATGAATAAAATATTACGTTCCACTAAATTTATAGACCAACAAAAAAAAATGAACAACCCACTTATTAATTAAATATCACTTCTCGCCAAATATATACCGACAAAAAGAATTTCGCGTGTTAACCAACCTAAAAACCAAAACTTATGACAAGATGTAAATTTTTTTTATTATGTCTTTGCGGTTGATATTTTTTTTTTTATTAATAAAAATGACAACAACAAAATTTTTTTACGAAATTATCGCGGCATAGACAGTATTTATAATTTATGACGGAGGCTTTAGAAAATGGATTTTCGGATTTGTACAAGATAAAAATAAAAACCAAAATTATTTAATCTTTATTTCCTGCATTTTATGTACTTTGTTGTTTATTTATTTAATGTTAACAATTATTATACTAAATGTTTAACCACATGTATCATACGAACGTGTCGACAGTTTTTAAAATGATATTCTTGCCCTTTACATATTTTACAAGTAAAATACAGAATAATATTTCGAATTTTACAGGGGATATCAAGTGATCGGACTAAGGCCTTACGGATTACGATTTTTTCGGTATACGATTTTATGAGAAATGTATATCGACACGAGATTGAAAAGTATCGGGGACAGAGTATCTCCATGTCGAACACCAGAGTTAATTGTAAATATTTCTGGTAGCTTTTTGCACATTACTGCCATTTTATTTAGATGTAAATATGTAAAAGACTCTCCCGGTTGATCGAGTCGTACGCTTTTTTAAAATCCTGAAACAGATGATGTACAAAAATCAGTTAAAGATAATTTTGTCCGCTAGCGGAGTAACGCTTTCCAATACTTTGTAGGACAGTAATGCGTATGCCGTAAAAAATGGTGCTACATCGGATGGTTCTCTCACTTAGAGCGATCTTTCTCTTTAAAGAGAGAATAACGCGACAACTTTTCATTCATCAGGCATAACTTTGCTTACCATACTGATTGAATTGGATCGAAAAAAACAGTACCACAAAAGTCCCCTCTTCTCAAAGCCTGTGTAAAGTTCTCAATTCACATCTCCCCAATTTGTAGTTGATGAGTTTAATCTAAGGACTAGGACAGTGTTTGGCAATTACACCCTAATGTATAAATAACCCAAAAAAAAAAAGTTAAAAAATTTGTGTAGGATTGAATCAGAACATTCAAGATCATCCTAAATTTTGGCGTATTTTGTAATTTTTGGGGAATTATTTCACTTATTTTTCTAGAGCACTTTTGAAATGGGATTTATTTTAATTGTTCATATAGTAACCGAAAATGCCAAAGGACCTGAATGAATTTAAACGATAATAGCTGATTTGCATTCAATCTTTTATTTTATTATGATTTCCTATCTTGTGTTAAAATCAGAAGGAATACTCAAAAAGTATTACTGCAAATCTCAATTTTTTTTTTTTTGTGAAAAAGAACGGAAAACCCTGAAAAAGATAAACTGGTTGATCGTTTTTTCGTAAGAGTTGCACCATGTTGCTCAAAATTTATAAAATCTTAGTAATATTTTGAAAGGAAGAAATAAAATTTTGAGTATACCCAGCAACAGATCCCTCATTTTAGTTAAAAGAGAACCAGAAATTCTGGAACTGGAAGACATAGATTTAAATAATTTTTTAATACAAGAATTGATATCTCCATTTACCAGAATATTTTTAATTTTATTTCCCCTTTATCTCCATTTAGGAGCCTAGGGCGTCTAATAGGTTGGACTATCTAACTCTGTTGGGGCTATTGTTTTCAGCACTCCCCATGATTTACCCAGTTGTATCGCTTCGGCTAGCATCGTTTTATTCCAGGTTATAGCTGGTCTTTCCACTTTTGGTCTCCCTTGTGGATTTCATTCTAATGATATTCATGTTATGTCACTTGGAGTTTACTTCAGTATATGCCCCATCCATCGTCTGTTGGATTTGTTTGTCGTAGAAGCTCTATATTGCTGATGGTGTTTGGCTAGAAGCATTTTATGAGCCTTCTAAGGCATTTATTCATAAACACCTGGAGTCTTCTTGCGATCTTCTATGTGTATTTCAATGATGCACACCCATCTTGCTATATACTGATTTTACACATGAGTTGAACAATGAACAATCGTAGCTTTGTGTTTCTTGAAAGGACGAACGCATTCCAGACCTTGTGGAGCATGTTGAAATTATTTCTGACTCTTTCGTTTTTACCACATTACAACCAAGGTACACGAATATTTCAATCTATTCGATTGGCGTGTTGTTGTTGGTGATTGGTGTTCACTCTCATGACTTTTGTTTTGCTGATGTTGATTCTGAGACCAATTTCATTTGCTAAATCTGACAGCTTCTGTATTTTCTGCTGTACGTCTGCATACTTGTGTGTTGGCAGGCATATGTCATATGTGTAATCTAGATCATTGGCTGCCTTAGTGGTCCCCATTGAATACCATTTGGTGTTGCATTGTCTAGTTTGCGCATTATGTTGCCCAGTAATATCAGGAACAATAGTGGAGATAGTATGCATCCTTGTCTCACCCCTCGTAAATTGAAGTATTTATCACTTTGCTTTCCTCTGTGTTGAACCATGTTTCCAGCATCCCTTGGATTACATTTCTTGGATTAGTTCAATTATCTTCTTCGGTATGCCTATTTGGTAAAGTGCTTTCCATATTGCGCCGTTCTTAATGGAATCGAATGCCCGTTCAAAGTTCACGAGGAGATTATAGTAGTGAGTTCCGTTCATTTGATTGCTCTATGATGATAGAGATTGTGTTGATATGATCTGTACAGCTCCTGCCTGGCCTAAAGCCATCTTGTTCAATTTTTAGGTGTTGAATTATTGATGCGAGATATACGTTCAAGAATCATCATTGCTAAACCCTTTATTGTTCTGTTGAGGAGCGATATACCTCCCTAGTTCCTGCGTTCTCTTAGGTCGTCTTTCTTTGGGATTGTTATGGGCAAACCTTCTTTCCATTTCTGTGGAATTCTCCCTGTATTCCATATGTCAGCTACTAGTGGTGTTAGAGTTTCTGCTGTTATATATGCGTTGCCTTTGAATATTTCAGCTAGTGAATTATCTGCGCCAGCGGCCTTATTGTTTTTTAGCTTCTGCATGGCAAATTTAACTTCTCACTCCGTTGGTAGGTGAGGTTTGGTGATTTCGTTATAGCCATCATCCAAAAGCTCGTAATTTTCTTCATTATCTACACAATTGTCATCAAAGTGTTCTTTCCAATTTAGTTGTTGCTGATGAGTGGTTTGTCCAGCTAGAACCTATGTGTGTGAAATATTCGTGTATTTACCGGTAGCCTTCAGACATTGATATAATGTGCGCATGTTTCTGACTGCAGCTGGTTCCTCTGCAGTTTCGAGAAAGTCTCCTGTGTATTTTATATGATCCCTTCTTGCCATCCACTCGAACTGCTCATGATCCAATTTGTTGTACCACAATCTCGCAATGGCTTTCCGCTTGGATTCGTCAGTTAAGAGATCCTTGTGAAAAAAATCCACTGGAAAAACGTTCCCTAATGTATAAGCGGTCTGACTTTGAAATTTCAATTCCATCATTGTTGGCCAAATGAAAATATTTTTTCGATTGGAAGGTAACGGTTTCTTAATTAACGACAAATAATCGAGAAACAAAAATATATTAAATTCGTTAGATTCGAAGAATTTACGTTAGAAGGTAATGGGTCAAGTTGACGACGTTCCTCGATTGGCTTCCAAGTATCATCGCTAATCCATGACTTTTTGCTATTTTCCCTATTTTTTAATAAAATCTTCCTTTTCTCCCAAAGGAAGACTTAATTTTAAAGTATTTTGGAAATCGAAAATTTAATTTAAAATTAATAAAGAAATTCTAGAAAAAGAAGATTTGCTTTTAAAATATTCTGAATAAGCGAGATTTAAATTAAAATTAGGCTGGACCAATTTTGAATTTTCATGACAAACACAAGTGAAGAATAAATGAAATAGGGGTGTACAAAACACTGAATACTGTATGGAAACCGAATACAAAAAAAAAGAACAGTGTGCCATTCTACCCCGCTATTACAAACAATTAGGTAATTTTTTTAAAAAATCATTGTCGGTGACGAATGTAGTGGTACAGATCAACAAATTAAAAGATGTTACAGCACTTGACTGAAAATTGGGAATTTAGCAAAAATTGTGCGCACGCTTCTGATCGCTGATGGAAAATATTTAGGACAGACAGGCCGAACATTTAAAAAACGTTTGCAGGGACATCCTTCTGCTGTACGAAATAAAGATGTTCGTAAATCCAGCGTCTCAGAACACATAATTTACAACACAAATCATCAGATTGGTTATACCAACACGAAATTAATCAAAGTATAAAAGTAATTGGAAACTGCACACATATGAATGTTTTCTGTTGATTTAAATTAAAATTAAAATAGAAATAGTTTTACTTCTAAAACAAACTGAAAGGCAGTTTAAAAAAAAAATAGAATAGAAATACATATTTTCAAAATTTTAAATATTCTGGAACAGGAAAATTTAATTTTAAAATTTATACAACTAAAATTATTTAATAAATAAATAAAATTTATATTTCACAGTGTAATTTCTGGTAAAGGATGTTTTAATTTCAAAAGAAAGATTTAATTTTAAAATATTTTGGAAAAAATAGATATAAATTAAAATGAAATTAGTCTTAGTTTTAAAATATTTTGAAAAAAAACGAGAGACATTTTAAAATAATAATGAAATTTCTGGAAAAAGAAAATTTAAATTAAAATTAGAATTGAAATATTTTTAAATTTAATAGATCCGGAAAAGATTTAACTTAAAATTAATACGAGAGTTTTGGAAAAGAAAGATTTAATTTTAAAATATTCTGGATAAGGGAGAACTAAATTTAAATGCGAATGACAATATTTTTCATTTTAAAATATTCTGAGAAAGTGAGAATAAATTATAAAATTGAAATGAAATTTCTAGAAAAGTAAGACTTAATTTTAAAATATTTTTAATTTATAATTGATATTTATTTAAAATTGATTACACGAATTAAATAATTAATTTAAGTTAGAGTGGAGTAGAAAAAAAAAATTATTAAAAAATTTTAAGTATTCTGGAACTATTTTGACCTTTGAAGTATCGGAGATTTAATTTTAAAATAAGAATAGAATTTCTCGGCAGGATGACTAAAATATTCGAAATATTTTATTTTAAAATATTCTGAGAAATGGATATTTAAAATAAAAAGTGATTGGAAATATTTTTAATTTTAAGTATTCTGGAAAAGAATTAATTTAAAAATTAAAATGGAATTCCTTCCTCAAAATACTCTGGATAAGCAAAGTTTAAGTTAAAATTATAACGGACATATTTTTAATTCTCAAATATTCTGGAAGCCGTAAACTTAATTTTAAAATTAAAATAAAATTTCTCAAAAGAATAAAACTAAAAATTGTATAATAAGATATACTGGAAAATATGAATTTCAATTAAAATTAAAATTGATTTTTTTGTAAAGGAAGAGTTAGTAATTAAGATATTCTGAAAGAGGACAATTTAAGAGTAAATTAAAATTGGCATGGAAATATTTTTTATTCTAAATTATTGTGGAAAACGAAGTTTTTTTTTTAATTAAAATGAAATTTCTGAAGAATAAAAATAGTCGTAATTCTAAATTATTCAGCAAAACAGATATTTAATTTTAAAAGTTAAAATCAAATTTCTGGATAAAGAGGATTTAATTTTAAAATATTCCGGAAAAAGGGGAATTAAATTAAAATTATAGTAGAGATTAAAGGAGATATACATACATTTAAATAAGTATTATAATAGTTTCAGTGACAGTTCAGTAATGTTCTGGAAACGGAGACTTAATTTTAAAATTGAAATGAAATTTTTGGAAAAGGATGTATGTATTAATTTTAAAATATTCTTGAAAAGAGAAATTTAATTTTAAAATTTCTGGAGAAAGCAGATTTAAATTAATTAATAGATATATCCGGAAAAGGTTTAATTTAAAATTAAAATTAAATTTTTGGAAAAGAAAGATTTAATTTTAAAATATTCTGGATAAGGGAGATATACATAAATTAAAATTAAGAGAAATATTTGTAATTCTAAACAATTCTGGAAATCGAAAATATAATTTTACAACTAGAATGGAATTTCTATAAAAGTAAGATTTATTTCAAAATATTCGACAAAACAAATAATCATATAGCTACATATATTATATTAAAATGTAATATTTTTAATTTTTAATTTTTTTGGAAAAGTGAGATCTAAATTATAATTATAGTAGAATTAGTAGTTCACTTCTAAAACATACTGCAGATTTAAATAAAAATGTGTTTAAAAATATTTTCAAATTTGAAATTTTCTGGAAGAGGAAGATTTAATTTTAAAACTAAAATGTGATTTCCGGAAAAGGTAAATTTAACATTAACTTATTCTGGAATTGGGAAATTTAAATTAAAATTTCAACAGAAATAATTTTGATTTTAAAATATTTTGTCAAAAGAAGAATTGGTTTTAAATTTAATGTAAAATATTTGGAAATGGATGTTTTAATTTTAAAATCTTCATGAAAACAGAGCTTTCATTTTAAAATATTCTGGATAACGAAGAACTAAATTTAAATGCGAATGACAAATAAGAGAGAATTAATTTTAAAATTGAAATAAAATTTCTAGAAAAGTAAGATTCAATTTTAAAATATTCTGAAAATATTTTGATCTTTGGAGAATTAGAATAAAATTTCTCGACAGGATGACTTAATTTTAACATATTCAGGGAAATGAAGATTTAGATTAAAAAGTGAATGGAAATATTTTTAATTTTAATAGATTCTGGGAAAAAATTGTTTAAATTAAAATTAGAATGGAAATATTTTGAATTTTAAATATTTTGGAACAGAACTAATTAAAATATTAAATGGAATTCCTTTCTTAAAATGCTCTGGATAAGCAAGATTTAAATTAAAATTATAACGGACATATTTTTAATTCTCAAACATTCTGGAAATCGTAAATTTAATTTTAAAATTAAAATAAAATTTCTAAAAAGAATAAAAATAAAAATTGTATAATTTTTAATTTTACGATATTCCGGAAAATATGAATTTCAATTAAAATTAAAATTAATTTTTTTTTTAAAGGAAGATTTAGTAATAAGATATTCTGAAAAAGGACCATTTAACAGTAAATTAAAATTGTAATGGAAGTATTTTTTATTCTAAATTATTGTGGAAAACGAAGATTTTTTTTTAATTAAAATGAAATTTCTGGATGGAAGATTTAGTTTTTAAATATCATGGAAAAGGTATATTTAAATTAAAATTAGAATGAATATAGTCGTATCTCCAAATTATTCTGCAAAACAGATATTTATTTTTAAAATTAAAATCGAATTTATGGATAAAGAAGATTGAATTTTAAAATATTCTGGAATATGCAGATTTAAATTAAAATTAAACTGAAATTAGTCTTAGCTTTAAAATATTTTGAAAAATGGAGAAATAATTTTAAAATTAAAATGAAATTTTTGGTAAAGGATGTTTTAATTTTAAAATATTCTTGAAAAAAAAAAAGATTTATTTTTAAAATTAGAGTGAAAATAGTTTTTGTTTTAAACTATTATAGAAAATGGTGATGAACACTCTGTCGTTTTGCCAACAAGAAACTAAGTCAGTTCCATCTCTACTATTGCGACTAGGACACCTCTACGTGGTGTAGGCGGATAACGGTTTGCCGGCTAAGTTCCTAGGTAAAACAGGATGCCTTCATGGCAAAAGTAGGGGAAAAAGTTACGATGCAAGGGAGGGAGTCCCTAGTATCGGCGGTGGGTCAGGGTGAGAAAGCAGGCCCGCAGGAGCCGTCATCATGCGACTGCAGCTCTGGAGTAATGGGCAAATTGGCTACTTTAGAGTTTAATGCTTCAAGAAGAAATGCAAGTCCAACTGTACTACTGAGTCGATGTGACTTATGACTTCATATAGCTTCTGAAGGCGTAAAATGGCACGATGAGATGGACCTAAGCATCGAACATTGTACGGACACATCAGGATGTTCTACTCATAGATGCAATAAGAGTAGTTCCATGGTTTGCTTCATGTGTGGTAAGTTTGCGCCCAATAATAGCCATAGAAAATTTTCAGCACATGAAAATAATGAGTCTGTTTTCAAAATAAAGGCTATAGGAGGTGAAGGCAAAACATGGATGCCAAGGAGTATTTGTAAGCCGTGCAGGAAAATGTTGAATTGTCAAACATTACATCCTGAAGCATAGAGATCTGTTATGAATCCCGCTATATGGAGTGAGCCGAACACAGAAGGGGAGTGCTACATATGCATGACTTGATGCAATGGTATGTTTACAGCCAAAAATGTCGTATCATTTATACCCCCTATTTTCCAGGATGATCATCATGATTCAGTAACTACTGATAAAATGGACGATATTGATCACCGGGTTGCGGAAGAAATTCAAATGGATATTAATGAGGCAGCAGATGATTTAAGCAGCATAGAGAACGAAAGTGAGAAAGAAAGTGAGAGTGGATCAAACACTGACATTAGGGAAAAGGCTGAGCCTTACAAGAGAAATCGAGCAATATGATAAGGGATTAGGGTTTACCAAAATATGGGGCAGAGCTTCTCGCGTCAAACTTTATGAAATATGGTAATTTGATTAATAAGTCTTTTGTTACTTTTTACAGACATCGGGAGAAAGAATTTTCCCTTTTTCACGAAAGAGGAGTCTCTTGTTTATTGCAAAGATGTTTGAGGACTTTTTGATTGTTTGGAAACAAGCATCTACAGAAGTGAAGAATGGATACTATTTATTGACTCTTTTACACGCAGTTTGAAAGCGGTACTGTTGCACAACACAAATAAACTGGCCTCCATACCTCCATACCCATAGCACATGACTATACATTGAAAAATTGTCCTGTGAAGAATGCTTTAGTTCTTGGTTTAGCTAATATTCTCGCTGAACCATTAGTAGCACCTGAAAGAGTTCTTCTTCCTCTATTACATATAAAACTCGGATTAATTAAACAATTAGCCAAATCATTTAAAGGGGAAGGGGATTCTTTTAGGTACCTCCGAAGCCGAACGTCAAGAAGGAGTTTTCGACAGGTCGGAAATTCGAAATCTCCTTCGCGACACTGAATTTGTCGAATCAATGAACGCCCAGCAGGCAAAAGCTTGGCTTAGCTTCCAAACTATAGTGGAAAACTTCTTAGGCAATAAAAAAAAGTTCTAATTACAAAAAAGATATAGAGGGGTTACTTGATAACTAGTGAGCTGTCTTATGAACTTGAAGCTCCATTTCTTCCATTCACATGTAGACTATTTTCCAGAGAACCTGGGAGACTTTTGCGAGCAGCAAGGTGAGAGGTTCCACCAAGATTTCAAGGAAATGGCATACTGCTATTAAGGTAAGTGGGACGTCAGTATGTTGGCGGGCTATTATTAGAATCTGAAGAGAGATGCACCAGAAGAGAAGAGAACCAGAAAGAGGAAGCCTCTCAGAAGGTTCTTCAAGAGCAAGAGAGTCCGATACAATAGGGCGCAATAATTTTGGAAACAGGGCCAGGTTGGATTCATTTTCGGGATCATTATAAAACGTAGGCCCACTCGACTTTGTATGAAAATTGACATTTCAACCCCCATAAAGGGGTGTATGAAGGATGGCAAAGTGACGATAGGGAGTAACGAGCAGTCTTATTTATTTTTGGTAGTCTATATCGCTTTCAGCAGCCTAGATAACGTATACACACCCCACTCGACTTTGTATGAAAATGGTCACTTCAAGAATCTTAAAGGGGTGTATGGGGGTAGTAAGGTGACGCTAGGAGGTTTTATTCATGTTTTGGTATTTTTCTTAGTTCTTAGTGGCCCAGAAAACATAAGAATACACACCCTACTCGACTTTGTATGAGAATTTATATATCAATTCCCAGAAGGGCGTGTATGAGAGTAACGGGGAAATGGCTAGTTAACATTTTTTTTATGGTCATTTTCGGTTTCAGTGACCCCAAAAACGGAGGGGTTGTTGTGTACCTGTAATCCTTAAATATCATGGAAAAGGTAAGTCGTAATTCTACATTATTCTGGAAAACGGATATTTAATTTTAAAATTAAAATCGAATTTTTGGAAAAGAAGATTTTGTTTTAAAATACTCTGGAAAAATGGGAATTAAATTAAAATTATAGTAGAGATTAAGAGAGATATACTTACATTTAAATAAGTATTAAAATAGTTTCAGTGACAGTTCAGAAATGTTCTGGAAAACGGAGCCTTAATTTTAAAATTGAAATGACACATTTTTTTGGTTAGGTCAGACAATTCAGGTCTGTTTGCGAGAAAACTTTGCTTTTCTTTAATATACGAAAATGTGAAAAAAGAAAATTTAATCTGAACATCAGAATTGAATCTTTTCTAGGATATTTTAAAATTATATCTTCCTTTTCGAAAATTTCTCGAAAAAAAAGATTTAGTATATATTAAAATATTTTGAAGAAATAGTTTCCATTCTGATCTCCGTCTTTTTAAATTTTGACATTGTTCATCTTTTGAACTGGGCATTATCTCCATTATTTTTCTAGGCGTTAGGTCCCTTTAAAATAAAAAACCCGCGGAATGGAAGTCAATAAATTCATATTTGGGAATCCGAACCTCAAAATGATTCGAAAAAGGGTGATTAAAATTCTTCTACACTGTCATTAGCTAATCAATCGAATTATTTCCAAATTATTCCTCCCCATAGTTTACCGATACACAAATAAGTTTTCAAATCATAACTTTTATCAATATCAATAAAATAAATTGATTAATGCTACTGATAAAATGTGATTGGATACACAATATATACAAAATTGTCATGCACCTCACATATACCAGGCCCATAAAATTTTCTGTATAATACGAGCCATAAAAATGTAACATTATTATGGTACATAAATTATATTATAAAAATGAAACAGAACTACACATAAAATATCAAATATCATCGCCAAATTAAAATAACAATAAAGCTTTAACACTTCAAATAAATAAAATTTCAGAGAAAATTTTTTTTTTTTTGTTTTCATCTTGAACGTGTATCTCGGTATAAATCACTAAACCTATAAGAAATAATACAACAGACATTAATAAAATTTGCATAAGAAATAAATATAAATTATGTCTATTGTTGTAATTTAAATTCAAATTCAAAACCAGTTAATGCCTTCGTATTTCATTTTGGATAGACCTCTTTTCCATATATACATATCTGTACGAATATGTAGACAGATGGAAAATAAAGAAATTAATTTTCTTCTGGTATGAAATGTAATTTATTGAGTTTATGTTTCAGATATTTTGGAAGATGTGTACGTATAGTAGGAAGAAGATGAATTATTGATACAATCATAAATTTTTTGTTATAATATTTTGACTTACAGTTTGTAAACGCAAATATTATTATAAATTTAGATTCTAAAATCTCTTTACCTTCTTCAATGAAATTAAAATTTATGTTCCATGTTGTCATCTTTCAAACAACATCATTATTATCTCTTTATATATATGCTTTATTGCCTTAACATTATTTTTGTTTACACCAGTGATGGTTACATGATGTTCCGCGTTTCATTTACCAAATTTTCATTTTTGCCAAGTAGGCTAAACCAGAAAAATTTATTGTTTAAATGTTTAAGCTTGATGACCCTAATGAGAGTCTATACTCAATGTGCCGTAAGTGCCGCAATTAATGAATTATATCATAAATAAAATTTATAAGTAATATTTAATGCGATTTTCAAATAGCTGCGCTAAATATTGTTAAAAAATTACCCAATTTGGTATTCTGTAGAACCTGTAGATAGGAGCATATATCAATGACAACGCAAAGTATAAGTACCAGAAAAAGGCAAAAATGTTAAAATTGAAATTTTTTGGGGCATTGATTCATTGAGGTGTAATTGCCTCAAACCGTTGATCGACCAAGGCGTAAAATAAACTTCACCGATTAAGAAAATTATATCAAAGAGTATAGTGAAATGTGCAGTAGGAGAAAACAAGATGTTTGCTATGTGGCGTTCCATCCAATTGTCGGGAGTACACAACTAGAGGGTTACTTAACACCTTACTATCTAAGGATATTGGGGTAAATAATACAGTTGTACAATAAAATGTCTGTGCGCTTGATTATTTGATTGAATAGTAGCGAAAACCATCGGCAGCTCCGTCAATGAATGCTTTCAATGAAACGCGATAATTTCAAGGTCAACGTAACTCAAGTGTGTGGGCCTTTTTGTCGATTATTGAATTTATTAAAAAAAAGTGTTTAATGTAGTAACAAATAGATTGGGTTCAGACATAGACAGTCCACGTAGGTTGCTTTAGTAGATTCTGTCAACATGTTTAACAATAAAAAGTCTAAGTATAAATACTTAGACCTCCTTGGAGCAAAGGAATCTCCTGGGATCTGTAAGAAAACCAAGTGGAGGGACAACCACAACCAGGAAGGAGACTCTGGAATGTCTAATGAGAGGGCACTTCCCAGAATGTTTAGTACTAAGGGATCAGGAAGAATCCAACGCAAGTAGTGTACATCCGTATCTGGTTCCAAAGGGGGCTCAGAAGTTTTCGAGGCAGCTTTTTACGCCGTAACGGAAAAGCTAGAGGAGTCAAATCATTTGGCCCTTTCAAATCTCCGGGAGGGGACTGTGTATATCCCGCCAGTTTACAACAAGGCCTGCAGACTTTGCTGCCTTATCTCACTATACCCTTCAGAGCCAGCTACAGCTATGTATATATTCCAAATTGCCGGAGAGAGGTTCGGGTAATTTTTACCCCAAAAGCGGGAAAAAGATCCTCAGAGGAGATTAGGTCTTATAGACCTGTTAGCCTCTCATCATTTTTACTAAAAAACATGGAGAAGGTTTCGGCATTTTCTATTAGATCCAACACTCTCAAATGATACCCTCTGGACTCTAGGGAGCACGCCTACCAAGCGGGGAAACCAACACAAACAGATCTACACGAGCTGACATCGGCAATCGAAGATTCGCACCGGAATAAAGAATTATTACTATGCTCCTTCATTGATATCCAGGGAGCTTTTGATAATACTAGTTTGGAGGTAATTCAGGAACAATCACTAACAAGGGGTATAGACCCTTCCATCGTAAGTGGGATAATAAACATGCTGAAAAACAGGAGGATTACGGTCTCCCTTGAAGACAAAACCAGCACCATAGCCGCCATAAGGGGTTGCCCCCAGGGAGGTGTCCTCTCTCCCTTATTGTGGCTGATCGTGATAAATAAATTACTTACCAGACTGAGAAATTTCGACTTCTCTAACATTAATTATGCGGACGACCTAGTCTTATTGGTTAGGGGCAGATTCGCAAATACAGTAGGGGAAAGAATGCAACAAGCCCTAAAGGTAGTAAATGATTGGTGCACGGAGGTGGGCTCTACAGTAAATCCTAACAAGGTCAACTGCACTCTCTTTACTAATCGGAGGAAAACTGTCCTCCCGCAGATAGCCCTGTGGGATGGGGGGGGGGGGTAACTCTCCAACTATCGACGGAGGTTAAATATCTAGGTGTCATACTTGATCAGAAATTGACATGGAATCCCCACTTAAATCATATCGCAAACAAGGCGAATAAAGCTTACTTTACCTGCCAAATAACACCTGCCATTAGCAAAACTTGGGGACTGAACCCACAAATGTTGGTTTGGCTCTACCGGGCCGTCATATAACCTATGGTGTCTCACGCGACGTTTAAGTGGTGGCCAAAGACGGAGCAGACCGGTGCACGGAGAATACTAGACAAAATCCAGAGGTTAATCTGTTTGGGTGCAACTGGAGCAATGAGGACTTGTCCAACAGCTGCCCTTAAGAGAATACTGGGGCTCTCACCACTGCACCTATACATTAAATAAGAAGCCAGTTCAAGAGGGCTAAACCTAAAAATTACAGGAACAATTAAAACCATACGGCCAGGACACAACAGTATCCTACATAAATTACATTTTAAGAAGGAATTGATCCAACTATCAGATTCGATGGTAAAAACAATCGACTGTCGGAAGAATTTTACCATCAGTTTGCCGGATAGGGCACTGGTAGAGAATATTATCTCCTCCTTCCCTCGTCATGCTTCTGTATGGTATACGGATGGGTCAAAAACAGGCGGAGGTACCGGTGCAGGGATAGTCGGGCCCGGCCTAGCACTATGCATACCACTGGGTAGCACTCCCAGAGTTTTTCAGGCAAAGACCCTTGCTATTGAGGTATGCGTGCTTCAATGTCTAAAAAAAAAAATATAAGAAGACCGAGATCTATATAATCTCAGACATCCAAGCTGCTTTGCTAGCCTTAGGAGCTTCAGTGTTCAACTCGAAATTGATCTGGAGATACTACTGAAATTTATTAGAACTGGGTAAAGCAAACAAAGTCACCCTTTTGTGGCCTCCTGGCCACTCCACCATTAAAATAAATGATGCAGCAGATCGATGTGTAAAAATGGGAGCAAGCCGAGATTTCCTGGGTGCCAGTCCTAGTATTGCTTCTTCTAAAACCCACTTGGCAGATGGTACAAGGGACTGGGAGCAGAATTATAAGAAATTACTCTGGGAGTCCTCCATTGGGATGAGACAGGCCAAGAAATTATTCAGTTACAATATTATACGTCTGGGAGAGGCACCGAGGATGCACCGCCGATCCGCAAGATCCCTTACCTGGTGTTTAACAGAGCACGGCCCTTTTAACGGCCCTCTACATAAAATGGGAAGGTCCCTTACGGACCAGCGCAGATTCTGTGACTGCGGCATGGAGACATCGGAACACCTACTCTTCACATGTGATGCTATAATCCTCAAAAGATTAAAATTCCCCAATGCGTACATACTGGATTACATACTGGCCAAACGCCGACCCACTGGATATGCATCAGGTAGCAGAGTTTGTCAAGGACATAGACCTACATTTCACGTAAGAATCTCTAGGGATGCACAATAGGCCTCAATGATCGAACTGCTCTGGGTTACAAACACCCACCCCTAAAAAAAAGTATCGGTACGATCTTGCGGTCTTCGTACACGTATCTGGAACTATTAATATAATCTGTGGTAGCCTTAAAAGAGAGCTAATGATTACTAACTATCCTTCAAATCTCTACAATGTAATCAAAATTTGTTTCTCTGACAGAATTGAAACAACATGGTTCGTAACATTAATGGTTAAATTGGTTCCAGATACGTCAATACACGTTGACCAAGATTATCCTACAAGGACTATCTCTATCTAAAGTCGAAGTGTTTTGTACTATATTATTCACTTAATTGAAATAAAATCGCTTAACCGACCAATAGGTTAATTCCGGTTGTGTGCAGTTATTTTGTGTAATAGGATATTGTCCTAAATTGGATAAAAAATTCCATTTAGAGGGAAGGAAACATCAACTTAACTTGCAGTAGAATTTTAAAATACAATTATTAGTGCCAAGGAACTAAAAAAAATTGCAACATTTGAACGAAGATTCAACTGTACTGAAAATCACATAGGCCTACAAATTCTATACACCAAAAGACTAAATTTATCGTAAAACTATAGTTGATGCCTTTATGAATAGGTTTCGGGACATGTTTTTGTTACGCCAACGTTTATTGCGTTCGCCGGATTATTTAAAATTAAATATCACTGAAAATAAATTGGAAAGCGCACAAGTTTTGGGTGCCAATACAGTTCAGTTTTAATGAAAATCACCAAGGCACCAATATAATATAGAGCCCACAAATTCTGGACGTCTAAAAATAATTTCAGAATCCCATTTCCAACGCACATGTCCAAATTCTCAAAAATTCGTTTCAAAATAGGCAAGTTCCGTCCCATATTCCGGGACATCATCTAAAAATCGTTTTATAGTCCCATTTTCCAAAACCTAAAACGCTCCTATTACCAAAGTGAATAGCTGTAATACCTGTTTTGTAACAACAGGTCTGTACAGGCTCGGTAATCTCACAACATTTCATAGAAAATTAAATTTCACTCAAGATCACTTGGGCTGACAAACAAATTCTGAACGCCAAACATCTAAATTGCTCCGATTACGATAGTTGATACCTTTAATAAAAGATTTATACCCTGTACCCTGTATGGCGTGCCAACGTACATTCGGATCGCTCGATTATTTTTCAACTCTTCAAGGAAAAATACATTTTTGCTCAGAATCTCCAGGGCTATAACCCCACAAATTTTGGATGCCAAATATCTAAGATGGCCCAATTATGATGGTTTCTACTGCTAACAATAAGTTTCGGGGAAAAGAAAATTTTAATCAAGATCACCTGGACTACAACCCACAAATTCTGATCAATCTGAAATAATCCTATTACGACAGTTGATACCTCCAATAGGATTCGAGATATGTAATTGTTGTGCCAACGTACATTAGGATCGGTAAATTATTTCTCAATATTTCAAAAAAAATTCAAAATTGCTGATATTCACCTGGGCTGCCCACAAATTTTGGAAACCAAAAATCTAAATCTTCAGATTACGATTACCCCCACTTCTAATTGTTATGCCAATGTGCATTAGGGTCCCTAGATTGTATCTAAACCTTTCATGGAAAATTCAATTTCGCTCAAAACCCCCGGGCTATAAACTACCAAATTCTGGTCACGCGAAAATCTAAAATGCTCGATTACGGTGGTTGATACCTCTAACAAAAGGTTCATATTCTGTTTTTGTCGTGACAACGTGGGAGTTGGAATATTTCTCATCACTTCAAGGAAATATTAAATTTTACTCAAAATCATCTGGGCACACAAATTCTAGGCACCAAACATCTGGAATGCTCCGATTACGATAGTTGATAGCTCTGATAACAGGATTGTATCCTGTAGCTAATTATTGTGGATTACGATCGCCCGATTAATTCTCAACACTTCAAGAAAAATTAAATTTCACTCAGAATCCTGAATTCTATAATCCCACAAATTCTAGAGGCCAATTATCTAAAATGCTCCGGTTAAAATGGTTTTTACTGCTAAAAACCAGTTTTATTAATTGTGCTAATGTGCATTAGGATCGTTAAATTATTTCTCAATATTTCAAGAGAAATTCAATTTGACTGAAAATCACCTGAGCAAGCTAGCTAATAACAGGCTATAACCCCACAAATTTTGGATACCAAAAACTTAAAATGCTCCGATTATGATGTCTGATACCTCTAACACTAAACTTCTCAGCATGTAATTGTTGTGACAACGTGTATTAACCCATTTGTTCCCACACCAATAATAAATTGTGTAAAATATTTGTACTTTAAATATTTTTTAACACTCAAAATCCTTTCTCGAAATGGATTTTTTTTTTAAATATGATAACTAAACTAAAAACCATATATAACGGTAAAATACAAATTGAAATTTGACATTATATACCGCAGTAGTGGCGTCGTAAAGTTGGTGATTTTTCTGTACCCATACAGGTACAGTGGGATCAAATGGGTTAAAATCGCTCGATTATTTCTCAATATTTTACAGAAAATATAATTTTACTTAAAATCACATGATCACGATGGTTCATACCAATTACCAATAACAGTAGGTTTGTATTCTGTATTGGTCGTACCAAACGTGCCCATTTTGAGTGGCCGATTGTTTCCCAACATTTCATATAAAATTAAATTTCACTCAGAATCACCCTGGCTACAAACCCACAAATTCTGGATTCCAAAAACCTAAAATGCTTCGATTACGATGGTTGATACCGCTCAATAAGTTTCATGCTCTGTAGTTGTCATCCAAATGTACATTAGGATCGCTTGATTATTTCTAAACTTTTCAAACAAAATCCCATTTCACTCAAAATCCCTTGAGCCAAACTCTGGACACCAATCATTTAAGATGTTCGATTACGATAGTTGATACCACCAATAACAGGTTTGCATCCTGTATTTGTAGTGCCAACGTGCAGTTGGATCGCTTGATTATGTCACAACACTTCAACGAAAACTAATTTCATTTAGAATCCCAATTATAATATAAGCCCAGAAATTCTGGATGCCAAATATCTAAAATGCTCCGATTACGATGGTTTATATTGCTGACAATATAGGTGCCGGGATCTGTAATTGTCGTACAAATTTTCATTAGAATCGCTCGATTATTTCTAAATACATATTTCAAAGGGGATAATAGATACCTCTGAAAATCGAGCTATTGTCTGCTAAGACTTCAGTGAACCAATCAAAAAATACACTCGACAATAAGAGACTGCCTTTGGTTGCTGTTAATGATCATTGATTCCGGATGGTGAAAACAATCAAATTGGTCGGAGTTGTAAAATAAAAAAATTGCTGGATGTTTCATATAGAATAGAGACATCGAACTTTCTTGGAGCGATATTATAACGAAGCTCTTGGGATCACTGAAAAGCATACATATATGTAGAACTTCATTGGCTTAACGGCAAAATAGATGGAATAACTGTTTCAATGGGGTATAGTATACTACTTTTATTTCCACGTCAAATATTGAGGAGAAATTAGCGAAAAAGCTAATTTTAGGTTCACTTTATCGCAAATGGGGATAATATGGGCATAGGAAAAATGCTACATAATTCATAAACTCTAATTTGCAGATAAACGTTTCTACGAGTGTTGTCATAAAATTGAGGCTATACACAACGAGCTCATACGAGCATATAACGTCAATTATCGTTGCTGATTAGCCTCATGAATATTATAGGCCTTTAAAAATCTGGCAGAGATTTTAAACATTTTTGGATGTTTGAAACTTTTTTTCAGATCACCAGCAGAATTAATCTTCTGCTTGAGCTGTATATGTCGAGATTCAATTTCTCGAGGCATTTTAAATGAGTTTATGAATTTTGGGTAATTCTCTTGATCACGTGAGAAGTTATCTATTTTAGCTTGGAGCAAACTAATTTGTCATTTACTCGATGGCCGTGTGTGACCGTGGACTTTAAAGTGGTATGTAGTTCTATTCGCGGCAAGTTCGGTCATAAGCGTGTTGGTCTTGTCAGAGAGCAACTTTCGCAGAAAATCGTGATATTCCAACTGATTTCCAAATATGTATACGTTTCCAGGCTTAAACAGTGTAATTTTTCCAATTATAAAATAGCTTGTTCCAATTAGTGTGGTGTTCATATTGTGCGAAGTATTTATGCTTAGCGAGAATTTCTGTGAATTTTGTTGCCTATAGTCAATCGTTTATATATAGTAGTGCTTCTCAATTTTTTTCATATCGCGGCCCCTGAAATCGAAAAAATAAAATCCAGGGCTCCCAAAAATCGTATTCAATAATAATGAATTTACAGCTAAGCATTTTGGGCATTCTTCTTGGGTGATCTCAAATGCCTCATAGCATGTGTCCCACCAATTTAAAAAAATGTTCTTCCAACCCAACATTTTCTTTCGGCTTCATCCTATTTGATTCGTTTTTAATTTTTGTGTCACATTATTTTACTGAGGTATATGTAAAACCAAATTTGGATTTAATATATTCTTCCGAATTATCGAACTTTTAAAATTCTGGAAGTACTTGGAACATTAAAAAAAAAATTGAATTTTTTTGTACAAAATTCAGAGTTATCCAAAGTTTTCTTTAGCTTTTTTCAACTACCAATTTTCAATGTAATCAAGCAATTTGAAAGCTTTGGCTCTCTTAGTAATTTTACATCCAACATTTGAAATCTTATTTATGACGAGTAGAATGTCACGAATGATGAATATTATAAATTTACCAACATTCCGGCAACCAATCGCTTTACCGAAAATCGGTATTGGATTCCCTATAAAAAACTCGGCTTTAGACTCCTGGAATTTTCGATTTGGAGTTCTCGCAACACTAACCTGATATACAAGTTAACCAAATCGAAATAGGTGAAGCCAAATTTAACAAGCTGATATTTGAAATTTCAAATTAAAGTACGAGTACCTTCTGAAAATTACATACTAAATACGTATATTTTCAATATCCATTTTCGCAAATTTTCACAGACCTAAGTTATAGCTTTTAGTTTAAACTTAGCTCCTAAATTTTCTAAAATTTACTTCGGATATCGACCTCTGATTTAAAAATGTCGTTACTTCATAAAATAACTCAATTTTAACCATGAATTTTTTGTCCCAAAGATCATGGTTTGAGAACCGGAATTTCTGTTTATGTTCATTGCAGAATGTTTCTATCATAGGTTTCGGAAACCGCACGTCGATTTTGATAAAAATTGGTGAGGGGAATTTCGGGTGCCGGGAAGCAATTGCGACTAGTCGTGATTTCAGAAAAATTTGTTTAAGGGGTCCTCCAGTGAGGCCTGGGTTCCAGTTTTCTTTAAAAAAAATCCAATTATTGTGGTTGCTTTGATTTTATTTCTTTCTTGTTTTGTGACTTTTTTTATCAATGGGATTTCTGCAAAATAGCCTAATGGGATCTGGAAAATGGCCAGTTTGAATGAAACTAAGCTATTTCTCAACCGATTGGGATGAAACTCAGTGTTTACGATAAAAACGAGATTCTAATATGAGTTCCGGATGTGGTTCTAGAAAATGCCCAATTTGAATGGAACTAAACCATTTTTCAACTGATTTGGATGAGACTCGGTTTGTACGATGAAAATGAGATTGCAAAATGAGTTCCGGGTGTGGCTCTAGAAAATTTCCAGTTTCATTGGAATTACGTCATTTCTTATCCGATTGAGATAAAACACGGTGGGTTTGATGAAAATGAGATCCTAACATGAGGTCCTGATGTTGTTTTGAAAAATTACGAATTTGAATGCTACTCTGCATTTCTCAACTGATTGGTATGAAACTTGAATTTGTATAATGTAAATGGAATTCCAATATGTGTTCCCAATAAAGTTCTGCAAACTGGCTTATTTTGTTTTGTTTTTATGATTAAAATTTGATTTCAGTATGAATTTCGCATGTGGTTCTAATAATTGAAAGTAACTCAGTTTGTCACAGATAGGCACGAAAATCGTTCTAGAAATGAACTTATCAATGTAAGGCTTGTAATGGCAATTTCGATGGAGTTAAGAAATTCGACATCGACACGAATTATATCAACCAGTGAAAATGAAGTGAAGTGTCTCCAGAGGTTACTTAGTTTAATTAATAGATCCAGCAGCACCCTTTGATTGGCTCGTGGCTGAACGGGCATGCATTGGCGGAAATCACCTCCCAGGACCATAATCTTTCCTCCAAATGGCAAATTAGAATTTCAAATTTTGCGCAATAGATCCATATTGTCCAGTCCATATTTTGGTAGCATATGCGCTTCATCCATTAAAAAACGTGAACTTTGGCAAGTTCGGTTGCCCTAACTGATTTCGGTTTCATGTTTGAGATCGATTCAGATGGTAATGGTACTTTGAGTCCAATGGTCTTATGTGCAGTTCGCCCATTCGGTAGCAAAATCGACGTAATTCCTGAAGGCCATACACTTGACGATAGAATTTTGTACCCTGCAGTATGTAGTAGTGGTTTATAGATAAAAGTCTTGCCTGTGCCACCAGGTCCTCCAATAAAGAAATACTTTTGGCTAATATATACGTATCTACCTCATCGTTTGTTGGAAAAGTCGTCCACTAAAATGTAAAGAGTGGAACCTGACTTCGCGCAGATATATATCTGTTTCCGGTGGAAGGAGCTTGATGAATTCGGGACAAAAAGCAATACGGCATAGTGCCAATTCATGCAGCATAAGATATTGACGGCTGACATAATTGTTTATGTAATTTGATATTTGTAGAAATGATGAATACACGATTGTCAATATTCTTTAAAGTCAAAAGCGTTTTACCAAGTGGATAAACTACGATTTTGTTCGCTGGAAACTTTGATCGGTGTTTCCAGAAACGTTAAATCTTCTATAATCGGCATCTTCTAGTAATGTAAACATCTGATAAACTCCTTATTCTAATTCTCGCACTATCGTAAAACCTTGCACAGAACTGTTTTGAGATCTAATGATCTGCTCCAACAATTCAATTAGAGCTTGACTGATTCCATGGTTAAGCGGATGTTCAAGTCGCTCGGCGACCTGGATCGGGCTCCAGGAAGTACATTTGGCCATATTGTGGTCGCTTCAATTCACTTTTAGCATTTTGTATCGGATAAACTGCCATATTTTTGTTACGTAAACTTGTCCGCTTACGATAAAGCTATATAGACACCATGATTGTTAATAGTGCGATTGTCGTTTACGTTAAACGAGTGACGCAAGCGTGTGGGATTTCTCCCCATGTTGATGACATCGTAAAAAGGGGCGCATTAATTCATTAGAAAACATCGATATGTCCAGTTTGATTTTGCCAGGCAAGCAGCAATCACTAAGAGAGTTGCGGTTAGTTTGATAGAATACACGTTCTTCGGGAAAATGAATAGCTCCACAGTGAATGCACTCGACATTAACAGATCCCAAGCTTTAGTTTAGTGACGTGGGCATTAACAGCACCTTTGTAGTTCTGCAATTAATTCTGGTTCAGGGCTCTTTGGTATCTAACATTGCGGTGTCGTTGTTCTTCAACCCGAACCGACTGCACAAAAAAGGCCTAGGTTGCAACAGGCGCGCCTTATGTCTGAAACTCCTGAGGAGAAGGCACTGCGCTTGCATGGTGACCGAGAGTCAAGACGGAGGCTGCGTGCTTCTAAAACCCTTGCAGAGAAGGCATCGCGCTTGCATCGTGACCGAGAGCCACAAAAGAGGCGGCGTGCTTCCAAAACTCCTGAGCAGGAGTTATTGCGCTTGCAGAGACAACGGGATGCAGAAGAGATCCGCCGTGCATCCGAAACTGCTGAGGAGCATGCATTGCGCTTGCAGCGTGACCGGACGGCACAAAACACTTCACGTGCATCTCGCATTCAGCGGCACCCACTACACAACAAATTCGCTGTTACGTTTGAAGATTTGGATGAGAACGAGTTTCCAGAACACTACTGTGGACCCATGAGTGCAATTTGCAAACATTGAAACTCAATTAACTTTGAGGGGGAAAGAACTGGCAATGATAAGCAGGTTGCCAATTGTTGTGAAAAGGGCAAAGTTGTGCTTCCACCAAAGCGCCCATACCCAGAAGCATTGGAAGAGGTGTTTGTAGCAAATACTGATAAAGCTAAGCGTTTTAGAGGCAACTTTCGCAATTACAACTCTTCACTGGGTTATGCATCTATGGGCGAGCAAATTGATTTGCCAACTGGACGTGGTATGTATGTATATCGGATTCATGGTGCAGTATGTCATTTAATTGGGGCATTGCATCCAAAAGTTGGCCAAGATACGCTCAACTGTTCGTGTTAGACAAACATGTAGCACTTGAGGCAAGAATGAAAAATAAATATAATGAAAATATAAACAAAGAATTGATAGTGTTTCTTGATGCTTGGTTCAGGGAACATAATTCCTTTGCGCAATCGTACAGAACATTGGGTGAAATGGAGAACGCACAGTTCGCTGCTGGTGTAAACACATCAAATATTGAAATGTATTTGAGTACTAAAGGTGCGCTTGATATAAGAACATAATGCACAAGTTGTCAATGAAGTTGCTTATGTTTTCAAAAATGGTAATGGTAAATCCCGATTCCATAGAGACATAATGATTTATTCAAGAGATTTTGTGTAATTTGTTGGAGCCACTGTTGTTTCCATTTGGGAAACGCGGATGGGGTGAAGATTTACCACATGTTATGGACGCAAGAGGTAGAATTTCAATGATAGAGCATTATGCATGCCTTTTGGCTATCAGAGAGGATAAAGATTATCCAAAGGCCATTGTGTTTAATCCTATTCACCATGCTAGGCGACTTTTTCAGCAATGGTGCGTCAATGCTTACACAATGGTGGAAGCAACCCGTCTATGGTTTCAACGCAAAGAACAGGAAAAGCTGATAGTCGAAAGTTATGTCGGACTCAAAAATTATTTAGCGCGTAAAGGTACAGCTAATAATATTCCGGTTGGTAAACCAGTTATATTGTCTTCCAGTTTTCTTGGCACTCCTCGAGCTATGCAGCAACATTACCAGGATGCAATAGCAATGACATCCGTGCTTGGGAAACCAGATCTGTTAGTTACAGTCACATGTAATTCACCGTGGAAAGAGATTAGGGAAACATTCAGTACGACCAAAAAGCTGAGGATAGGCCAGATTTGATTGCTCGAGTGTTTCATTTAAAGTTAAAAGCAATCATGTATCGTTTAGAAAAAATTCATGTAATTGGTGTTCATGCAGGACATATATACGTAATCGAATACCAAAAAAGAGGATTGCCACATGCGCATATACTAATAACTTTCAGAGGTCCCGACAAAGAAATGTATACCGCTCGAGTCAACGCATTAGTATCTGCTGAAATTCCTGACAAAACCAAACATCCAAGATTGTTTAATATAGTCCAAAATTACATGATTCACGGCCGATGTGGCTATTTGTCGCCCAACCCTAAAAAAGCTCCTTGCTTCGACAAGGACAATGAAAAACAAAGATGCAAGAAAAAATTTCCAAAAGAGTTCCAAGAAGAAACTATTACTCAATTTGAGAGTGGGTATCCACTATACAAACGACCTAATAATGGCCGATATGTTGAAAAGCGTGTAGGAACTGATGACAAAAAGCAGCCTAAGATGGTTAAACTTGACAACGATTGGGTAGTGCCTTATAATCTACCGCTATCCTTAGAATTTAATTGTCACATTAATGTTGAAGTATGCACCACCCTCTAAGTTATTCAGTCCTTATTTAAGTATGTATTTAAAGGTCATGATTGTGCTAAACTTCAAATCGATCATGACGAAATAAAAGCTATGTGGAAGGTCGATATGTGAGTCTTGCTGAAGCAATATGGCGATTGCGAAAAAACGAGATGCATAAGATATCTCACTATGTTGAAAGACTTGATCTTCATTTACCAAATCAACAAAATGTGGTATTTGTTGAAGACCTCGAAATTCAGGCTGTGCATCATGAGGAGAAAAAGAATTCATAGCTTACAGCATACTTTAACCTTAATAAGGCTGCAGAAGTTTGTAAAGAAAAAGAAATTCCTTCACAACAATTACTTTACACTGAAGTGCCCGTACATTTCACATGGAACAGCAAACTTGGTAGATGGCAAAGATGGATAAAGAAACTGACCAATACAACAATTTCCCGCATGTACCACCGCGATCCTTCCACCTACGAACGATTTTACTGACGCTTACTTTTACTTCATGTAAAAGGAGCAACATGTTTTGAAGATCTAACGACGTATAAAGATGAAGTTTATGAAACCTTCCAACATGCGTGCAAAGCCATTACTTCAAGACGACAATGAGTGGCGAAACTGTCTCAGTGAGGCCGTTTCATTTAAATTGCCCTGACAACTCCGAGAACTATTTGCCTATATTTTGGTATATTGTGGTCCATCTGATACTAATAAACTCTGGGAAGAGTTCAGAGATGATACTGGCGAAATATAATACGGAAATTTCATATAACACTGCGCTTAAAGAAATTGACAAAGTGCTTAAATTACATGGCAAGGATTGGGAAAAATGCAGCATTCCTGTACCAGATGAAAGTCTTGTTGTTAGAACTATTGAGACTCCATATGATGATGTGGCTGAGAAACTATTTGCCGATACCGCCATAAATACTCTTTCCTCCGATCAGACTGTTGCATTTAATGCAGTCAAAAATGCAATTGATGGAAATAATTGTGCAATGACTATTAACAAATCCCAGGGACAGTCTTTGACAAAGTTGGTATTAGCTTGACTAAACCTGTTTTTTTGCATGGCCAGCTCTACGTTGCTTTCTCCAGAGCAACCACCAAACTTGGAGTTAAAGTCCAAGCTGAAAATACCAGTGAACAGGGAACTTTACTTCCCGACAGCGACAGAGTGTTCACAAAGAAAATTGTCTACAAAAGCGTACTTCAATAAACATTACACCTCTTCATCTGTGCTGACAAATGCGCCTTCTATAAAATCAACAGTGCACCAGTTGCACAATAACAACAACAACATTAAATTTACATTAAATTATTATTAATACATATTACATAGAAAAATGTTATTGTTTGATTGTATAAGTGTTGACAAATTGTGGTTTTCTTTTCTCATCCTACCTGAAAATGTAGAGAGATTTTGTTCCACGATTTTTCAATTATTAATTCTAAACATATTGAGGACGCAAATTATAATATATTTAATTCGAGTGAATTTTCGTTCATATATTATTTAAGTTAAAATGGTAAAATTTGCATTAGTTCTTATGGGAAATGAAAAGAAGTAATATTTACGCCCGTATTACGGGCTTTTCCTTCTAGTTATTTAATATTACTCTAATTTATGTAACATATAGTAGTCGTGATACTTGTTGATTTTGGAATGTATTAAAATCTTTAGAAAAAACTTAAAGAAACAGAAAAATGTTTAACCACGTTCAACTTTTATAGCGGAGCTCGGTGGCCAGGGACTAAGAACTTAAATACCAAAATAGTAACAAATAATGAAGATAATGTACAGAACTTTACGCAAATAGCATATAACTGCGTTGGTTTTGGCCTAATTGGAAGCAAAAAAGTTCTACAGTTAGACTGTAAGTAAATGCATCTTATACTATTAGATCTTTGGGTAAATATAGCATAAAGTTTAAGAAACCCTGTCGTACAGAGTAATAAATCTTCTGCTTTGCTTATATGACTAACAACAAAACTATCTCTCGTCGTATCACATTCATTTATCTGTCATATTACATAAATTAAATGATAAATATTTTTTTGTGTATTCTATTTCCAGTTACCTCTATCTTTATGTTGTACTATTATGTACAATAGTATACTGAGCAGACAAAAGACAACCTCTCTGTATAGATGAAGATGAAATAAGCTACTTCCTATAAACATAAATCATTAATAATTATGAATGCTATGATGGTTTTTAAATTTATTACCCTAAAGAGTACATAATGTATGCACATCCTGTTTAGTATTTACATGAACTTATATAGGTATAAATGTCCATATTCATATACTTACAAAATTGTGTAATAGGGTTAAATTCGAAATCACACATAATTTCTATAATTACACATATCTCGCATTACAAAAATTATTTATGATTTCCAATTAATTACCAACTCCATTAAAACATAATTAATCCGCGCAACTCAATTAAATCCGCACATACTTATATCTTGAGAGTAGATATTTTATCAAATGGAAAATTTAATTCAGTTTTTCACACATTGTTGTGTAGTTAAAAAAAAATCTCTCGCAACTATTTAGAAAATGAACGGTTTTTTTTTATTTTTGTTACTGTCTTGTCATTCAATCGCCGTCTTACATGTAAAGAAAATACCAGTGTACGCTAAAGAAAGAAATTAAACAAAACAAAAAAAAAATTAATTCGAGTTAAGTTACTATAAATGGTATGGTGTTGATTTAATTGTTTTTGAGATTGTTTTGACTTGAAAGCATAAATCATTATAGTTTATGGAATAAATCATTTTATTGTATGTACACACCAATTATGGTTAAATTGGTTTTCACCCAGGACTTGTCGTTTGGTATTTTACTAGTTGGTCCAAAACATATTTTTTGTTTGTTTATATGCGAATGAATTTACTACACATTCAGCTCCGTCTCTGGCCTAATTGTTAACCACACCATAATCAATCATACTTTAAATAATAAACAAATATGTGTATTAAATTGAAAGTTTTATTACTCCTACTGGTCTTGAGTTTTATATAGTCTAAAAATAAATAAAGTCGCAAACAGTTAAACAACTATTTTCTTATCAATTTATAAATATACACAGACATTAAACAGCCAGATAACGTAGAACAGTAAATATTATGTCGCTATAAGAGAAAATAATTTTTTTTTTCATGTCCGTTATCAAAAATCAATAAAATGATTGATGGTCATTTTTTGGAATCAACGAATACAAATATTGAAAAGTTGTCTGTAAAATGCAATAATTGAAGTACAATGAAATGTTGTTGCATGTAATATGAACAATTGAATTCTGTGGTTAAACCAAATAAGGTAATTATACATTCCAACCATTCGATTGGGAACATTTTTTTTTTTTTGTTTTTTGTTGGCGAACCTGTTTATTTTGTCAATAAAGCCATCAAGAGATACAAAACAAATAGATCTGATTACATTTTATTCGCACAAGCAATATACATACAATGCGAGTGAAATTAAATCCATGACACAATTTAATTTTTATACCTTTTTGTATAAACAATTAAATGATAATTAAAATAAATTTCACTTGGATAATTATAATTTACTCAATCATTGAGTACATTCCAAAATATATGCATAAATAAATCCGATTAAATTGTAAATTTTGTAAATAAATCGATAAAAAATTCGAATTAAAATAAATTGAAACAACATTCCAATTATGGAATTAATAAAATAAAAAATAAAACAAAAACAAAACAAAAACTTTTTTTTATTGTTACAAATAATTTACAGTGATTATTGTTAATACTAAATTTATTCGGCTTTTATTGCATTTATTTATTTATTTTATTGGTAGTTTTGCGAAAATGCATAAAAAAATAAATTTTAATGAATAAATAATTGGAATTTTATAAAAAATGTAATTGTATTTTGTCTGTTTATATTCGAGATTGATGTCATGCATTTTATATGAGGCTGTGTACAACTGTCGTACTATATTATTAAAAAAAAAAGTAAATAGGCATTTCAAAATCAGATTGAAGTGAATGAAGATTAGTGTTAAAAAAAAAAATACTTCAAAATAGTTTTGATAGATCTATGTTGCACAGTATAGAGATATCAGAAAAGTTTGCCATCAGTTTGACAGTTGTGCATGAGAAAACAGTTTCAGTTGTCAAAACTGATTTATGCTTTCCTCTCCCTGGCAAACAGCTCAATTGAAATCGTCCCAGCTATTTTCAATACCGCAGGCCCAGAGACCTTACGATATGCCGAGGCAACCCTTAAAGCATCACGTCTTTTTATTTGTGATAGGCATTTCATGTACATCTCCTTGTTAAGAGAATCGGCCCATATCTCAGCACCGTAGAGATGAACGGACTGCACCGCGGACATTAAAAGACGAGGTTTACTCGCTTTCGGACCGCCAAGAGTTAGTTAAGAGTTAGTTAGTTAAGTATTTTAGTTTATTTTTAAAATATGAAATAGTTGGAGAATTTTTAATCTATCGAGGTAAATCATTAAACTGAAGTAATTCTTGGTACATAATATTAGCCTGACCTCTTGACGTTCTGCAAAATTGCATTTGAAGATTACTCCTTCGACGTGTTGAATGCTCATGTTGAGAACTTAGTGGCATTAACTGAAAATTGTGTTTTGTGAAATTATTTTTTAATTTATATAGGTACAAAAACCAATAATTCATATTTGTACAATTTATTAATTTGAATTATCTTTTTATTGTATACTTTTGCAGTGGGAAATCTATATGGTAGGCATTTTACATTTTTTAATGCTCTGTTCATTACCATGAAGTATACTTAGTAGCAGCAGCATTACCTCATATATTAAATAAAAAATATAAAAAGTCATAGTTTTATATAATGGAAATGTTATATACTTCAATTTATTTCGCTCATGAGATATGTGTGAAGACCAATTTAGTTTGGAATCAATATACAGCCCTAAGTATCGAACACTACCTATATACCTTTGAAACTTGTAAATTATTTATTTGTAATGAATAGTTTTCTATATTTGGTAAATATTTTATTTTTGGCTTCAAATATAATAAATTTGGTCTTTACTTCATTGCGCTTTAAATTATTAGAAAGTGTCCAAATCTTTGAGTGAGTGAGCTGAAGTTATCAATACCATGTCGTCTGCATACATCACTATACCAGAAAATAAATCTAAATGAAAGGCATCATTCACATATAAGACTAAAAGGAGCGGACCCAGTAAAGAGCTTTGAGGTACTCCGTACTTGACCCACAATGTATTACCAGAACCATCTTGATGTGAATAGAGCCGGCATGTGAAAAATGAACTTAAAATAATGGATATAGAAACACTAAAAATTCATTTATTTTCATAGTGTTTATATGAAAAAACGCGATTTCGATTGACGATAAAATATGAATTAAAAGTTAAACCCAGTTAAATAATTTTTTAAAGAAATCCCTAACAAACAACTCAATGTCTTACTCATTTAAAACACAGATTCTCAAATTTCCCTATTTTCCAGCAATAATCAAAAGAAAGTAAGGGAAATTAAATTAAAAAACATTCTAACAACAACAATGTGTATTAAAAAGAGAAAAATCAGTTTAATGTCGTCATCATTTGTCCACATCTAATACCAATGGTAAGAAAAAAGACAACACGTCTCCACTCAACAATCAAAATTTAAAAAAAATCGAAAAGAGCCAAACAGAATAAATTAAATCAATACAATGTATGCGAAAAAAACAAAACAATCTAGCATGCTTTGCAAATTCAAAATAACTATAGAAACATATTCGAATTCAAATTGGAATGGAGGCAATGAAAGAGATGGTTATTGTTTTGTTTATAAATTTCTAGTTATGTTGGTGACGGATATTACAAAAACAACAATATTTTAAAATTCAAAAGTACCTTATACCTATTCAAAAGTAACATTTTCATATAAAAACAAAACAAAAGCTCACATTTCTAATAAACTAAAACTTTAAATGAAAATAACCGGTTTCCCATATAGTTTCATAGTAAAGAAAAAATTGTTTGTACCTTATTTTAAGCTTAGTAAAAAATATAGTCGATACTGGAGGCTCTTATTTATACAGTAGGCTCTGGTATTACTTACATATTCTGAAATTTTTACATATTGTTTCCTTTCTGTTAAGTAAGTTATGAATAAGTTCAAATTAGATTGATTAATACCCATGTATTCTAATTTGTTAATCATTATGTAATGTTACAGACTGTCAAAAGCCTTTGTTATATCAATAAATTTAGCACCAATAAATGGTTTTTTGTCCATAGATTCATAGATTATATCTATACCACACAGAAGGTAGCAGATAGAATTTCAGAATTTTTGACAGAATCCATATTGCCTGGAGTGTACAATATTATTAAGCTCACAAAAAGCTTATAATCTATTGAATATAACATTTTCAAATATTTTCGAAAAATTTGGCGGAATAGAAATCGGTTGGTAGTTATGTAAACAGAATCTATCATGTGCATTAAATATTGGAATAACTCTATTTAAGTTTAGATCAGTGGGAAACCGTTTTGAGACTAGTACCTTATTTATTAGTTCGACCAGTTTATTTGCAAACACATGTTTAAAGGAATTAATAAATTTTATAGAGATGTTATCATAGCCTACTGCTATCTATTATTTAACTTTTTAGAGATTGTAGCATCAGCACTAATGCTCAATGATCGATTAACTACCAGAACTGCATCACAATTAGTATAGTCGTTAAACAGATTACATATGTCTAAAGTTTGCCTGACTTAACCATTTGAAGTTTTAAGGACGACATTTGTACTAGTTTTGAGCTTGTTCAATATGTATCTATTCAAATTCAACCATAATTTCCTGTGATCGTTATTATTAAATAACATTTTGAAATAAGTAGTTTTCATTATTGAAACTCATTTTTAATTAATTTCCTATTTTTTGTGGCTATTTCACTTTTATAACACATACATACATTACATATACAGTGTTGGAAAAAAAAATTGGGCAAACTTATTTTATTACAAATTGGAGTCTTTTTTTGCAAAAATTACAAAACTTTTGAAAGCAATTGGCTTATTGTTTCATTTTAAATACATTTATGACCTAATTTTTTGAAAAAAAAAAAAAAAAAAAATTTACCTGCATTTTAGGGGGCAAAATCGATAAATTGCTAAAATATTCAAAATATTCCATTTGGCACTTAACGGCGTGGAAGTAATGTAATAAAATACAAACACTTTTTTTTTGTATTTTATTGGTTTGTCCAAATTCTATCTTCAATATTAATATTTTGTTGGACCGCCTTTTGCCTTTTTTACGGCGGTACGACCGCGCAACTGATGTGCAAAAAAATTGGTCAAACAATTAGTTTATTTTACGCCTACCGTTCTTGGCCGTAATTAGGGTGCAGATGTTTTATTGCCTGCAAGTATTTTATTGAATATAAATAGTGCATATTTTATAAGATTAAGTTATTCTGTATGTGATCCCAGTCAAATAAAGAATATAGTGCAATTTTAGCTAAAAAAATGGGAAAAGTTAGTGAGCAGTGTAAAAGCAATATGTTGATTTTGGCGCGAGAAAATTTAACCACGCGTGAAATAGCAGAAAGATTAAACATTCCTCAAAGTACTAATGCGTGGAATATTAAAAAAATGCGAAAGATGGGTAGTACACAAAGAAAGATAGGAGTGAAAAAAAAAACGTTTGCTTTGGGTCCAGGAGCATGTTTCTTTGAATGAAGAGATGTGGAATGATGTGATTTTCTCCGATGAATCAAAATTCAAGCTGCATGTTGGAGATGGAAGAATTCTCGTAAGGAGAGAATCTCGCGAGAGGTTTAGCAACGAATGTCTTTTACGACTTCCACCGTAAAATGAAGGAGGTATGGTCTGGCGATGCTTTTCTGGAAATGAAACAGGTCGATTCTGCTTCCTTAGTTTCAAAATTACAGCAGCTGTTTATCTGCAGGTCCAACATAACGAATTTCAGCCTTCTGTGTTAAAGCTTTTTGGCGAGACTTGCAGATTAATTTTTCAACAGGACAACGCTTCGTGCCATACTGCCAAAGTTGTGAGTTATTAATTTTGAATTGTAGATAGAAAAAATGGCTTTCAGATAAACATAAATAATTTGTTAAAAACTTGTTTTTTTTTTTCTTATCCCTTCATTTAAAGGTAAAAAAGTACTTCGCAGAAAAAAATATCGGTGTGTTGAGCTGGCCCCCGTACAGTCCAGACTTAAATCCCATAGAAAATATTTAGTCTATAATAAAGCTAGAATTAGCTAGAAAGCGCCCAAAATCAATTCAAGCAATCGAGCAATCTTTCGCTTTTATTTAAATCCTCGCAAGTTTAAATCGGAACTCTACCTTGGTCGTTTAGCCGTAGAATCCGAATCTGCAATAAAAAGTAGGGGTTCCTATCTTAGTTACAAAGTTACTCGCCGCCCCACCTACAAGGAGGGGGTGGGGGTACTAATTTTAACACTAATGTATTTCTCCCGACGAATAATTAAACTTTGATCTCTACCATTTTTTTCGTAGAGTGCTTATTTTCCGAGATATTTGAAAGTATCAAGTTAAAAAACTCTCCCGGTATAACAAAATACTAACTATTCAATACTTAGGTGTATGTTTCTCGTACAAGACTGAAGCTGCGCCGTTTTATTGTTTGGCTGGAATACCTATATATGATATAAATTTATACTACATAAGATATATATGATACTATGATACTTATGTATATGGTACTATGATATACTACATATGATATAAATAGATGCCTAATTTAATTTATTTTTTGATGATGCCGTAATTAAATGTTTGATAAATTGGTTTTAGATTGGAAAGACTTGAGAAACGTAACTGGATTTCCGAAAACATTAAGCATCCAACGGATGTAGGTATATTAGAAATTGGGTTGCTCTGATTGTTGCCTTATGTTGATTTACAGGCACTTACTTCAGTTCAGACTTCATACTTCAGAAACTAATTAACGTCCTATCATTTTAATTTTGGTCACTGGTGGCATTAATTGTAATTCATCACAGGAAAGTGTCCATCCAAACTTCTATAATCTTAGTGGCAGGTTTACGGAAATAGTAGTTTGGCTAAACTATAGTTTCTATCTGACACTTATTATATATATTATGTTAGGTCGACTCTGAGCTACAGTTTTATGACTCTTAAGTGGAATTTAAATTAATAATAACTACGATTTTCAGAAGTGACCAAAAATCGGACCCAGCGAACTAATAAATGTTATTTCAGAACGCAGTTGTTACTACAAAATTAAACTTAGAAAGCTAGTTATTAGTTAAATTTAAACAGCGCTTAATCTAATTTGCACAACAAAGGTCCGGAGGCGGTTTCTGGAAGCTGAAGCAGCAAAGGGAAACAAACACTAATATTGACATTAAGGTTGTTTGTAGCCCTTAAAAATTAATTCGTAACAGGTTTATAAAAATTAAATTAAATTTAAATTTAAACTTATTTGGTTGAGAAGATGATTAGTTATTTAGAAATCAAGCAATCAATTAAAAACGGCCGGAAGAAGTAAGGTGGTGGGAAATATATAAGGGGTAATTGATAACTCATTAATATTGACTTTAGGATGCTAAGAATGGAAAGCAGTTTTTAGAAAAAATGCAGTAAAGTAATTATTAGAAAAAAATGTAACTACTAATAAATGATTACCAAGGTGTCTGTAACCGGGTCGATCTCAATCCTATACTAGCAATCCTATCCAATCATTTCAAGTAAATATAAAAATGGGTGTACGATTAGCCCCGCGTCAACAATTCTTAAAATTACCGGGAGACCTGCTAAATGCTTGGTCGTACATTTAAAATCAATCAATCAATTACCACTTATATTTAAAGCCGTTTCAACATGTTTATCATAAAAGGAAAAAATGCATTGAACCCTTCTTGATCTTAACACCGGTCCTATGCTGAACAATATACTTTATCATACATGGTTTTCTTAATTTTTTCATAAGGAAGAGAATGGTGTACAAGAAATCTGATTTTATTTACATTTAGTTAATGAAAAACGAAAAACCCATTTGAAGACTGAAAACCGGGAAAAAATCAGCAAAAAGCTCATTTTTTTAATAAACAATTGTAACTTTTCAACCGTTCAACTGATCTTAAAATCTCAAGTGGTGTTTTGAAAGGGAGACATCAGACTATTGAAAAAAATAATTACTATCACTTATAGTAAGTGTATTAAATTTAAACAGCGAAAACATTAAACATTAAAAAATGGTCAAAATCGATATTGTCATGAAATTTAATAAATTCCAATATAAAATTTGAGAACTCCGCTTATCACAAATTTGGTTTGTTATATCCGAAGTTGCGTTTATCACAAACACGTGCTTGTATCAAACTAGTGCGATGGTTCTTTGGTGATTTGTTATACCGGGTGTTCACTGTATTTGGCTACTATCCTTAGACTATTCTATTTAAATGATACTGTTTCGATCCTAAATAAATTTCGCAAATCAAAAATGTTTCTTTATATTGATTTTGATAGATATTTTGTCATCAAGCAATGCAATAGACCATTATATTATGGCTATATTATCTTTTAGGCTATGCTCGTTGATTAATACACCTACTCGTATAGTAAATAATAGGTCGACATGTATTTATCATGCAATTTTGCAATAGATGCATAGTAGATGTTCAGGTGGCAGATCATTTTCCGATTCTATTGACTTTCTCAATTAAAGGGTTTTTAGACAAGAATCGTAATAAAATCAGTCCAAACGTATCTGTAATTAATTATGACATTTTTAATGACCTTTTGCAGCTCCAAGTGTGGCATGATGCGTTCTTGTCAAATTGTGCGAATGATTTAATGAATAAGTTCTTTGAAATATTTAAAGTTTGCTGTGAGACATTGAAAATGGCTCCTTGGGTGTTCAAAATATTCTCAGCATCTAAAATGATTTTTGAATATATCGTTGGAATATGACCAATTAACCTGTAACTTGGCCATGTCTTAACCGATTATGATGAAATTGGATAGATACGACGCAAATGGGATTGTTAAATGATTTTTGGATAGATTTTTGAAATATGGCTAATTATCCTGTACATTAAATGATTATTTTTGAAAATGATTTTCAGATGAAATTAATGAAATTTGGTAATTTCCAATATACGATTAGGATGAAATTTGAACATCTAGGTACGATGGAAATGCGATTGTCAAATGACTTTTTGATGTAGTATATGAATATGGAAAATTTGCCTGTAATTGGCTATATTTTTTAACCTATTATGATGAAAATCGGCAGGTACGTTGGAAATGGGATTCTTTAATGATTTTAAAATGAAATTAATGGAATTTGGTAGTTCTGAATACGATTATGATGAAATTTTGCAGGTAAAATACTACAAAAATGCGATTTTTAAACGATTTTTTGATGAAGGTTATGAAATTCGACAGATAATGGGTTGGAAATGGGATTCTTAAATGAATTTTGGAAAATGGGGGATTAGCTTATAACTTATTGGCTATTTCTTAATCGATTATGATGAAATTCGGCAGGTACGATGGAAATAGGATTGTTAAACGATTTTTGGATGGAGTTTATGAATATAGAAACTTGGCTATTTTTTTATCGATAATTATGAAATTGGTTGTGATGACAGAAGTTGAATTCTCAAATGATTTTAAGCTGGAGTTCTAGAATATGACCAATTAGGATGGAAATAATGATGATTAATTATGGTTATGGTCATGTTGATGAAGATGCGGATTGAGATGATGATGGTAATGATGATTATTGTTGTTGTAGTTATTATCATGGAAATAGTGATAATAATGGTGGTTATCATGATGATGACGATAGTCATGGTTATCTTGGATATTTGTAATTGTGAAATTTGACAGTTACTAAAATGATTTTTAGGTAAAGTTCTAAAATATAGAAAATCGGGAGATAACTTGGTTATTTTATTTCTCGGAAAATAAAATAACCATAAAATAGTTGTAACTTCTCCCTTTTCCCAAATATTTGTTAAATATGTATTTAGAAAAGAGCAGTAAACTTTTTCCAAAATAATTTTAAAGAATTTCTCTCAATTTTTTTCCAGAATATGTCTTGGCTCGATTGGTGGATCTTTATAAAAAGGCAATATCCGAAGTAGGTCAGGTATGGGAAGGCGCGAGGCTTGAGGCAGTTCGAAAGGAAGAAATTCCGAGAAGACCAAGGGCCCGCGTCTGGTTACCAACCAAACCAGAAAAGCCAGAAGAGATCCTTGAGATTATTCAGGCAAGTAATCCGAATCTTCCAACGAAAGATTGGAAGATTGTCAAACAGGAGGAGGCTAAATGGGGCTTCAGAATGGCAATCATGCTGCTCAATAAGGAGTCCCTTACTCCCCTGGCAGAGACAAAGGGGGTGATCAGCTACGGTTTCGGGTCGATCACTCTCAACGTTTTTAAAAAAGATGAGGTAGGCATGCGCTCGGAGGACGGGCCGGAGGTGGACGTCGGACGGACCCAGCGGCAGACAGTCGAGCAAGCGCATGGGGTTATAACAGACGATGACGTGGAGCTGCTATTGGAGACAGGCGGCCTTCTCTCGCTTGGATATGATGGGAACACCCTGTCGGAATCTGAACGAAGAGAGGCTGGGGATTCTCAAGGCAGCGAAGCATTAATTATGGGGGGCGACACGGCGGATACTAGCGGCCCCCCGGAGGAAGGTAGCATTAGCCTGAAACAGGAAATGCATGAAGAGGTAAGTGAGATAATGCATGATGATTAATATTGTGCAGATTAATCTTCACCATACGAAGGCTGCTTCGGCGGCTCTCGTTCTCAGACTGACTAGATCAGGAGAGGAGCTAGCGTTAATCCAGGAACCTTGGATTAACAAAAACAGGATCTGTGGCCTTAAGGTGAAAGGGTATACAACTTTGTACTCAAGTAACTCTGAGAAGATAAGATCTTGCATTTTAGTGAAAAATACTTTAAAAAATTTTCTACTTTCTCAATACAGTAGTGGTGACGTTACTGCGATCAGTATGGAGGTTGGCAGAGACAAGTTTTGGCTGGTCTCTGCTTATATGGATCGGGAGAAGGAGATCCCGCAGGATAACCTGGGGGACCTGATCCGAGAAGCAAGGAGAAATAGGATTGGTGTGATACTCGGATGTGATGCAAACGCGCATCACACAATTTGGGGGAGCACTGATATTAATGAGAGGGGTGAGTTATTTTTTGATTACTTATTAAATACTAACCTTTCAGTCTGCAATGTTGGGCAGGAACCGACATTTATCATTAGTAATCGGCAGGAGGTTCTAGATGTGACCCTCGCCTCGGATACTATTTTCAGTTGATTAGGGGATGGAGAGTGGCGAAGGAGCACTCATTCTCTGATCATCAATATATAACTTATAACCTTAACATACACCCGGGTACCCACAAGCCGTTCAGGAATCCTAGAAGGACAAACTGGGAGAAATATGGGGAAGTGTTGGAGGAACTATTGCCGGAGGTCCCCGGACTTCCGGAGACCGTGGAAGAATTGAATTGCATTGTGGATGTTGTCACAAAAGCATGCAATCTTTCCTTTAATTCTTCTTGCCCCCTGATAAAGCCAAGGGGCAGGCAAAAACCGACATGGTGGTCCATGGAGTTGGAGACCTTTTGGAAGGCGTGTAGGACAGCCAGAAAAGGCAAAGAACACGAGGCATGTACGGGACTGGGACTCCTATAAGGAGGACCTAAGAAAGTACAAAAAAGAATTGAGGAAGGCACAGAGGGGATCTTGGAGACTCTTCTGTGGTAGAATGGAAGAAGTCTCTAAGACTTCCCGCCTTAGGAAGATTCTATCTACTAACCCAACTAGTCCTAGTTACTTAATTATACCAGACGGGTCATGGACAGCTTCAAGTTCGGAATCGTTGGAGCTTCTCATCGATACCCACTTTCCGGGAAGCTTTGATGACTCGATGGAGCCTGGAGCTCATCGAGGAACACCTCCAATAGTTATGGAGGGCATATTGGATAGATAGCGGATCAGGTGGGCGCTGCAGGGTTTTAAGCCTTATAAGTCGGCGGGCCCGGATCGGATTATACCAGCAGAGATTCAAAAGAACTCGGCAGCCATCATCCCCTGGCTAGAGGTTATCTTCAGGGGATGTTTGAAACTAGTCTATATTCCTAGAAATTGGACAGAGGTCAAAGTAGTCTTTATCCCGAAATCGGGAAAGAGCTCACATGCTCGTCCAAAGGACTTGAGGCCTATAACTCTATCATCCTTTCTGCTGAAAACCCTGGAAAGGTTGATTGATGTGTTTATTCGATCAAGAATTGAACCCAGGAATTGGGCAATGTCGCAGCATGCGTACTGTAAGGGAAAGTCGGTGGACACAGCTCTGCACGATCTAGTACGCACATTGAGAAATCAATTTACTTGCAAGAATTTTGCATGGTAGCATTTCTCGATATTGAGGGTGCTTTTAATAATGTAAAAACAGAGGCGATCATGGAAGGATTGTCTTTTTTGAAGGTGGACTGCTCTATAAGTAGGTTAATAAATGAGATGCTGGTAAGCAGGACTATTACCTCGGAGCTGGGAGAGTCCAAGATTAGAAGACGGGTGGTTAGAGGAACCCCACAAGGAGGTGTAGTGTACCCCATTCTCTGGAGTGCAGTGATTAATGGATTGCTGCTGGAACTAGAGAGAGAGGGGATAGGGGTTGTAGCATATGCTGATGATGTAGCGATAGCTGTCTCAGGCAAATATCTAGATACGATTAGGGATGTTATGCAGAATGCACTCATGATTGTTACGAAATGGGCCAGCAAGTGTGGATTGGGGATTAACCCTTCCAAAACAGAGCTGGTACTATTTACTAAGAAATATAAAATTCCGGTGGTTAGCCCTCCTATCATAAACGGCAGCGGACTAGTTTTTGCTGACCGAGCGAGATTTCTGGGGATAATCTTTGATAGTAAGCTCAGCTGGAAGCCTAACACTTTGGAAAGGGTGAATAAGGCTATTGTAGCCTTATACTCGTGTAGGAACGCTATAGGTAAGAGATGGGGCTTGAAACCGGAGCTGGTATACTGGCTCTATACCGCCGTGGTAAGACCTGTGCTAATGTACGGGGTGGGCGTTTGGTGGCCAGCTCTAGATAAGGTAACATATAGAGGTATGATGGAGAAGGTGCAAAGAACGGCCTGTATGCTTATAAGCGGGGCGCTTAGGACAACACCTACACGCGCTTTAGAGGTTATGTTCCACCTTATTCCAATCGACCTTTATGGTAAACAGATGGCAGCCAACGTGGCTACGAGACTCTTGGCTGTCTCTCAGTGGAAGTGTCTTCAGGTGGGACACTCGACGATAGGTAGATTCGCTGGCGAAGAACTGGCGAATCTGGATTATATTACACCAACTTTGTGCTTCGATAAGGGTTTCCGTACCATCTTTCCCTCAAGGGAATCCTGGAGAAACGGATCAATCTTGGAAAACGAGGCAGTGCAATTTTTCACGGACGGCTCGAGGTAAGACGATCAGGTAGGAGCCGGAGTCTTCTGTGATAAACTTAATGTTAATATTTCTGTTCGTCTCCCTGACTACTGCAGCGTGTACCAGGCTAAAGTGGTTGCGATCGGGCAAGTCATGACATGGTTGAAGCATAATGTGGTATCCGGGAGGGATATCGCAATTTATGTGGACAGTCAGGCAGCGATCAAGTCACTTGGGGCAGTTTGTCTGAAGTCGCGGGTGGCGCTGGATTGCTGATCATCTCTTAACGAGATGAGCGAGTATTTCAGCATCCAGATAATCTGGGTCCCGGGTCACTCGGACGTCACGGGGAACTGCAGGGCGGACGAACTAGCTAGGTACGGTACGACTCTCCAGATGCAGCCGGAAATGGTAGGTCTGGGGAGGCCTATGGCAGTGCTAAAATAGGCGCTCAGTAAAAAGGCAATCGCCTTGACAAATGAGAGGTGGATCAACACTCTCACGTGCAGGGTAGCAAAGCAGGTTTGGCCAAAACTGGACTTGCGGCGCTCCAAGGAACTAATATCCCTGGGAAGACAAGAAATAGGATGGGTCGTAGGGATAATGACAGGTCACTGCCTTTTTGGGGAGCATGCGAGAAGGCTGGAGATACAGACGAATGACTTTTGTAGAATTTGCATGGACGAAGAGGAGGAGGAGACTTTGGAACACTTCCTATGCTCATGTCCGGCGCTATCATACAGAAGGCATAAGTATTTGGGTGTGTACGGTATGGACAGCCTTTCGGAACTCGCGAACTGTGGAGTGCGATATTTATTACGCTATATAAATAGCTCTGGTTGGTTTCAACGGGAGTAATGGGGAGATGGGATCCTGTGGTATCACAACGGGCCATTGCTGGCCTAAGTGTGCGATAGCAGCCACTTCAACCTAACCTAACCTAACCTATGTCTTGGCTCGTTTCCAGAATATAATACTAGAAGGGGCGCAAAATTTCCCATAATATTTTTATAGAATTTTTTCCGTTTTTTTTCGAAAATTTTGTCGTTAAATAAACTTTCTAGAAATCTTTCAATTTTGATGCTGATGTAGTGCTCATGCGCTGATTTCGCCAATCAGAATTGATTTCGCTTGGTAGAACTCGCCGTGAAATACATATTTAAAAACGCATCAGAATTTAAAGAGGATACAACTTCTAAATGTATGATTTTTGTCATCATGCAGGCGAAGTGAAGGCAAAAATTGTTTGGATAACGTTACTCGAGACGTTGGTAAATAACCCATTAGTTGTTTACTAGTAGAGGTTAACAAATTTGCACCAGGATGCAGATATTTGGAGTGGTAATATGTGGCTATCATTTTACTTAGAATATTGGAGCTTGGCAATATAATATCTGGTCAACTCTGAGAATGCCTTGTTCGTCTATAAAACGTGATAATGTTGATAACCTTCCTGCGGCTAGCAATGAACCCAATATCGCTTGACTTGCAATTACTTCCTTGTAGTGATTCTATTGGCTCCATAATATAGAGGCTCGTTCCACCAATTGTAACTTTCCGACCGTGATGGTACCCAGATTTCTATTTTGTTTAAGTTTCTCCTGAGAATTGTTGATAACACGTAGGCTTAGTATACGTTGTACCATTCTCCATGAAGAAATACGCTCCAATAAGCTTTCCTTTATCTCCTTTGATGTTTAGATTTGTAAACAATGTATACCCATTTTTTATGTTCTTCTTCCATAACTACTTCAGTATTTCATGACTATGCTAACATTTCAACCATTTTATGCCTGTGGACTTATGCCCCAACTTACACAATCCGCGGGACTCTTGGTTGACTTTATATGAACCCATTTGCATCTTCGAAAAGAGCAGAGAATCTGTGATAGCTTCAATCTGAGAAGTGTGATTTGCTTTAATTTTATCTTAGTGTTTGATGTCAAGAAGTTGTCTTGGACTTTTCCATTTGTATCTTCAAATCAACTATAGATGACAGTAACTGGGAGTCTGGATTAGTCGGAGATGTTCAAAATTAACTGTGAGTTGATGCCTTTAATTAAAATATCAGATGGTAGTTCAGCGTCCTAACCTAGTATGTATAAGTAACCTTAGCTTTTGAAATATTATTTTTATGATAATTATTGACAGAGCAATCCAACCAAGACGGTCAAACACTTTTGAAGATTAAGAGAGAAGAGTTATTTTCGTGTAGTGTGTGTTGTTTAATTTTACGTTGGATTAATTATTGGATTTTCGGCGGCACAGGTATGTTGGAAACCCATATCCCTAATGGAAAAACACCCGATTCTAGTAACACAATCACTTGTTCCTTGAGATTGATGACTTTAGTGATATCTGTCAAGAGATCATCAACGTAAAAATCGTTTTTTAAGCCGCAGCGATGGAGATTTTAATTCATTGTCTTTTGGTTGTTGAAATAACGAACGAATATGGCTGGAAACGGTGCTGCCGAAGTTCCTTAAGTTACTGTTTTTATCCGAAAATTCGATTCGATGGAGAAATTGGGATATTGCCGCCAAACGACTCTTTGATAGTTTGCATACTCTTCTCGTACCCTTATACAACAGTACACGATTGGGTGAGTGCTAAACCGTAGTAAAATTGACTATAATGCTGGCTGGGTTGTGGGGCCAACCATCAAGTTTTCATTTAACAATATGCCGTTTGGGGTTTTACAAATCACAACAGAAATTGTTCTCAGCTTGGTTGTAGTGCTAGATGTCTTGAGTACTGCATGATGTCGCAGATATGGTGAGTGTCGGTAGGTCTGGAACAAACTTACGCCTTGCGTTTATATCCAATGTTTTAAATTTTCGACAAGTAGCCAAGTGATGAGGATTATTGGAACAGCTACAAGGAGGTGCCTCAAATGAAGTTGCATTCACTCGTGCAAATCTGTTTAGCATGATGTTCTTGTATTGATATATGATGTCCCGATATAATTGCGATGAATTATAATTTCATAAATTCCCCTATTGAATTCCCCTTTCAACCGCAATATTGTATAACCCTGGCCTTAGCTTAACGGGCGCTTTTAAATATGGCTCTGTTACAATAACAGAAGATTTGTATATACCCCGGAACCCGGAAGACGTGTTGCGGTCAGCCGCAGCTATATACGAAGTTTACATCGCTTTTATTGTGAAATAGTGTGATTCAACTACTTCCAATTCTGGTGGTTGACCCGCTAAGGACACTTTGTAGTCGTAAACAATGTAGGCCTTCTCTAACGCTACCAGTCTGATATTTACTTCTTCTAATGTATGCGCACCCGTTTAACTGGTTACATAGAATTTCAAAGTACGCGTAATAGCTTCCTTAGATTGACCTTAAATAGATAGTCTTTAAATGTTTCCGCGGCAGTTAGCACCATCCTAACTATCTTTTATAAATCCAAATGTAAAGACCGCTAACACGTCAAATGGTAGGTTACAGTCACCTAAAATTTTGAATATAGCCGTTTCACAAATAAAGGAGAGGAATGAAGTTTTTAATTAATTTCATCCTGATCCCATCAAGTACTATCATTTTCACAGATCATGGTGAAATTAATTAAAATACTAATTCCACTGATATAGTTGTAAAGAGGCCATTTTCAAAAATGCACATGAATGTAACCTATCATTTCTCGGGTTAGCGGTCTATGAATTTAGATTACGGGCTTATTATAGAAACAGCACACAAGATTTCATTCTTTTCTAGGTTATATTCTTATTTAATAATTGTTAGAATAGATAAAGCTCAATTTTCATAAAAACATATTTTTCTTTTATTTTTTACCTCCGAGAGTCATCTGAACCCATGCTGATTAAGTATAGGGTTAAACAGTTCGTTGGTCGCACATAATTAAATTTTTTGCTGTTTTTGGCGTTCACAAATAAAATTTACAATCATTGGATTGTTGCAAGTATTTAAAGACTTTCATGTCAAGATAGACCTCGTCGGAGAAAATATGAATATTGCATAGGAGAAATTAAAGATTAGCGGGAATAATTCGTTCTGCTGCCGATAGAAAGTAAATAAGAGAGATAGCCACCATAGGGTTGCTGGTAGAATAATCGAATAAGGCGCAAGACAAACCTGTACGGTGAACATACATTTTTTTTTAGTAAAATGACAACACGAAGGTACTAACATAACGCATACTAACAGCTTTATGTAGAAAGGCCAAAATGACATTTTGTAAAAACACTGGATGCAAATTTGAAAAACATTTTATTGTTAACGTTTAGCAAGTACATTTCATTTTTTTTCCTTTTTAACCAAAATGTATCTACATGTCGTGTCTCTATAATATTAAGACATAACAACAAAATAAATTAACCCAAAAAAGTTAACACTAAATAAGCGATGATATGAGATGATCAATAGTATAAAAAACTTTCCACAACCACCACAATTAGACAAAGCTCATATATGTATTTCTAAAATGTGGTTATTATTATCACTAGAATCCATCTTTATAGCCACACTATATATGTGGAATAAAAATCGAAAAAACATTTAAGTAGAATTTATAATCCGTTTACATAAAATTGACTTCTTTATCCATTGTCACTTGGCCCCAACTTCAACCAGTCTAAATGTACACCCACCCCCAATATTATTACCAAAAAGCATAATCTAAGTTTTCCCTTCCACATACACAATACTTAGACATTTAATTTTATTGAAACATATATGCTGCCACCATGCTCCTCTCCATTCATCCCATTTAAGTTCAAACCACTATAAAGCGCCCAAAAAAAAAACAAAATGAAAGAAATCCCAAGAAAAATAGTAAGACAATCAATTTTTATTGTTAACATAAAAGATATAAGACAGAGGAATGAACGAAAAAAAAAAAAAAAAAAATTAATAACATTTGTGTGTTATTTGGATGTTCTTATATGCTGCTGCTGCTGTTGGCTGGAGTTATCTTTCAATAAAATGAAATATCAAAAACCATAAATTTAATGAATTTGTAGGATTTTCCCAAAAAAAATTATTTCTTTTATATTTTTATAACAAATAAATGTAAATTTTATTGTCGCTTTTCTTAAACAATAATAAGATATAAAATTTGTTGTTACATTTTTTGGCTACGATATATGTGCCATAAAGATATAAGATTTGGATACATAAAATTGTTTTAATTTTTTTCTTGTTTTGGTATATGACAATGATGACTTCTGTTATTGTTTTTAAGTTAATTTTTATGTACATACATATATAAATTACGCTAAGACGTAGAAGAACATGATGAATATGCTGCGGAGTATGTATATGGGTAAGTAACAAAAAAGTATAATTTATTGGAATTGGTCGTTCGATTTCGATTGTAGGAGTAACTTTAGCAAAATTTATGCTGCTTTTCGGCTATAAAACATAAATATTTTATTTTTTTAATGGAACAATGAATAAAATTGTAATAGTCGGTGACAGTTATGGGTTTTTTATAGTCGTAATGTATAGTTTATTATGGGTGCTGGCGGTATGAAGGAGGATGTAATTTTATGTTGTATTTCAAAGTATAATTGATAGTTTTAAATTGTCATTATTTTAAGTTTTTAAGGACACTAAACACCATAATGTATTGATTACCATACATGTATAAATATTATGTAGAAGATGATATGTGAAATTATCATAAATTTGAATTACTAATTTTCTGTCGAAATCCTCCCGAACAACTGAGTTTGGGAAGATTTTAACAAACAACTTAAATTTAGGAAAAATAATACATTTAAGTAAGGCGAATTCGTTTAAATTTTAACGAATCTCCAGTTATGAAAGAAATGTTGAAGAAGGCTATCTGATTTTACCCATCTGAATTCAAATATTTCTTACTGCATTTAGGTGATGTTCCAAAGTTTCTTATTTATTTAATTTAAGCAGGTCCTGTATTTAGAAATAAAAAAGTAAAATGAAATTAAAAAACGAGATTTAAAGAGTTTCAGAAATCAATTAAACAACTTTTGAATTATTAAAAATATTAACCATTTAACCACCAATAAATGTTGTTCTATATATACTTAAAAGCTCTAGGCTTTGATTTCCTGCATTAATTAGATAATTAGCTCTGATAATTTGTTATGTGGGATTCCTTCGCATTAACTTCGGTTGATGAGCAAAAATTAAAAAATAAAAAACCTTGCCCGTCAAAATGGTAAATTTGTAAAGTTAGCAAAATATTTGTGTTTTACATAAAAAATAGAGAACACGTCAATTTCTTCCGCACTATGTAACTTAGCGAATTTAGAGATATTTTTCCTTCACCATACGTAACATTCTGCTGTCTTCTTCAAGATCGATGAAGTGAGAATATGAAATAAATTCCTGAGAACTTCACCTTTTCAGAATGCTCACTGACTTAAATAATCTAAACATCATAAGCTGTAATGATACCGTAGTTCAGAATGTATTCTATATTCACAAACCGCCCTTGATGCCAATCAAAAGTGGTAGGTAGCACTAGAAAATTAATAATAATATTTTTTTAAAAGAAACATTGTCATCATCAGCTGTTGAAAAACTAATAAACCACCAAATTCTTTTTTTTTTATTATATATAATAAAAGACAAGTATTTTGTTTTTGTGACTTTCTTATTGTAATATTTATTTTAAGTAAATACACCCTATTCTCTTGAACTAAAAAGCAATTTCATTCGAAATTAATTTAATATGGTTCGTAAAGTTTTTCAAAGTTATTTATATTAATGAGAAGCTAGTAAAATAATATTGAGAATCTTAAATAATCTCAAAACAAAACAAATTTAACATCATTCATATATACCTAGATTAATCCGATTGTATCATAATAATTCGAAAAATATTGAAAAATTTGAATTACATAGATTTTGAAATGCTGTTTTTTTCCAATATCGATACTTATTTGTAGAACCTTATTTAATCAAACAGGTATAGTAGCGAGGTCACTTATTTGCTAATCCGTTGTTAAAAGAAATTTTTAATGCTGAAAATAAATAATTTTCTGCTGTAACACCCTGTAAACAAGTGGGAGGGAGTTGCGAAATATTTTTGCAATTATAAAACAATATGCTAAAGAACGACCAATCCTAAAAAGTCGCAAAAAAAATTTAGAAATATCGAAAAATGATGTATATTCAATTATGTAATATTTGCATTCAAAACCGGAAGTGCGTCACTGTAATGTGCAAATTAATTATAATTCGCATAATTAGGCTAATATACACCATAATTACTGTTTGGAATATTTTTTTATTCAAAACAAAGCAAGTTATTGAATTTAGAAAAAAATAAAAATTATAAAAATAACAAATGCAAAAACTGCTGTAACACCCTGTAAACAAGTGGGAGGGAGTTGCGAAATATTTTTGCAATTATAAAACAATATGCTAAAGAACGACCAATCCTAAAAAGTCGCAAAAAAAATTTAGAAATATCGAAAAATGATGTATTCCATTTCATGCAGCAGGGCCCAAGCTTATCTATGGGAAAAATAGAAAATACGTTGTTTTAGGCCCAATTTACTATGCTTATCCTATAGTGTCCTTTACCTTACCTTCTCATAAAATCAGGCTGAATACTCACATATATAGGTTGAGGTCGAAAATTATTAAACCTTTTGAAAAACATAAAATAATTCGGTGTGAGGATCTATTAAAAATTAGATGTGTTGCAAGTTTCTCTAATTCGACCGCAGTCCGATCCAAATTCGTTACGTTTTTAATTTTAGCGTCAAATAAATGGTTTTTACTTAGGTATTAGGGATCAAATTTGAATTTAATATATTCTTTTGATCGAAATATGAAAATTCTGGAAATACTTGAAACATTAAAAAAAATTAAGTTTTCTGTACAAAATTCATAGTTAACCAAAGTTTTTTTAAGATTTCTCAAGTACCAATTTTCAATGTGTTCGCCATTATATAGAAAATGATACCTCAGTAAATGATAGTAGTGCAGTTTTTTTAATTAGAGCAGTTTTTTGGTCCCAAAGAACTTGGGTACCGGAAATTAATGGTTTTCGGTAATTTTTTAATTATAATATCCTTAATTTACGGAAAATTGACTTTACTAGAAAAGCAGTTAAGAATATTCCTCCTTCCCTTATAAATTCGAAGTGAACACATAATTTGTCAGAATGGAAAGTTAATTTTTTCATTGTTTGTACTAGTAATTTGACGCACAAACTTTGGTTCTTAATTTTTAGAAAATTGACCAACCTCATTATTTTATTAATGTCTTCATTCTATAGAAATAAAAATAAACAAATCCAGTCAAATTTCATCCACTCAAATTTTGATTTTCACATAAATTAATAAATATTTTAATGTTGTTATAATTTATTAATTTCCAAATTGTATGAAATATAATTAGGCTAATTTATTATTTTTAGTTATATAATTTGCGAGTGTTAATTATTTATGTTGGTTAATTTTGTAGGTATATGTACATTTGATTTTTATTTATTTATTTGTCACCACCATTGTTGCCAAAAACATTTTTGACCGCGAACAACACGTAGATGTAATTGATGCAATTTCCGAGACGAGACTGATGAGAAGAAAATAATTTAGTTTTGTTTTGTGTTCGTATTCGTTTTGTTTGTCAATTGTCATGCTGTGATTAGTTCAGCAAATTGATTAAGGGGAAAATGACCCAATTCACCAGAGCTGTTTATTATATTATGGTGTATGGTGAGTGTATGTGAAGTGATGACGTTAAAATGATGATTGGGTAAGTCACCGCCAATGTATGTAGCTGATCATTGTGGCGGAAAACGAATGAGTGAGCCGCCACAATTTAATTTAAATTTTACATATGTTCATTTTAAACCTTAAACAAAGCTTATCAATAGTTAGTTCAGTCTTGTGCATGCTGCCCCAATGCCGTAAAAACATTTTCGATTCCACGGAAGTTAGTTAAAAAGTGTTGACATGGAAGTTTGTTGCGTTGAATAGTAAAGGAATTTATTCATCAAACTTGGCGCCTACTTTTTTCGTAATTGCCAACTTTCGTCATAAACTGTTCGAATTAAGCTGCCATTCTAAATCAAATCTTAAATAAAATTAAAGTATGAGTAACTTTCTAGAATGGCATACTAAATACCAACTTTTTCAATATCCAATTACGAAAATTTTCATAGATCTAAGTTCCTAATTTCCTATAGCTTTAATCTACTAATCGGATATCGACCTGTAATTTAAAAATGTTCTTGCTTCATAAAAGGTCATAATTTTAAATCCTCGTGATTGTGAAATTTATATACTCATCACATATCTTACGAAAACCATTAACAGCACAAACAATTATAGCTGTCATTGATAATAGGTAGATTCAGAAATTTGTGTGCGAGGAAGTGTTGTTCATAAGAGTTGTTAAATCGAGGTTTTAGGGCTCCCTCCTCCCTGGCAACATCTAGACAGCTCCCTACGAAGCCGCGGCTCACAGTTTGAGAAGCATTGCCTTAGAACATGGGGTCTACCGGCTCTAAACCTCTGCTTTGCCGATTTTGTAAAATACTATCATTCATAGAGAGATTGGAGAATCTTTTAAAAATGTATGTTTTTTAATAATTATTCACATACTAAAATAAAAAACTCTCCATAGCCGCTTAGCATTAGTCCTTAACAAAATTTGAAGGGTCTTCCTTTTCGATGGGGCACTTTACTTTGTATTTTTACGTGTTTTTTTTTTGGGGGGATTTTGTCGTTCGGCAATATGATGGCTTCCCATGACACTATTCTGGTTTTCCCTGGGAATTGGGAATTTGTTTATTTTATGATGTTTTACTGTATTTTGGTATTATTTTTGCCAAAGTATACGATTGGTACTTTTCAAGTTTTGTGAAAAAATAAGTCCCTGTCAAATTTTTAGGGAAAAATAAACAACAAAATTGCTTTACAATGGAATTATTTGTCCTAGAATTTACACAAAATATCAATCGCCAATATAAGCGCTTTCATTTTCCATGTACTAAAATACAAAACTCCATAAAGCGTATCAGCGTTGAAAAAATGTTAATTCCATTTTTTTAGAATAATTGTTGATTATCAATTTACATGTATGTTATTTTAACTTGGGGATATTTGAGATTTTGTAGATTGGAATTTTGAAAAAAAATAAAATTATCTTTTTTACTATTCTCCTAATCCACCAGATTTTTGGAGTTTTGTATTTTTAATAATGAGTTTTGAAATTTGAATGTGAATATTAAATTTAGAATTTTTTTAAATTTTAAATTTTTATGTTGAATTTAGAATCTTGAATTTTAAAATTCTAAATTTTTAATAAAATAACTATTTGGCTTTTGGCCTTTTAGCTTAATGTTTTTGCAAGTTTTAAATAATTTTTTGGGGGTTTGTTATTAAAAAATTAATAAAAACTTGCAAAAATATTAAGCTAAAAACCAAAGAGTTGTTTTATTACCAAAAGAAGTTTAAAAAATTATATTAATTTTTATTTAAAATTCTTCCTTTTAATTTTAAACAAATTTTTTTCAATAAATCAGAAGCTTTACTCCTTTGTTTTTATTAGTAAAGTAAAGTTATATATTGATTACAATTTTCGACCTGAGGATTTATTCGTTTTGAATCTCGATTAGTGTTATGTGCCCAAATGGCAAAGTTAAATTTGTAAGAAATTTGCTTAATAAATTACTCTAAATTTCGTGAAAGAGGGTTCCACACCAAAATTTTATTATGCCATTATTTATAGTCTGGAAAATAGCTGGCGTTTCGTGAAGTAGTTTACAAAATTAATTTATTTTTAATTCTTAATAAACACTGCGAGATAGATACTATATACCAAAAGAGGGGAATGTTTGAATAAAAGCTCAGAAGTAACTCGCCAAAACCACAGCAGAAATTGTCTTGCCGTGTAATTTTTATGTTCAAGAAGTCTTAATTTAAAACAAAAAAAGATTTGAAAAAATCACGCAACATATTGCTCCTATTTCTGACAATTTTTTGTATATCTGACGCCTCCCACCTTCCGCTACAATCGTCTTGCATTGACATTTTCTGCAGTTTCACAAAATTATCTTCAAAATTTCAAATATATAGCTTTCTGAACATGACGTATTTGTTCGCATATTTGATATGTATGAAATGATATATCTGCCAAAATTACTGGTGACAAATAGCAAGAAACTAATTTTAAAAGTTTTAAATGAACCTTAAGAAAATGACGAATAATAGAACTACTATGTTTATATAACTTGAATATTTCACTGTTTTGATGTCATGAGATGTGGTAGCGCTTGTGAAATATTCGTTATGTTCGGGTAATTGATATTAGTGGATCAATTCGATAAATTTACGATGAAATCTGAATCCGAATATGGCTCAAGTTTCGAATACATGCATAGTTGTTAGTAACAAATATCAATTTCCGGTGATTGAAATGGTACAAAATATTTTTTTTTAAGTAAAAAAGGCAATCAATTTATATATCAAGGAGCTAAATTGTTTGCAAAGAAATAAAAAAAGTTAAATTGATCAATGGCGCTGTAAAAATGGGTTAACAATTAATCACATCATATTTGTGGTGATGAGGTACAAATATATTAGCTGTTACAAGCACAGGCAACAGAACTTTTAAAAGTAGATGCGTACCTTACGATTTAGTTTATGTATTGATAAAGGATCATAATCACCTGGAGCTATTTAAATGTGGCCACAACAAAAAAAATTGATTCGGCCACCGCATGTTTTTTATAGATTTGCAAGTGTCACCCTTTTACATAAATATATAAGTAAACAACAACCGTTTTAAAAATCATTGATTTTTATTGTTTTATTATTGTCATTGCTATAATTTTTCTATAACTTCTCGAACCAAAACACACTAGCGCACACAGAGAGCAATTGATCCCATATATCCATACATTATAACATAAAAAAAAAATGAAAGGAATGGGAATTATGGATGAAATAACATCATATTGTCATAATGCCAATGTGCAACCGCCCATTTTCTTTATAAATTCTTATAATATCTGGTACGTTTTCTTCCTTTTTTTACAATAACGCTATTTTATGTTCATAAATGTTATACAGTATCCTCGTATCTAACAACATATAGCAAATAGATACACAACTTTGTTGTTCTTTTGATGCCAAGAGTATGAAAATAAAAGCTACACAACCAAAATAATGGCAAACATAAAAAAATTGGTATATAAAACACATATGCTGTTGTTACCATATTACACATATAAAAATTTATAGCCAGCTTCTTATATACTAGTATACGCTATAGTATATAGAAAAACATTGTTACTTCAATATATAGTGTTGAGATGCTTGCATGCTTTTATATAAATAAATTCTTATCTATTTCAACTTCCTCTCTATATGTACCCGAGGAAAACCCACAAAAATTGATGATACTCTGTTAAAGGAAACTATATATAGAGCGCAGGGGAGATAGTGTGATGCGATTATTACATATAAGTATGATAATCGATGCCGAGACATAATATAAATTGTGCTACCCTATTTATAGTATAAATCATAAATCACATTTTAATTAATAACAAACAATTACTCCAACAAATTTATCTTAATTAATTCATATAATAGAAATTTATATCTAAAAAGGAAATGTCATTTTCATTTCAGATTTAATTATATCACATTTTAATATAATTTATAATAAAATTGTTTTATAACATTTTATTTTGAGCCGTCGTCGTCTTCATAATACCATAAAAAATAAATGCAAACAGAATAATATTATGTATAAGAAGAGAATAACAACAACAAAAGGGTTATAGACGCATGACATAAGAAAAACCCTCTTTTCTGTCATTTTTCACTCCTATATAATTTACAACAATTTTGCTGGTTTCCTCCGCACATATAGTGTCTCTAGCTATGTATGTACAACGAAACGATATGAAAAATCGTCCTTTTGTACACAGTGCAGAACAACAACTGTGCAATTCATAAGTGCGGAGATACTAGTATTTCAAAACGATGCTTGATGTTTTGACATCTCAAACTTGTAAAATATTATTAATTGCTTTATTATGATCTTTTGATATGTTATACTAAAAAAACCGTAAACACTATTGTATGGTATTTTCCAAGCTGTCCTAAACAAACACACACACGTATAATAATAATCCGTAATATAATAATTTAAAATATTTTCCAAAAAAATATAAAATTTCTATTTATTATTTGAAGTCTCAATATCAATAAAGTTTAATAACAATATATAATATCTAATATATTCATAAAAAAAGTTATACATATTTATGAAATAATAAAGTTATAAAATGTATAGAAGAATTTTCCTTCTAAACATATTTGTTTGAGGAGAATGTTTTTGAATTTCACATGCGGATGTATGTACATATGTAGCTATTTATACGAAAATGTATATTTTGCTAAGAAATCTTAATAATAAAATATGGGAATAGTCCTGTTTTGTATGTTTTTGGGAAGTTTAGTTACGGTGGTGGAAATTTCTTGAAATAGGTTTTAGTTTCCTTTTGTGATTGTTTAACTGTTCGATTTCTTCAATAATTAATAATTACAAATGTACTACTGTATATAAAAACTGTACCCAAAGACATTGGGAAGAAATCACAACAAAAGTTGTATAGTGGGAAAGTAATATTGTATTGAAACAAATCAATTAATTTATAAGATTCATAATTTAATTAAAATAATTGGATATATCCGACTCCTTGGAAGATACTTTTCCTACAAAGCGTCCATTTAAGATCACCAAGCCAACCATTTATATTTTATAAACATTTTCCGTTATTATAGGCAGGCAAAATTCTTAAAATATTCCACGGTTTTTTCTAAATTTGCAGACCTCTTCTCCAATATCGCAATTGGTCCCGACAATATAAATCTTCAACTCTCATGAGAGTAGATTATTTGAAACTGACACTATTTTTCATCTTTGACCTTTAACAATATAGAACCAGTTACATATACATGTTTATTTTACTAAATATTCCATTTAGAGAGCATCTACAATGTTCAAAATTTATTTTCTGAAAATTTGTACCGTTTGTTCAGATCACAATATTATGTGAGCAATGTCAGAATTGGGATATAATTCTCTACTCATTGCTTCAGTCTGGACGAGGCATCGCTGTTGGCCATTCGAGAATACAAAATAATAAAACAAACAATATAAAATCAGAATTAACGTTAATTATCTTTTGTCACCGTACTCATCTCCTTGTCACATATTATTGGCGTGCTATTAATTTAAAGGCGTCCCATAAAAATTTGCTATTACGATTAATATACGACCTTTAAGTGATAAGGGAATTAATTGATTACTCATAAATAATACCTTTATTGTTTGCGTCACTATTTCTTACGGCGAGAGTGTGTTCTTCGAAAAGTTTGTGAAATTATATGGCCGTCTGCCCAATGTATTTTCCTTCGCATTTGGTACATGCAGTTTCATAAATGCCAGACCTAGATGAAAGCGGACTGGCATATTTATATTTACTGATGGTTGCTCCAATGTTTATGCTTTTGGTGATAACCTCCAAATTGAATCTTTGGAAAACATTCTTCAACTTATTGGTGATCGAGGGGGTAGTAGGGTAAGCATGTCCTCTTTATTATGTTACAAATGGCTATAGTAAGGTTGTGTGTTCGCTACTCTGTTTTTTCGTTTGTGTTTATTTAAAATTGAATGCACACAAACTTAATATCGTAGCCGTTTCTCAACGCTATGTCTTTAATGAAATTTTCTTCTAACTCGAATTCGGACGTTGACATAAGAATGTTACACAATCGATGAGCGAGAGAATGAAAAATCTGCCTTTTTATGAGCTCGATTGTGGTGAGAATCAGCTGTAAATAGTCTTTTCGTGTTTGTTGGATTGCGGTAAATACCAAAAGAAACGGTATTCCGATCCCTTATGACCTATAAATCCAGAAAAGGTAACACCCCGTTTACCTCCGCCTCGTATGTGAATTTTATTGTCTATGCTACTGGTTATTGATCAAGTCAAGTATTTGGTCCCGATCTGATTTGTTAATCACCGCGAAAACGTCATTAACATACAGTAACCAGATACGAGTAAAAAACGGTGAACTGTTGATGGAGTTTTCGAAATGGTACATAAACACATTACTCATAGGTACGGTGCTAACTTGCTACCCATTCAAGTTACAAAACTGTGTCAATTTATTTTCCCCTGAATTGAAAATACGACTGGTCCATGCACACCTTAGCAACTTCTAGATAAATACGTATTTTAGTGTCATCCACTTTCTCAAATCTCGCGTGATCCACCAAACATTCGATCGCCTTGTCGACTGGTACGCTAGGATAAAAGGCTGTTACTTCAAGAGATATCATAATTTCATCCTCAGTTAAACTTAAGTTCTCTAATTTTGTTGCAAACTCATGTGTGTTCTTTGAAAGCATTCCGATTGATTGTCTTATTTTATTTAATTCATTTAAAAGCCAACTCGATAGTTTCTCAGTTGGTATGTACATACATAAATTAGAAACTATAGGTCTCATTTTGGCACCAATTTTATGAATTTTTGGCAATGCATCCAAATATGGAAATCATGGGTTTGGCAAATGCATCCTATAATGAAAATATGGGGTTCCCAACGTTCTCTACATTCTAATCAAAATTTTTCTAACTGAGTTGATCATTTTGGGTAATGCATTTTTTACATTGCCATTTTTGAATTTTTGTTCTTCATATGGGCCTTTTTCTATCATTTTGAGGACTCTCCTATCATATTCACTTCTGTCCAATATTACAAGTGCATTGCCTTTCTGCACTTTGATATATGTATATCACATTCTTTTCTTTGAGCAATTTTCTCGTCATTCCAGATGTCCCACTCGTGATGGCTTCGGTGCAAACGTCATACCTCCGTTTAATAAGTTCATTTCTTCTTCCAAAAATGCTGCTGTTGATTGATTTGGCGCAAATCTAGATTTCAGTTTCTTAATTTGTTTCCCATAAATTTTATTGATTGATCCGTATTTGTTATTGGTTCTGTCTATTACATAGATATACAATGCTACTAATTGAAGGAAAATTCTATTAGATGAACGTTTAAAGGAAAATCCATTAAGTGAAGGAAAATTCTATTAAGAGAACGAATTTCGAAATAATCAGTTAAGAAATAGCCAAGTTCTATCCTAATTGACCAGATTCTAGAAACTAGACATTTTCTAAAAACCATTATAGAACCCTATTTTCTTCGAATATGCTGAATTTCACTTATCGAGTCCACACTACCGATTCGAAAAATAATCATTACTAAAATAATAAAAGATCCTTGAATAAATACGCGATAAGCCAATTTTGTTGCTAAATTTTGATGTCGGTAGAAAATTGGTTCCTTCTTTAAAAATTATTTCAATGGAAAAAAATACACCTGAATGGCTAGTTTACATATTTTTACTTCTAAAATTAGATTTAAATAAAAATTAAAAATTATATATACTAAGCACGCCACTATTAAGACTACCTTCATTACAAATATTTTTATTTCGGTTGGGAGAATAAATTTAATTTCGTTAAGTGAAAGACAATTGCAATATGTAAAGGGAAATTTTAGTAAGTATACTATAGCGTAACGTTATTAGTTGATGAATAAAACCATTTTAGAATCCCATTTTTGTCGCACTCTTGTTGAATTTCATCATAATCAGTTAAGAAATAGCTAAGTTCTATCATAATTAAGCAAATTCCAGAAATTCATATAAAATCAGTTTTACAATAACATTTCCATCGTATATGTTGAATTTCATGATACTCGGCTAATAAATAGCAGGGCATTCTAATTGACCATATTTCAGAACTTCGTCTAAAATCCATTTAAGTATTCCATTTTATTCGCTCTTGTCAAATTTCGTCATAATACAATATATTCGACATATAGGAATAGCCGCATATTGTGCCATATTTCATATTGAAATATGCCATAGTGTACCTTACTGAAATATCCCGTTTTAAAATATGCCATGTTGAATGGATCCCAGTTTTAACATTGCAGTTTTAGTTTTTTTGGGACTCAATCAGGATTGTTATTGAATATCGAGATATATCATCTGATAGAATGTTAGAAAAAAAGTGTATTGAGTGCTTAATCATTATGGTTGATAAATGGTTCCTCTCGTGTAAAGGCTTCATGTGTTAGTTATTAGCTAATTCTGTAACACTCTCAGTCTCCAGGCTAAAAAACGTATCACGAAATTTCCTAATGACATCAAGAGAGCCATGAAATTTGTATTCGATGGATTGCCTGGTCCTAATTGGTTCTGTCCTAAATGCATTATTAATATGAAATAATTATAATTGCATTGTAAATTGGTCAAATCAATGAATAAAAATATTAACAGTGTCGAGACTTTCAGCAATATATACAGTTCATGCACTGAGTCAGCTGCCACTTCGATATCTTTAATATATTCAGATACTTAAACATCGTCTGCTTTAGTAATGACAGCGCCAATATTGATCTAAGTCACTGCCACAAACAACGACATTAGCAATCGACATAGTTTAAAAGTTACATAGTTTAATGCTTTCAGAATAGTGCCTGAAGCCATAAAAGATAGCATATGCAACTACATATCCTATTCCGCCTTAGCGTTGATGATGTATCACAACTTGTTGGGAAATGTTCAACAATAGATTTAAATACTTATTCGATATACTACCACAACGTCATCAAAATGGCATTTATGCGATTTGCGGAACTTCGCTTAATCAACGAATCCATTGCTCTGAATTTTTCAAATATCAATTAGTAATGTAGAATTTGAATTATCTTCAATTTCCGTTGAACCCGTATGAGATAAAATAGCTATGATAAGAAGTCAAAGTGTATATATTGCTTTTATTCCACCACTATTCGGTAGCGGACTGCATGCTAAATGTTGTGATGCAATTGGGTAAATTTCAACTGCAGAGCCGCCAGATCTTGTTCTTGTACTTGGCGATTTCAATATACCTTATATTAAATGGAAATTTTATGAGGAGGTCAACTGCTGCCTACCATTAAATTTAACATCGAACGAGTTTTTGTTTGTTGATTCAAAGCTTGGTTGCAATCTGAATTAGTTAACTATATAACAAATGAGATGTGGTTAAATCTCATGATAAACCAATTTAAGTAGGTATGATCAAGCGCAGGTATTGCTATCTCTTTCACTAAAAAATTCTGTCATTTGTTGCTTTTTTCTTGAAATACTTTTTTTTATAAACACTAGTTCATAGCAAACAAAAACAAATCGAATTGTTTTGCGGTGATAGTTTTTGTGAAAACAACGAAGCCTTGTGATTTTATCGCACCGAATGACGATACGCGCAAGAAAAGACGAATTTGAAACAGCTGTCAATCATACCTTATTCAATTGGTTTATCATGGTTAAATCTATTCCAACATATTTCTGGAAATACTTTGCTACCAAAAGTAAATTTAAGGTATATCCTACAACAATGCATTTAGAGAAATCTAAATCGTCTTGCGCTAAAGAAATATGTTTGCCATATTTTTTCAATCGACACACTAGCAGGAAGATATTCATGACTCTCTGAATATATGTTTTTACACAAGGACTGTGTGTACACAATGGGAACGTATCTGGCATTTAAAAATTGTTTAAGGTGTTAAATAAAAATCGAAAAGTAAAAATTGTTCTTAAATTCCCTAAAATGTTGAGAAGCATATAAAATCGATTTTACTCAATAAATTTCTTTAAATTTTGATTTTGTTAGTTTTTTGCTAACTTTTTTGGAAAAATTTTCTTTTAAAAAAAAACCCTATACGCTCTACAAATTTTTAAAATGATAAAGCGTTAAAGAAATGCAAGAGTTCTAAAAATTTTAAGTAATTCAATTTATTTTTACACAAGAAAAGAAACATTTTGATTATATGGCTCCCTTTGAAATCATTGAAAAGACTGATAATTAAATTATGTAAGGCTGTTTTCCAAACGCCGACTTATTTCTGACTTATTGACTTATTTGACGCCATCTTGAATAAGTCAATGAAGTCATTCCAATTGCTTCTTTCGACTTATTTTGAAAATTTTTGACAATACACAATAATTAGACAGAATGTTTCCATGACACCAAAAATAAATAAGTTTTCTATAGGAAAAATTACTAAAGAATAAGTCGCCTTTTCAGCAGACTTATTTGAATAAGTTCGAATAAGTCAATAAGTCGGTGTTTGGAAAACAGCCTTTTGTACAAATTCTTAAAATATATGAATTTCTAATTCATTCTACAAAAGGTCGAAGTGTGCAGGACGATATGAAGAAGAAAGATCAAATTTTCGTGTAGAAATAAAATATGTTGAAATAAAAAATATTTAACGTTTGTTTATTATTTGAAATTTATTTAGATGGCCATCTATGTAGTATAATCAAGGGATATTCTAGTGAAAAATGATGACAGGATTAACTGGAATTCTGCTAAAGCACATAGTTTTCCGGCTATTTTACGAGAAGTTTAGTAGAATAAATGTAGGAAATCTAATAGTTTTGCAAGACAATCTAGTATTAGATTTTAATTGAAATTTATAATTTAAAAAAAATTGAGGTGTGGCCACCACACGACTTTTTTTTACGAGCAGCGAATTTTGAGAAACCTATTTTGCAATACTCTTGCAATTTTTTTAAATAATTTTTTAATTTTTCTAATTTTTTTTTTAATTTTGTTTTTAATTTTTGGAAACATTTTGTATTAAGTAGTTGTTTGTAAACCTTTCACTTTTTAAGATATTCTGGCAAAAGGGAGTAGCCGCTTCCGATTGACCGATTTGGAGTAAAATAAACTGGGCCCTCCCAATTTTTCAAAAAAGCTTAAATCTGAAGTTTCAATTCGATTGGTTAAGCCATCTGGGCTGTAGAGAGGACACAGACTGACAAACAGACGGACAGACTGACAGACGGACAGACAGACAGAAATCATTTCAAAACCCACATTTCGGACTCAGGGGACCTCAAAACAGATATCTTCAATAATCTCAAGGTCGAAAATTTTCATGCCTACCATATACCTACTTTAGTTTACTTACGTAAAAGAAAGTAATAGTATATCTCATAATTTTACCAGAATTCCAGTCACAAAGCAAGTAGTATTGTTTACTTGATTTTCAATAGCACGTATTTGTATTTCAAGTAAAATCACAGAATATATATAAACAGAACAATTAACAATATCTTCTATAGCGCTTTAGTCCTAAGCTGGTGAACAAATATTTTCGTTATAGTTTTTTTCGAAATATTTTGATTTAGAAAAGATAGAAAAATCATTTTATATGCAATCAATGAAACAAAAAAAAATTACAAAAATGTTTGTACCCACCTCTTTCTATTGATAAATAAAAATCAGTACAATTTTATAAAACGAAAGAGAAATTTTTACACTTTATAATGTGCTTAAAAGAGATAGACATTCGTGAATAATTTTTGATGTTGGTCTAGTTAGCTTTGCGAAACTTTAAAATCATATCAACAAATAAACAAAGGACCAATACCAATAAATTAGAAATGCTACACAAACTCATACACAACCTTATGGGAGTTGCAATTTTCTTTTTGTTATTTCTTTGATATGATTTTAAAGTTTCGCAAAGCTAACTAGACCAACATCAAAAATTATTTACGAATGTCTATCTCTTTTAAGCACATTATAAAGTGTAAAAATTTCTCTTTCGTTTTATAAAATTGTACTGATTTTTATTTATCAATAGAAAGAGGTGGGTACAAACATTTTTGTAATTTTTTTTTGTTTCATTGATTGCATATAAAATGATTTTTCTATCTTTTCTAAATCAAAATCATTCGAAAAAAACAATAACGAAAATATTTGTTCACCAGTTTAGGCTTAAAGCGCTATAGAAGATATTGTTCTGTTTATATATATTCTGTGGTAAAATTACCAGTTTTTATTGTAACGAGGAATCTAGAATTTTTAATTTTACTTGATGCAACTAGATTTTCTAGTATGCTCAACATTTAGTGAATTTTTATTTACCATTTTATAGATGTGTAGCGTGTACTAGACTAATAAAAAATTATTCTTTTAAGGTAAATAAACAATTAAGTTTTGTTGTACGGCTAAGTGTAAAAGTCAATCTATATAGGTAATCCTTATTTCAAAGTAAGTTTATAAATATATACCATCTGTTCAAATTTGATCCGGACTGGTCTACTTAAGCCGCGCGCGTAAACTGAATCGGAAAAATTGTTTTCTAGGTCGGTACAACCTTCTTTGACATTCGTGTGATGTTTGAGCAGAATACGTGTAATAGTTTGAGTTTGGCAGTCAATTGTTTACGACGGGAAAAGTTTGTGTTGCGATTTTTATTATGAAAAAGAATTTGAACGACGAGTTTGCTTGAAATTTTGTGTTTTCAATGAAATTGCGGCTACGGAATCATTGCAAATATTTTGGAGAGTCTACTCTATTGCGAATGCAAGTATTTGAGTGGCATAAAGCATTCAGCTAGACGAAAGCATTGAAAAAGTGAAGAAAATTGTGCTCGAAAATCGTAGTGTTGGCATTAGAGAGATATCAGAGGCTCTTATCATCTCTTATGGATCGACTCAACATATTTTGGTTGATGTTTAGGTATGAAACGCGTTGCCGCTCGACTAGAAGTGCCTAAAGACCTGCATTTTTTGCAAAAAGAACGTCGAGTAGAGGTCGTAAAAGAGATGCTTGCTAAGGTAGCCGATGACCCTACATTCATCAAACGAATAATTACTAGTGACGAGACGTGGATTTATGAATTTGACGTCGAAATTGCCCAACAATCTAGCAAATGGCGCGCCAAAAATGAGCCAAAACTGGCAAAACCACCTAAAAGTAAGTCAGTCGAAAATCAAGGTAACGCTCATGATGTGGTTCACTATGAATTCATTCCAGAGGATCAAACGGTCAACAAAGCACACTACTTGGCCGATTTGAGGTGTCTACGTGCAGCAATTAGTCGTAAACGGCCGGATTTGTGGGCAAACAATTTATGGATTTTTCACCACGATAATGCGCTGTCACATTCTAGCCTAATTGTGACTAAATTTTTGGCCAAACACGCAACAAAAGTCATCACTCAGCCACATTACTCACAAGATTTAGCTCCCTGTGACTTTTTCCTGTTTCCGAATCTCAAATATCAGTACCATGGGATGCGCCATGAGTCGATTGAAGCCGTAAAAAGAAATTCTCTGAAATAACTAAAGGCCGTCCCGGCCGAGGCCTATGAGATGTGTATGGAAAAATGAATTAACCGTTGGCTTGCTTGAGCCTATTTTGAAGGCGATAATTAAGATTTGTATTAAAATACATAAAAATGTTGTTCTTTTCACTAGTCCAGGTTAAATATGATGGGATGGTATTTCATCTTTTACTTTTATTTATTCCTAAATTCAATTACAATGGGTCAAGAAGTACACGGAGAAAAAAAATTACTGAATTATTTACTATATAATGGGCGTGTTTTTTTTTAATGTCGGAGAAATAAGAGAGAACAGATAGATAATATATCGGAGAAATCCGAATAATATTTTCTCTGATGTATCCGAGAAAAATAAATGATAATTTTGGTAGCGTCGTAGAAATTAAACGTCAGTTTAAGATTGCCCAATAAATATTATCGTGTTCATTTTATTTAAAATAAATGTCTGTCAAACAACAATCCGAACTTTTTTTCAGAGAAAAAAGATTCAATTTTAAAATTATCCGAGCGCAAAAAAAAACGACACAGAGAAATACATTTTTCCTCGGATACTAAAAAAAAACGCGTATCTGTATTTTGACAGTTAAATTATTTCTCAGATTACTTCGATATCAAAAAAAAACATGCCCAATATAGTAGTATGGTGGACTTTATAATTTGCATAGTAGTGTGTTCAATATAGGAATCATTACCATAATCTACAAATTAATTATATAATATAGGAATGTTGCCTATACCCAATAGTAATTTTTCCTTTTTGTCAAGGTAAATCCCGTTATTTTAAACTGATCAAAACGCATTCCTTTTATTCCTTCTTTACAGTCGTAAGGTAGTCTATATGGTGGACAGTCGATTTAATTTTATTTCGAGTAATTATGTTTTATGTTATTAAAAAAATGTATAATAAGTAAACTGTGTCAAAGCCTCTTCTATATAAAAGCCGTAAGTATCATACCCATTTTAAAAGAAGTTTAATTTAAAGAAGATAAATTTTATGATTCCTCATAAGAACTCATGTAAAATTGAACATGTTTGATGTAAATTTTATTAATGAAAAATACTCGTACCATAAAACAGTTTTAGGTTTATATTTAAATCAAACTTTTAATTATAACATATTTTGAAACCAATAATTTAAATTAAGTAATTTGATTAATATGATTAAAATACAATTGTACGAATTTAAATTTTCTTTGTTCGTCGATGTGAAAAAGGCAGTGCAAACTTATAAAAACAAAATCAATGACGTAAAATCTTATTCAGAATGGCTTGCCTGAATGGTGTTTTTTGCGCTGTAAGTAATATGAGTGATTTATTTGATGAAAAATTATATCAATTTCTAACATTATAATTGTCTTATTCCAGATATGATTACAAGATGATTGTGTGATATCAGTGCTTAATTATTTATTTGACGTATTTCGTAACAGCATGTATTTGACGTTTTTTCACTGGATCTAATAGATTTTAATTTGTTAAAAACAACAAAAGGAAGTGTTTTGATGCCAATTGTAATTTTAGTTTTACCTGTTTTTAGTTATTATGTAAGTCATTTAAATATTTATCTATTTATCATAGGTTTAAAAAAAATTTTATTTACAATATTTGTGAAAACGTACGAATTTTTATTAATTTCAAATGTTTGAAAAATCATATGTGCTCATTAAAGAGAAATGGTTGTAATCGGTATTATTTGTACATTATAAAGTTATTCCAGTTAAAAACGATAATTCGGAGGAACTAACGTTTTTGAAAATAACAGGATTTTTAAAAATTAAAAATAAATATCCATTTTAAATACTATGTACATATGACATAAAATATTTCGATTTTCACAAGTATGCATATGTTGTAAAAAATCCTAGAGTTAACTAATTCATTAAATGAATTACATAAATTCAAAATCAAATATTTAAAATTAGAAAAAATAATATTTATAAATTAATTATATTTTAATATTTTATTTTTATTTTGTGTAGACAATAAATTGAATGAATATTATAATATGTTAAATCAAATAAATTGAAAACGTTTTTTATTACACAATGGAAAGGATACTATACTCTAAAGTACCCATAGCTATATTACAGTGTAAACGATACGATAATTATTTGTGTGTACTTTTCATAATGGTAATTGTTACTATATTGTTATAAGATATTTTACTATTTCTATGGTAACCGGTACCATACACATCATTTAATATTTTCGTAATATTATATAGTAAGCGTTCCGATAATAAGCCACAAATGCCTGGGCTCCTATAATTTATGGAAATGTGTACTATACATTTTTTTCCGTGTAGTGTTTATATTTCGAAGTGTACAATTGATTAAATAAAAATTGCCGGTTATAATTTTTTTTTCTTTTTTCACTAATTTTTTGCAGTGGTTTGTTTCCTTATTTTTATAATTTAAGATCTTTAATCTAAACAAACTAAAAATTACCATCTTTCGTAACAATAAGTAGTAGTCGGATGCCGTGATTTTTATTTATTGTATTGTATATAAATTAAATCCAGTTAATTAAGGAGAAAATATTTAGTAGTAATGGGTAAATTTTCATTTTATTTTCAGAGATTCCTGAGAAATGATAATTCAGCTTCCAGAAATGTCAAATATCCAACGGATATTTATTTTAAAAATTTTGTTTTCTTGATTTGTTTTCTTCATACTTTATAAAATTACTTCAGATAAAACATGATATTTTAGGAACTAATTAGCGACTTATCAATTTAATTTTTGTTACTGGTAGCATTAATGGTAATGCGTCACAGACCATCACAGATCAAACTTCTATAACCTTAGTGGCAGGTTTGCAAAAAAGTCAACATTTATAATAGTAGTTTAAGCTAAATTGTAGTTTTAATATGCGACAATGATCAGTATGGTGAAAACCAATTGAATAGGCAGCTGATACTAATTATAGATTTATTAGGTTAGGTTGCTTTAATTTAAATTAAATATGATTATGATTTTCAGAAGTGCCCAGAAATTTGATTCAGCTAACTAAAACATGAGAGTTTGAGAGTTTTTAATAATTTTTTAGTTTATTTTTTAAAGTAGTATTTGGCGATAATTAATTGTTTTGGATCTGGATTTTCAGAAATACCAGAGAAACCTCACTGAGTTTTCTAGTAGCTTTAAGCATCCAGCGGACTTATACTTTAGAAATTGTGTTGTCTTTTGCTAACTATTTTATCAATCAGGGTACATTCTTTAATATTAATAAACCTTTCCTATCCTTCGGTTTTGTTGTAAGTAAAAACGGTGTACGATGGGATGGCACTCGGCTTTCTAATACGGGAGTAGTTGCCTAGGCTTGGTCGTACATATAAATAAATTAATCAATCAATTTCTTATACGTGAAATTTGAACTGAATTTTTTTCTGCAATAGCTATTTACAAATCACATCAATGCAATCAAAGTCCAGACACAACACTCTAGATGCTGATTTTATACAAAGTTTCATATGATTTTCGGTCAATCGAATTTTTCAAGATTTCTGGCAAACTTGAATTAAAAATTGTTTAGCGATAGGTATTGATTAATCACATAAAGATAATTTATACCCAGATATACCCTCTAGTGGAAGATTGTATTTCTATTTTCAATATTCTTCGGATTTTTCTATCTAAATACCAAAATACAATTTGGGCCAAATAACCCAATCGGTTCTGCCACACTGCCTATTTACGTTTTACCTATCGAAAGTAGATTTGGTATTTCCATTTTAAAATTAAAGTACAATATTTTGATTAGAATTTGATAGATTATAGAATTTATATTCTTATTTCCATGACTGCACCCAAAAATTTAAATCAACAACTCTTATTTCGTATAATAAAAATCTGAAGTTCTTTATTCAACATAAATATTGAAATAAAATTTAAAATAGGAAAATAAGAAAATTTAAACTCGAATTATGGAAAAATCTGTGGGTAAAGGATATACTATACAGATAATAAAATGTACACTCATAAATAATTTTTTTTTTTTTTAAATTGGGTTTATTTGGGTTACATATTTTATACATTTTGACTTTCATTACGATTTGTGGGTATATGCGTGTGTTTAGTAAATATATATATACCAATTTGAAATAATATATGTTTCTATTATGTTTTGTAATAAACGAAAAATGATCGAGACGTTTAATAATTCATCTCATCAATATTGCCGAAACCGAATATCAAAAACAAAAATAAAATAAGATCAAACGTATTCACCTTTTCAACAACAAGCAAAAAATACAAGAACAAAAATATTAAATAAACAACATTTCAAATTCAATCAAATCAATTTTAAAAATTTACTGACACATTTCAACAATCACAAAGTTGGGTATGGAAGAAGATGAAAAATAAAAATCTCAAAGGAACTCCATACATATACATACACACACAAAGTTACATACACAAAAAAACAACGAAAATGTATTAAATATTTTTCATGCTACCGAAAAAAAAGAAAAGATTTCCACCGTTTTTCATTGTCTGTCTGTCTGTCGATCCATCTTATTTTGGATTTTTCTTTTGATGTTTTCTTTTTTGTTTTCTTGTACATACTTGTACATTCTTACGACTGACAAAAGCGAAATAATTTTAATTCATTCATTCCCCGTGTGTTTAAAAATTTCGTTGGAAATTTTTTTTTGTTTTTTTTTTGTGTATATAAATATGTACAAGTATGCTGGGCCCATTTTGATACGTTTTCAATGTTATGTATGTACCGTCAAAGAAATTGCGATGCGATTCAAAATTGTTTCCAAAAAAATTAAATATTTTGACATTAATGTCGAGAAAAATTTAAACAATTTTAAGTTAGATATTTTGATGGAAACGTTTAATATTTTAACGGGGCAGATGCGCGGATAAATAAATGTTTTACTGTAATTTAATTGAACCATAAATTACGTTCAAGCTGTGTGTACATTTCATTGTAATTTTGAATTTCTTAAACACGGCATCCATTTATAATTAAGCCATTAAATTACATGCGTTGTGTTCATAAAAATATATAATGTCTGTTTAACAGCATATCTACGCACACACAATCGTCGCAACATAATTCGTGATAAAATGCAATTTATACAATAACAACCAACGAAATTGTTTGAATGTTAATAGAATTGACAATAAAATAAAGAATCAAACACAACAAAGGTATCTATAGATATTATTATACAGAATCAAACAATTACAAAAATTCCATTATTAAATGTTTGCAACATTTTGCAGTCAAGTAGCGCAGAACGGTAGCAGCAAAAAATAAAAAAAAATTAAATTCGATTTTATATACCAATCAAAGTAATTTATTTTGAAGAAAATCAACATATAGTTATAAAATGCCGCGCACACCACAAAGTTCACCACTATTTCAATGAATTTTGGTGCTTCTTATGTGTTTATATCTGTATGTGAGTGGAAAGCATTAAGAAACGATCGGTCGATCGATCAACAACACAAAAAATATTTTTTTATAAATATAAATCAATCTCTCGAAACAAAATATATTTCGGTTTTATACAAAATACACATCAATATATTGATCGATTGACAGATGTCAATTTAACTATAAAAACAACAAGTAGCCGCGCATATATACGTCTCAAGACTTTATATATTTATGTTGATTTTGTGGCATCTTATATCAAATCAATAACCAACAAACAGGGCAAGAAATTCATCAGACATTCGAGTATTGTGTATTGTGAAAAGTAAAGACATAAAACGAAAATTAATTTTTTTTTGTTGCTAAAAACGGTTTAAAATAAATAAATAAATTATTAAATTTTCGAAAAATTTAAATAAAATGAATTTAATGTGCACACACACACACACAACACAATCAGAAATCAATCGAAATTCGAGTCAAGAGATTATAAAGAATTTTTTAAATATAATATCGACGGACGATCTTTCAAAAAGATAATCATACGACAAAATAAAACATAAAAAAAAAAAATTAAGCATCACATGAATTTTTAATTTCCCGCCGCCGTTTTTTTTTTTTTTTTAAAATCTGTCAACGGAATTTTTTGATTCATCTACCAAAAAAAAAAAAAACAAAAAAATTTAGTTTGTTTTGTAACCAACATTGGTGAAAGATAAAATGATGCCGAAATACGAAAATTGGGTTTCCTATTATTAACTTAAATAAAAATAAAAAAAATCGTGGATTTTTCATTGTTCCAACAATATGAATGCCAACAAAAAATGAAATTCCTAAATTTTGAATTAGGATTTTTGCAAAAGGGTTCAGAATAATTTACGACTATAAAATTGAATTAATAAGTAGTTCTTGTGAAAATCGGCTAGTTTGAGGATTCTGTGAATTTATATAAGGCGTCTTGATGATGTGAAAAAATATTTGCGTCGCCGAAATTCAATATTTATGTGTGAATATCTTCTTGTTTTAAAATATTGTACTGCAACTTTATTCATAGACAAACGGTTTATAATGTAATTCAACTCGAATGATTCCATTTTAATTTTAATGTAAAACATATTCCAATCAAATTATTTATTATTTAATTAAAATTAACTTGAATGTTTTAGATAAATTGTTTCCAACAAACAATATGCAGTCCGTAAATAAATAGAAAATATATTTAACAATTTCTAATTTGAAAAATACCTGATCAACATAAAATACGACACCTTGGAGAACATACTGTTCAATGCAATTAACATTTTGTGTTGTACGGCTTCACCAGGTTGGTTCCATTTCAAATACTCAGTATTCCATTGTTCAGGAGAGATTTATCGTAGCTAAAAACAAAAAAATCCCGGTTTATCGTTCAACTCAAATTTGAGTTTCAAGTAGTTTATGTCTCATAGCTGTCTCATGTAGTGAAAAGGATAGCAAAATGCAAAAGTCAGTCATAAGGAAAAGTCAGTGATTTAACTGTTTTAATATTGCCGGAAGTCAAATTTACGTCTCAATGAAAATTCCGTCTAACGCAGTGATCGCTAATACGTGGCACATTTAATTTGTCCGGCACCCAAAAAAAAATTTGAGTTTTCGAAATCGGCCTTCTTTGCAGTTATTCTTACAAAAAAAATGGACAAGACATTTTTAAAGTTTTGATAAAGTCCAAATATCGAAATACTGGGAAATGTGAAAGCATGAAAGCAATTTGAACATAGTATAACCTATAAATTCCGTAATAATGTAAATACATTATTATTTGTGGTGGCCGTGGCAAAAATATCACAATAAAGAAAATTAAAAACTATTTCAAGTTTTGAATAAAATATAAAATTAAATCAAATAATAGTATAACCTTTACGAATACCAAATATTTTCGAGAAATACGGAAAGCCTGAAAGAAAATTGCTAGATGATAGAACATATGGTTTGATCCAAAGATCGAGGAATTTTTGATCTTAATGGGCTGCATGTCCAGTCGTTACAAGTTTTTTTGTTATATTGTTGTAAATTTGTTCCTGACGTATCATAACATTTATAGCTATATTGGATGCTTAGTTTATTGTTGGCTGTCGAAAAGGTTCTCGGCAATTTAGTTTGTGGAACAGGACACATCACAAATTTTACGAGTATAGCAATATTTTATTCAGTGGCTTAAATAGTTTTAGTTCTAGTTTTATTTCATACAACACTTTAAGAAGCATGTTTTTAAGTCTCGAAATTTGTTGTGTTTATGATAAATAAAATTCTTTATAAAATTGGTTTGGCGTTGGCTATATAGGTTAGAAAACAGATTTGTAGTGACATTCTTCTTGGAAAGTTTTAAAACATCGATTCATCATTTGAGTATGCCGGATCTAATTCATTTATCATCAAATATGTTGGTTAGGTAATATACCAAATTTTAATAAAACCGGTGTATAATCGTAGAAGTTCCGTTTGGAGCAGGGATTGCATTTCTCAAATAAAACATGCCCAGAATTCAACAAATATTCCAGGACACTGCTAACTATATTTTAATATATAAATTTAACACGTTCACGACCATAGGACGCATATATGCGTCCTATAGCTTTCTCCATAGACCATGGACGCAAATATGCGTCGCACTTTTTGATGTAAGTAGTATGTTATAGTTTCTATAATGGTTTACAGATTCTTTTGAATATTTTTTCAGTTTAGTTTTAAACTGGTATATGCGTCACACTATTAATAACCTCACAAACCCCGCAAAACACGTAAATAAAACGTTTATTCTTCCATTAGGCTTCAATTAGCTCATTTCGTGCAAATTTATCATCTGGTTTATGGCCACCCCTAGCCTGAGCACCTCGGTCGTGAACGTGTTAAACCTATTGAAATTTAAATAAAAAAAAATAGATTTACCACAAATTTGTGTTTTAAGTACATAACCAATCCAGGCCTTTTCTACAGTTTTAGCACCAAATGGAACACGCACGTTTGTTAAAAGATTTTAGTGAAATTTTATATCTAGGTTATAAAGTCGATTTAGATAGTAATTCCTAATATAAAATTGAATTATTCACGCTATGAAAAATTCCTTAAGTCGTATCATTTGGGGTTAGATTTTTTAAATAAAATAAAAGCCAAATTCAAAATATTTCGGATCACTACTAATGATATTATGGTAATGGTACCAACTATAATATCATTAGTAGTTGTTTTTTTTTATATGAACAATCGATACAAACAGTTTACTACGTCTCTAGCTCAAAATGGAAGTAGGTAGCACTTTTGTTAATGTATTTTAATAAACATTTATTTCTGAGATTTCAGATGTTAAATAAATTCTTTAAGTAGTTGCTAAAAGAAAAAAAAAATCCGGCTCTGAAGAATACTTCCGGCTATATCATCTGGGGTTGGATTTTTATTTAAATCTGGCTTACATTTAAGAAATATTGTGGAACACCTCTAATGATGTCAAATGATAAAATATATTCGCCAAATGAATTTTTACATACTGGCCAATTCACACTTTCTTCTCGGTCTCCAGCATCAAATATAACAAACATATTTGTTGACGAATTTTAGTGAAATTTTATATCTGAAATATGCTGTAGATATCATTATAAATAGTTCCTAATATAAAACCTATTTTCATGGCCAGAAGAGTTTTTTCGTCCGTATAGTTGAGCTGGGATCAGATTTTGTATATTGAAACATGGCCCACCGGTACGATAGTGTTTTGGAACACTATTTATACTAATGATATTATGGTCGATATCATTAATCAAAAACTAGATTTGCTAATTTTCATTTTCCTTACACTAATCCAATAAACTTTTTCCTCCTTCAGCGGGAGGAGGAAAAGTTGATTGGATTAGTGTAAGGAAAATGAAAATTAGCATTAGATATTTATCAAAATAAAAAAATCACCAACAAATTTTTAAAATATTATTTTAATTCGTTAGAGGATGGTGGCTGCCGCCCCAAACTCCTTGAAGATTTTTTGGAATTCTAAATTTCATAGAGATTCGAGCATTTTTGAAAAATTCTTGTTTTTCAATAACTATACACTTACTTAATAATTATAAAGAACTACCGAAGCTTAGCATTGGACCCTTTGCGCAAGGATGACAGGAAAATGCAGAAACAATATTTACGTTTGTATTTCACATACTAAAATAAAAAACTTTCAAAAGCCGCTTAGCATTGATTGGTCCTTTCCGCGCAAAATATAATGGAGCCTTCCATTTCGATGCGGCACTTTACTTTGTATTTTACGGTATTTTTGGGGATTTTTTTCGTTCGGGAATATGATGGTATCCCATTATTATTGGGTATTCAATTTTGCTTTCTAATTTAGCCGTTTTGCTGCATTTTTCTGCTTATCCGCTATCTTTATTATTCCTTCGATTTTCTTTTGTTTTTTACCACTTATTCATTTGTGTAAGTTTCATTTATTGTTTCACTAGCCAGCTTGTTGTTCAATTATGTTTCACTAGGTAGCCGTGTTTTTCTAATTGTCTCGTTTGATTCCAGGACATTACCTCGCACACATTTCGTCACGAAAACAATTACTTCCGGGAACATTTCCTTGCTACACAATTCCTCGCTGCAACATTAAGCCACACGGTTGGCTACAAAATCACGGTTTTCAAAATCTCGGATTTATAAATTCTATAAAATTTTGTATTTAAATTTTAAACGAAAATAACCAAAAATTCTAAATTCTGGAAAATGGGGATTTAAATTGTAAAACAAAAATAACAAACAATTCTAAATTCTGGAAAATGGGGATTTAAATTTTAAAACAAAAATAACCAAAGATTCTAAATTCTGGAAAACGGGGATTTAAATTTTAAAAGGAAAATAACCAAAAATTCTAAATTCTGGAATATGGGGATTTAAATTGTAAAACAAAAATAACCAACAATTCTAAATTCTGGAAAATGGGGATTTAAATTTTAAAAGGAAAATAATCAAAAATTCTAAATTCTGGAAAACGGGGATTTAAATTGTAAAACAAAAATAACTAAAAATTCTAAATTTTGGGAAATAGGGATTTAAATTTTAAAAGGGAAATGACCAAAAATTATAAATTCTGGAAAATGGGGATTTGCATTTTAAAACGAAAAAAATAGCCAACATTTATAAATTCTGGAAAATGGGGATTTAAATTTTAAACGAAAATAACCAAAAATTCTAAATTCTGGAAAATGGGGATTTAAATTGTAAAACAAAAATAACAAACAATTCTAAATTCTGGAAAATGGGGATTTAAATTTTAAAACAAAAATAACCAAAGATTCTAAATTCTGGAAAACGGGGATTTAAATTTTAAAAGGAAAATAACCAAAAATTCTAAATTCTGGAATATGGGGATTTAAATTGTAAAACAAAAATAACCAACAATTCTAAATTCTGGAAAATGGGGATTTAAATTTTAAAAGGAAAATAATCAAAAATTCTAAATTCTGGAAAACGGGGATTTAAATTGTAAAACAAAAATAACTAAAAATTCTAAATTTTGGGAAATAGGGATTTAAATTTTAAAAGGGAAATGACCAAAAATTATAAATTCTGGAAAATGGGGATTTTAATTTTGAAACGAAAATAACCAAAAATTATAATTTCTGGAAAATTGGGATTGAAATTTTAAACGAAAATAACCAAAAATTCTAAATTCTGGAACATGGGGATTTAAATTGTAAAACGAAAATAACTAAAAATTCTAAATTTTGGGAAATAGGGATTTAAATTTTAAAAGGGAAATGACCAAAAATTATAAATTCTGGAAAATGGGGATTTAAATTTTAAAACGAAAATAACCAAGAATGCTAAATTCTGGATAATGGGGTTTTAAATTTTAAACGAAAATAACCTGAAATTCTAAATTCTGGAAAATGGGGATTAAAATTTTAAAAAGGAAAATAAAAAAATATTCTAAATTCTGGAAAATGGGAATTTAAATTTTAAAACGAAAATAACCAAAAATTCTAAATTCTGGAAAATGGGGATTTAAATTGTAAAACAAAAATAACAAACAATTCTAAACTCTGGAAAATGTGAATTGAAATTTTAAAAGGAAAATAACCAAAAGTTCTAAATTCTGGAGAATGGGGATTTAAATTTTAAAACGGAAATAACCAAAAATTGTAATTTCTGGAAAATTGGGATTTAAATTTTAAAACGAAAATAACCTGAAATTCTAAATTCTGGAAAATGGGGATTTAAATTAAAAATTATAATTTCTGGAAAATGGGGATTTACATTTTAAACGAAAATAACCTAAAATTCTAAATTCTGGGAATTGTGGATTTAAATTTTAAAAGGAAGATAACCAAAAGTTCTAAATTCTGGAAAATGAGGATTTAAATTTTAAAAGGAAAATAACCAAAAATTCGTAAATTCTGGAAAATGGGGATTTAAATTTTAAAACGAAAATAACCAAAAATTCTAAATTCTGGGAAATGGGGATTTAAATTTTAAAAGGAAGATAACCAAAAGTTCTAAATTCTGGAAAATGGGGATTTAAATTTTAAAAGGAAAATAACCAAAAATTCGTAAATTCTGGAAAATGGGGATTTAAATTTTAAAACGAAAATAACCCAAAATTCTAAATTCTGGAAAATGGGGATTTAAATTTTAAAACGAAAATAACCTAAAATTCTAAATTCTATAAAATGGGGATTTAAATTGTAAAACGGAAATTACTAGAAATTCTAAATTCTGGAAAATAGGGATTTAAATTGTAAAACGAAAATAACCAAAAATTCTAAATTCTATAAATTGATAAAAATTATAAATTCTGGAAAATGGGGAATTTAATTTTAAAATAAAAACCGAGATTAAAAACAAGATTTTTTAAAAAATATATTTTGTTCCCGTAAAGAAATGTTCCCGCGAGGTAATGTTCCCACATCTCGTTTGGTCACTTATAAAGTATAAACAAAACATAACTAAAACAATGGATGTTCAAATGTTATTATTTCGGCGCTTTGCAACGTTCTGCTTTCGACGAAATCCTCTAAACACTCACTTTCACAAACAGGATAAATATTCTAGAGAAAATATCTCACCTATGTCTCCGATACTAATTTTGGTCCACCTCACACGTGAAGTTTTCTGACTTTATTGCAACTGCAAGCCGATTTTCTCGGTCTTTCCAGCTCGAATCTTCTATATCACCGCCTTTTATAAATTTATGTTAGTCCTCTTTTCAGCTTATCTGCAATCTTGAGGTCAAGCAATTAACTTTACATCACGCTACCTTATCATTTTAGTAAACAATAAATTCGTAGTATTTACTGAGCCGCATCCTTCCACTTATTATTTATTATTTTGTGAGTATGATGTTAACATTTTTTTTTTTTTTTTATTATGAACGAGAATTACGTACACGTAAGTTAATTTGTTCAGCGTTATGTTTTCTTGTGAGCGTCTGCTGCTTAATTTTAGGTTTTAGCTTACCAGAGAGCAAATGCATCAAGGAAACACTTCCTCAGCTAACCCCCAAACATAGGTGAATTTAAGTATTTTATTGCTTTAGACACATTAATTTGTTAACATCGAAAGTTGATCCATTTCGGACGAAACTGCCAATTTAATCATTTTATTACTTCCAAATCTTAGGGTAATGTTATGAAAAATAAAGGAATCGTTCAACGAAAGAAAGTTGTAAAGAAGCATGGAAAATATCGCTGATATTGCGAAATAAACGTTATAATCTTTGTTAAACCTTAATTAAATTTTACAAATTCGAACTAATGGTAGACTTCAGTGTTCGTCCGTACAAGTAAAGCATGCCTTTTTTGGAAAAGACTATGAATAAAATAATATTTTTAATAAATTATTAGGTGTACCCTTTACACCATTTCGCTACGAGGGTACATTACATAATGTACATTTCGAAAACCCCGGAAAATAGCAATTTTTTTTTTTACCTTTAACAAAAACCATAGAAATATTTTTTTTGTTTTTACTTTAGGAATTGATCTGAAAGGGTTGATTCTGTATTTATTTGTTAAATTTTCAAAATGTTTTGATTTATTAAATTATGGAGGTTTAGCTTTTTTCACATAATACAAATTATGTAAACACTTTTTAAAATTTCGATTTTCTATTATTTTGTAACAATTTTTGGAATTCATACATATTCAGATCTAAAGGATCATAGAAAACTCGATAATTTATTAAATTCAGAGAATTTGGAGACAAGCAATAGATATCTCGAAGTTCTTCCATATTCATATTGATGTTATGTATTGCAGTTCAGGCCAAACTACAAAGTAAACTATTGATCAATTTATAACAAAAAATGACTCAGAGGGTAGATGAGAATATTTAATTAACCCCAAATTAGTGTTCTATAAAGCAACACTATTACATGAAAGTAAGCCCATTAACAAAAGGTCGTGCAACAAATTTTTTAAAATAAATCAAAGATGACAACGTTACTTTGTATATAACGAAAATTTGGAAATTACATGTGGTTCAATAAAAATGCATACAGTCAAAAGAAGTTTTGTAAGTAACAGTATGATATACTTACAATCTTAATTTAAGCAATGAATTGCAGCAATATTTTACTACCCGAAAATAACTATATAAAATAAAACTGTACCAAATTGTTTGGTGAATCAAATCAAAAATAACTCAAAACTCATTGCAGTGTTTAATGAGACGAATTCAAATATTTTACTTGCCGCTCAAAATATTTTTGCTTACACTTTTCTGATTGACCATTTAAATATAGCTCAATTTTCCAACATTACAATGGGGTACCTAGTAGTGTAGCTCAAAATTACTTGTGTAAATAAAACGGTTTTTTGATTTTCCATAATTAAAATCTGATAGATTAAATCTTTATTATCCCAGATTAGAACTGGACTGACAAATTTGAAATAGCTTTCAAGAAGGGAAATCCCATACAATTTGCTCTACAATCATTTAATATAGTACATAGTTGCCTTTTACCAGAGATGACCAAAGATAATTTTACCTGGAATGAGCTAGGAAATGATCGATAATATTGATCGTATCAACCTTGCAGGAACAATAATGAAAAACTCATCCCTCAACCCTCAACTCAACCCACAAATAAATCTATATCTACCCCTCAACCCCAATTGAACACCTTAATCGATCACCATTCAGCCTCTCAACTCTTAACCAAATCCTCAATTTAACTGCCTCATTTATACCGCCAAACAAATTCCGAACTGAACGGACGAATCAACCTCAACTAAATTCCAACCCAATCCCATCACAACCTTTACGTGGACTCAAGATAACTTTCAGCTCATCTCTATATTTACCTTCAATAAATACCCAACTGGAATTGGACAAACTAATCGTAAAATATACATTTTACATATCACCCCTTCCAGATAAATAAGAATATTTTAACTTTGACATTTCCAATTTACATACTCATCAATAGTTAGTTCAGGATATTTAAATAGTGGGACACATTCAATTTTCAGACATGCAATTCATGATATTCGATGTTATGTAACTTATTTTTTTTAGAAAATTACATTTTGATGGATTGATTTTTAAATTATGGGACCTCAGTCTCTGTGATACTCTAATTAAATTGGAATTATGATGTGTTAATCCACATCCAAAAACAATTATATTATCTACATAAAGAAAAGCAAGTTTATCTAAACCGGCTAAAGCTACAGAAAACATTCTTTGAAAACTATTTGTGGAGATTTTTAGACCAAACGGTAATCTTTTAAATTGAAAATGCCAAGAACTAAATTATAACGCATGTGGATCGATAATTTCCTACTCATCATAAATTAATTTTGGATCGTTATATTGTGCTTCATATTTTTGTTTTAATTGAACTACCCAATATTCTCGTTTCGCTTTAGTTTTTTGATGTTCTACATTTTATTATCTCCAGTCGTATTACGTACATATTTCTTATTTTATAATTCTACACATTACATTGTCATCAACTCATTAATTATTAATTTCTTTAAGTTTCATTGTCATCGATTTGTTATATAATTTTCACACATATTTCGTTTCTTATTGTAATTTTGATTGCTTCCTTAATTCCGATTATTTCTTGTTTGATCTTTTATTTACCCTTTTCTTAATCTAAGTTTCATTATTCTATTATGTACTTTTCCTTACTTTGTTTTACTATTCTTAGAAACACACTTGTGAAACATTTTTATGAAATTTCTTGTGAACTGATCTTAATTCTGTTATTTGTAAACTAACCTTAATATTGACATGCAAAATTGACTACCTTATCCTTATGTTATCTTGTTCGAATTTTAAATGAATTCAGCCCTATTTGGTCTGATATAAGCCTCAATTCTACCCGTTTGCTTAACTGGACAAATTTCTGACTGTATTTCCAGTGCAGTTCTTCTCGACACAAAATCTTATCAAAACAATTTTTTAATTGGTCAAAAGTTATCAATTTATCTTCTAATGCTATTTTAAACCTTACTGTATCAGTAATTTTAACTGATATTATCAAAATAACCAATTTTTCATTTTCCGCTTGTTTTAATCGGTCATGAACTAATTTGACTCAATTAAGAAAATTCCCTAAATTCCCTATGTTCTCCATTAAATACAGGTATAAGTTTAACGGCATCAGCAATATTTAGATTCATCTTTTTTCTTAAATGGTGGAATCACAACTTTAGGACTCATTAACACATGAAATTCGAAATTAATATGATCCACATAACACTATTATTTAAAAAAAAAAAAAATCACAAAATATGCACAACAAAACGACACATTTCTCAAAATAAATTTTCTTAACATTATTATTATATATAAGGTCTGCTTTTCTTCTTTCCAGCCTCTTCTTGCCAACTCAACCGTCAACATAACCACAAACTAAACGCTCAAATCAATCCTTAAACAACCTTATCATATAGATACAAATTGGTCAACGCTGGATAGAAAACTGCGGGGTAATACCACTTGTTAATAACCACGTGATTTAGGGCCGTTTTATATGGTAGGCACCCGATTCGCTTTAAGTATAGGTTCCAAAAGCATTCCAATTCTCCGCCGTAAATAATAAAATAATGGAAAATCTTAAATCGAGATAACGTGGGTACAGACATCGAGACAAACAGAAGGACAATTTTTTTATGATTGCTTTTTCGGACTCAGGGACCTTCGAAGCTTCAAGAAAAGTGGTTTTGGACAATAAATGTTGGACATATTTGGCAGCATTTGTGAAGCCCTTTGATCATAGAGTTAGTAAACTTGCTACCACCATCTAACGTCTACTAACGTACAATAATCATAAAAGCTCTTTAGTTTACAAGAAAGTTTAAAGCCTTTCTCATTTAGAAAAGTGAGAAGAATCTCGAGGTTCTGAGATTAGGACAGATATCGACAAAACATCAGTTTTAGGTTCCACATAATACGGCCAAACACAGTAAAAGAAATTTATAATCTGCAAGTTTGAGGGAATAAGAAAACTAGACATGAAAATTTAAAGTCTTAGAATGTACACGACTGGAATCCAAACAAATATAACTAAATGTTTTCTCGAATTATATAAAAACAAATTTATATGGGTTCCACCAGTTTTCCAACAACCAAGGTGGGGTGAGCAACAACTCAATGGAGAGTGATATAAAAAACCTCTGATTAAAACACCGACTTTATAAACATACATACCTTTGGTTTTATTATCGATAACGCCAAGATAAATAAAGCCATTAATCTTAATTTTCTAACCATTTTTGACCTAAACGTCGAGCATTTATTATATATTTAATTAGTGAATAAAAATTACATAAATTTCCATTTTCAATAAACGTCACATGAATAATTTTATTTTATTTTTTATTTTTATTTATCTCAATTGTCACCTTAATGGAGAGAAGAAGAAAACTTCAATCCATAATTTATAGCATTTTTATAGAAGATAATACTGCGACTTTGTCCACCTGTATCTGGAATAAAATCAGATATTAACTGGGAGCGGAATGTTTTTAGACCTCATTAATATTTATTTATAAAAAATAAATTTAGATTATTGCGGTCCGCTTTGAAGGCAGCGTAAAACTATGAATAATTTACGAATAAATTTGAAGATATATTCAAATTATGATAGAGGCTCTCTAATATAAGTATATAGATAGGATTAGAGCTGAAGCTGATATTGATTATTGTTGGTTGCCTATAAATAATGAAAATTGTATTAGTCCGTTTGACATTAATCTGTATTTTATTGATTTTTTATTTTTTACTAATATCTATCATAAATCGAATTCCAGTGGCTCTTTACAACACATATTTTTGTTAAAATTAGGGTATTTTCTATTAAAAAAATAACTATGAAACTATTTTGGGGCTTGATACAATTAACAAACCTACGTAACCAATTTTTTATTATTTCGTATAATGGGTCAGCATTTATTGAACCTTTATACAGGTTGAAGAATCTAAAAAACTTTAATAATATTTAGAAACACCAGTGAAGATTCACCCGGTTTATATCGGTCATTTGCATTTATATGTCACAGTTTTTTGTCCCCAAACATTTTTTTAATAAATCCGATTTTGGCCTAAATAGTATTACAGATCATTTTTAAAGAGTATAAGTACGTAGCTCAGAAACTCTTGATCACAATATGTAAAAAAATTTGTGAAAATGTATTTTTTTAAATTATTGTGGACATTGTGGCAAATCACCCTTACAAGATCAAATTAACTCAAGAACTGAAGCCCATTGATTATTAGAAGCGCCGAAACTTCTCCGATTGGGACCTGCTAAAGTTTGGAGAAAATCGTACATTTCATCGAAAAATCATCTTCTGCGATGGAGCTCACTTTTGACTTAATGGCTTTGTTAATAAGCAAAATATCCATTATTGGCTACAAATCCACATGTGCTTCAAAAGGCTTCATTACAGCCCCAAAATGTGAACGTATGGTGTGAATTTCATGCCAAAGGTGTGATTGGACCATATTTTTCGTCGACGAAAATTATCGCCATGTTACGGTCACCGGAGTTCGCTATTGTGCCATGTTGGAAGACTACTTCTGGCTAGAATTGGATGGATCAGTGATATGTGGTTCTAATAAGATAGTACCAACAAATGAGCTAGTCAAACAAATGATCTATTGAAGGGGAAGTTCGGTAACCGTGCAATCTCGAGAAATGGTCTGGTCGAATGGCCAGCTCATTCATGCGACTGCAACTAAATATTTTACCATCTGCATAATTTTTTGGTCATACAAATTTTCCCTTTACAAAAGCTGAGAAATTGAAAAACTGGTGTTGAGCCATTTCATCAATCAAAAGCAGTTTCTTGTATCCAACTTTTCGTACAAAAGTGCCCCAATCTCAAGGACGTTGGATTTTAAGGTGAGTTCGTTTCTTTTTGCGTTCTATTTGTGAAGGATGAACATCACACTTCATGTGCGTATGCCCCGACACAAGAAAGTTATTGTGTATAATTTCCACACTTCCGATATTTTGTATGACAACCAAAAACATCGTTGAAACGAACGGGTTATTGTCTTTAAATACTGGAAAATACAAGAAGCTATTGCATAAGAAACGACTGCAGCAATAATATAAGTTGTGTTTTATTTATCCTTGTTTAATTGTGTTTATTTTATTTTATTACATTTTATCCCACCTTCATCAGGGGCGGAGTTATGTTGTCTTAGAGGAAGGTTGGTGGATATATTTTTAAATTCAGAAGATGACTAGTATGACGGAGATTTTTTGAATGTGAAGATACTAATTGCATTTATTACACTAGGTCGGATTTTGAGATACCACTCTATACATTTTTGAATGTAGTTTAAAATTAATGATTATAAATTTCTTTCAAATAACGAATATCTAATTAAGTGGATTTGAATTTTTAGAGGGATTACTTTTACTATAGCCATTTTATCAACTAAACCATGAGGATTTTATAGATTAATAATTTTTTAGTTTTTAAAAAAACAGAAATTGGTGACAATTAACTAATTTAGATCTTGATTTTCAGAAATATTCAGAGAAAGACAATGTAGATTTACAGAAACTTTGTGCCGAATTAATTTGAAATTTAAATCATTAACTGAGGTTGGGTAAAAATTTGTTTCTGCTATGATGAGATGAGATGAGTTGATTTTGCAGCTTGCAGATGATGCAAATTGCAAGAATGTGCAGATGATGAGATTTGGTAGTCGGGATATCCAATTATTTTAGTATTTCTGGAACTCCTTGGATCATGTCGGGTTCATCTGTAATAATTATGTTTTATAATAATTGTCAAATTACATTAATTCTTTATATAATTATACTTATGTAGGTTCACGAGCTCCAACGACATGAATTAATATTTGATTTGAATTTTCAGAAATACTGGTGACCATGGTGATGAATTTAATTAGTTACTTGTACTTTAGTAGATTTAACAATTAAATAGTGAGGTTTAAGCTCTGATTTAATAATGTTAATTTAAATTCTAAATGTAGTATTTAATGATAATTAGCTAATTTCGATATTGATTTTCAGGAATATTTGTGGAAATTCAACACCGATTGCCACAAATTTAAAGCATCTAGCGGACAGGTAGTTTTTAGAAATTCTGTTGTTTTGATTTATATCCTCCTAAATTACAGAACTTTAGTTCTGAATTCATTCTTTGGATACTAATTTGTGTCTTATAATTTTAATTTTGGGTGCTGGTGATATTAATTGTAATGCATTATAGAATAGTCAACACAGATCAAACTGCTATACTTTAAGTGGCAGGTTCACGAAAATGCTTAATTTATAATAGTAGTTTTGAATTAAACTGTAGTTTTGTTAATTTTCAGAATTAGTTCCAGAAATTATCATTTTATAAGGATTAAATTTAATCCCGTTTTTCAGAATACAGTTACAGCCTAATTCAACTCTCCAGGGCCAACGAGAAGTTAATAAGCTTGTAGTTTGGAAATTGTGCCGTCTTGTGCTAACTATTTTACTATATTTATTACTAACAATTTACTAACTATCGACTGCATAGGTGGCTGAAACCGGGTCGAGTCTCTAATACTAACATTCCTTCCCTATCCCTCGGTTTTGTTTTATGTAAAGTGTGTATGGTGGATCCGGCGTATCTGGGAATCTTGCTGAGGCTTAGTCGTACACCCGTATCAATCAATCAAAGGTAACTTACATTTTCATTTTTCAATTTTTGTGTTGTATCAGCCATCCATGGCTGATTTTCATTCAATAGCAGAAATACTGATTATGGTTTATAATGCGTCATTTTCACATATATCAGAGCCGTAAAATGCCGCTAAAATACCAACAATAAATTAATAAAATGTAATTTAGAACATAATGCGATTATATTTTATTATACCTTTTGTAATAACAGATTCGATCAATGGGCAACTCATAAATAATTTGCGTACAGTTCTGTCGTTATTCCAGATATTGAACATAATATTTTTGTTCGTTTTGTTAATTATTTTATTTTATTTTATTATACTAAAGGTAAATAACTAATTTACTTATATTATTAATTAATCTTGTAATTTTAAATTAAAAGAGATATTACATTGATATGGAAAGAAAAATTATTTTAAATTGTATACGTGCAATTTGGTGATTAATAAAAATGGTTATCGAATTTTAAAATATTAGCAGGCTTTACATTTAAAATATTTTCTAAACTAACTAATTGCCAACATTGTAACTTTTATATAAAATTAAACTTTCAGAACCACATTTTGAGTAAATTTCCATAAAATAGTGCTTTATCATAAGATTTGTTTATAAAAATTGATTTTACTGTTAATATTTCGGCATTTTCATTTTCGTCATCGTTTTCTTTATAAACTGTGTTGATATTTATTTTATATAATTTATTTGAAGAATGTTCAACTTGGTCACATATTATAGAATCCTTAAACCGGTCTTCCTGTAAATTTGATTGGAAATCTTGATGAGCTTTGGCAAGTGTAAATGTAATATTTGTAATAATGTTTCTGCATGATATTGCCTTATTTTTATAAAACTGATGCTTTTATTCAAAAGGTAATGTCCATAAATTTTTCAATGTGCCAAATTTTCTAATAAGCTTCAGATAGTGATAAAGGAAATGATGTGTTGGTTTTAACTTTTTATTTGGAAAGCAATCTTTTCTAAGCTGAAAATAAACGGTTAAATAATGGTGGGCGGAAATATCAGCCGAGTCTTTTCTATCATAGTACTTAAAAATATCCAATGGTCGTAATCGGGATTAGAAATTTTACCTAAAGATATTAACGGCATATCATAATTAAAATATGTAGAACTTCATTACATTTACCAGGAATTTTTTTCATATTTGTTTCTAATTTCGGAAAATTTAATCGCAATTAAAATTTTTTTCTTAAGAGTTCAAGATTCATATTTATATAATCGTAAGAAACGTTTGGAAGCCCAGGGTTGAAAACGTGAAAGTATTTCAGTTTAATAAGGCATGAATCAAATTTAATACATTTACAAATGTTTGTTCAGTATAGACCAATTCAGCAATGTTTAAACAATTATTTTCTGGATTTCTTAATTCAGTAATTCAGTAAAGTAATTTACGACTTTTCAGAACCAATCACAATTCGTGAGTGTATTATTACACGGCGTAGTGTATTCTACTTTAATTTTTAGTGGTAAAATCCCCATTTTTCGTGATATTTTACAGTCACTTTTTAGAGTGTAACCTGTTGTTGCTTCTGTGTGATGTTGCCGCTAACGTTCAATTAATAATTCTTTATCTACTTCTTCTGCCAGACCAATTTTTAATTTTAAGACTTCGCATGAATTGCATTTGTCTGAACATTAAATGTTCATAGTTCTAAAAATCTCTGCATACTTTGTGTATTGCTGCTCAGTATATGTTTTGTGCATATTAGTTAAAATAAGGTCACTATATAGTTTTCTTCTAACCACTGTTTTTATGATACGCTCAGTCTCACATAAAATTGTTTTAAACCAATTTTGACATACTGCAATCCTTTTACCGTTTACCTCAAAGTGATATCGATAGGAATTTAGTCTGTTGCGTTTATGGTTTAAACATGTATTCAACCTTTCTGTTTTTTTTGGATGGATTTCCAGCAATCCTTATATAATGTTCATTCTCTTTTTATTTTATAAAAAAATCAACAGACTCTAATAACTTAAGTAAAACTAATATTTTTATTTTTAGAAGTTATACATCCAATAAGAGTCTTAAGTTCACATAGGACGGTAATGCTAGTTATTTTTGCATTTAAAAAATTCTCTTATGTACGATTAAGGTAAAAAGAATTATTGTTAACAACTACCAATGTCATCAAAATTATTGAATTGGAAAAAATATTTTAGAATTTAGAAGTTACGTCGACATAACATATTTTTGCAAACGCAAAAACGGTTGAAAACGACCTAGTATGAAATGATTTAATGCAATATTTTGAGTTGTAGGAACCACAGAAATTTATTTCTTAGCGGTCAATCTAAAGCCCTTGCAAACCTCTGTTCGACTCCGATGTATTCTCAAAAATGCCTTATGTCGACTTAAGATGAGCATGAAACTTGAAACCATGAAAATGTTAAATTTAAATGCAAATGACCAATATACATACATAAAATATAATTACACGCATTTATCACTCGTTAGTTTCTTTGAACGTAACATTTTCGGTCGATAAATTTTCATAATATATAATTTTTTAGTAAAGTGATAATTAGTATAACATCGTGTCGAACGATTTAGTCATATTTTAATTCAATTTCTTTGCTATTATACATGTTTTTTGATGATGATCACACACCTACAGAATTTTTTGTTATGTTCAAAGTATGCCATACTAATAATTTAATACGCGCTCAGTCAAAATAAACAAATTAATATTCATACAAGAGTTAAAATAAATTTTTCAAGATTAAATAGAAAACAAAAAAAATGTTAAAATTTATATAAATTTTTTTGCTATAAAAACTAATATTATGATGTGAAATAAAAATGATCAAAGGAATTTTTTGTAACATTTTGACATCAAACAAAACAGCTGATTTAAAATGAAAATTAATTTCACTTTTGATTTTCTTTTTTTTTTTTGGAACGGAAATATTTGATGCGCGCGCGCTCCCGCTATTTCATATAAATTATTGTGTTCCATTTTTAATTTATTTTTTTCTAAAATCTACTGTAATCTACTTATACGTCGGAATTGGACAAAATCGGAGAAAAGTATACCGCGACCGCCGCTCTAAATTTGTTAACTCGACATCAAAAATATATATTGGTCATAAAAAATTGATTGCTTCCAGTTTTTAACAAAAAAATAAAAATAAAAAATCGTTATACATATAGGTATGAGTATAACCATATAATACATAATTTGTTGCTTTAATCTGATTAAATATATTTTCCATTAATTTATTTCATAATTTAAAAAATTAAATTTATTTTAACATAAATGTCAAAGTCAATCGATTTTATTATTATTTTAATTTTATTTTTTTTTTTTTTGTTAAACAAAAACTTTTCTTTTAGTCGCGGCATTTTTATTATTGTTATTTGGTTGGAATCGATTTTTTAAAAAAGTTTAATTTGGAAGAAATTTAAATAAATTAACAAATTAAAAATTTCGTAAGGAAATGCCGATTTGTCACAGATTTGTGATTGTTTGTTTTTTTTTTTTTTTTTATTAAGAGTAAATAATTATTTGTTTAAACAAAGATTGTGTCATTTGTTTATTAATAAAGGTGATTGTTTCTTTTAGTTTTAATAATGGAAAGCTGGTGATTCTGCCAAAAAACATCTGTTGCTTGTAGTATAAATGTGTTTAACGTTTGTTTAATGTTTAATTATGGATAAAAAAATATCGATTGCGATTAGTAGGCTATGAAGGAAAGAGCTTTTATTATACAACTTTCACGATCGTTTTATCTACTATTACAAAATTATAATTAAATTACAAATTGTCTTGTAGAGAGGAGGTGTTAATTCTTTTCACACATACATAATATATTTTACCTACAGTGACCGGGTCACTCCATCTAATAATAATTTCGCGTTCAAAATGTTTTCAGATACACTAAAATTAATCAATTTTCAATCTTCAGTTCTTGCTATACAAAGTGGTAGTATCAGAGATCTATTAGCAGCAACTAGCAGCATAAACAAATAGTTTTCCTTAAAAATAGTTAAGAGATTTCTTGGACGGATTAAAACATTGTACCGGGTTTGCCGACAATATTGTTTTCCCTAAATTTTGCTCAGCTAAAGCTTAGGATAAAGATACAAAATAGAATGAATATTTAATCATAAATTAAACATTAGAGAACAATTACGCTCGGTTTAAAATTTAGCTCGCAGGATGTGTAAGTTCACTTTCTCCATTTTTCCGTTTTTCATTTCAAACGAAAGAGGAGAAAATTGTAATTCATTTGCCGTTTGTAAAATATCTTAAAACTAATATTTAAGGGAAAACACTTAGTTTTAGCATATATGTAATATGTACTTGTGAATTAACAATCTTTATTTGGAAGATTTGGGAACAAAGAGATTCCATTTAGGGATCACTTTCAATACTTTTTATGCTTATAATTTTTATTGTTTGTAATCAGAAGAACACGATTACACTTGCTGAACAAATCTCAATAGATGGTGTGAGTGTCAAGTTCTTCTCTTTTGAATTGCGGTTGAAGCTAGTAAAGAGTGTAAAATCGAAATAATTTTGAAATATCTTTTATGCATTACTGTTAAGCATAGCTTTAAACATTTAAAACAAAAATGAGTTTAAAATCCTCTTTCCATTTGATACTATCCGATGCAACAGTATTTGTCATAGGAAAAATTCAGTGGTGCTAAGACAGAACCCAATATGTTAAAATATGTAACTGTTCAGCGACCGGTTTATTATTAAGTAAGCTTAACAAATCGTTCTTCTTTAGATGATTAATGGGAAGTGAACCGTTGTAACGTTTTGCTAATAAAAGGGTTGGGGCATCTACTACGTTTTAAATGCCGTAAGTCAATAACTCGAAAGCTCTTGTCATCGAGTGAGTTTTTAAAATGACTCAAATGACTTTATTGCCATCCGTACCCGTAGTACGTGAAATGCTCTTGAACTATTTTGTAAAATTATATGAAGGCTTGCCTCATTTCATGAACTTGAAAAGGCGTTTTGCATCTTATGGTACGGGCGAATTGACACCAGTCTCGGGGTATCATTATTAGCACTTGTATAGTCTTTTTTTGCTCTTTCAATACGAGCATGGTCTACATCACACTCGAGATGGTTATGGCCTGGTAAAAGAAATTGTTGATATACGCAATTAATGTGGCTGCTTCTGCTGATAAACAATGAAAACATGCAACCCATGTTGATAATCTTATTTTGCTATATTTTGATATTATCAAGAAGACTTTCAAGTTTTTCCAAACACATAAAACAATTTCTTCAGAGCCAATTTTTCCGATTACATCATGCCACATGTACAATCACTGGTCCCACCTCCTAGGATACAATCTCTGATAGTTAAATTGTAATTTGATAAGAGGCGACTGCAAGTCAATTACTGAAGCCCTCTATGATGAATCTTCTATAATTTGTTTATATCAATTTTTTTTATTTGTATCCTAAATCTGCCATATAACATATTTGTGTTTATTATGTTCTAAGTTTAATTCGTTCTTTTCATCTGCATATGCAGCACACTGTACAAATGTTTATTACATTGAAATCCCACTTCTTGCATGTATCAACATACAGTTGTTTAAAGGAGTATCTCGTTGCGTTGGCTTAAATACCTCCCGAAACAAATCGGACGTGGCTGCATTTTGATTTTCATTCTTGTATTCATTAAAAAGTATGCATATGCTCAAATATTGCCTTACGCTTATCATTTTTCTTGTTTTTTAGCGTCCTCTCTGATCATCTAGCACAGCTACTGGTACTGACGATTGTTTCAGTTTCTCTACCAATTAATCAATTTTGAATTTCATTACTCCATAAACTTATTGAAACATAGTTTTACGGAACAATTCAAAATATCCATCTATTTTCAAATAATATTCAGCAGTGATTTGTTGAGACCGATAATAAACACATACATTCACTATATGGTTATTCACTTTGCCAGTTGTGGGGCGTGCAATGTAAAGCGTTCGTCATTGTTGCCGTACCTAGTAATTCGAACATATAGGCTTTTGCTTTGTCTAAATTTTGATTTCCATTATTCCGGATTTGAAAACAAATATTCCGGAATTGATGAATTTCTTTTTTTCACGTTAACTTAAATAATTTCGACGTAATTTTATGTAATTATTGCCTTTCTTGTACTAAAAGAAACTATATTCAGGGAAACACGTCTAAAGCCACCATTCAAGGGACCCATGAAATGTTGGTTAATCTATCGAGGTGTTTAGTTTAAGGGATAAAACAATCTAATAATTTGAAAATTCAGAGTTTGGCTAAAAAGAAAAATTGTCTTTAAATGTAGCAAGAAATTATACGTAATATTACATAGGCTGACAAAAAGTGATCAATTTAGGGAGCTGGTCAAAATAGGGAGGTGGCTAGTTTTGGAAGTTTCAGAGTATTTATTTTTTGCTTTTACTATGACATGCCACCTAATAAATGGATTACGAAACAATAAATGCTCGTTCCTGAAAAGTATTTTACGCATTATTTAGTTATATCCGTCTCTAAAATACACCTGGCAAATATGTTTCGTATTGTTGTTTAGTTTTTAAACTGAAAAAGATACATAATACCTATACTTCCCCGTATATAGTTTAGTTTCGGACTCAAACAAACAAATTCACAAAATTTCTCGAAATTCAATTCCAGTTTTAAATTTGATGAGAGCAATTCAAGTTAGGACACCGATGATATAATTGATCAATTAAATAATCTTGTCCCTTGGTCCAGAATGTTCATTGTGGGAACGTTCTTTCAACAAAAAATATATGATTTTTCCGGGTTAGCATTACAAAATCTTGCATTACAAAATCTTGCATTACAAAATCTTGCAGTATAAAATCTCGCATAACAATTTCCCGGAAATTTACGGGAAATTTTTGTTTTACAAAATTTTGTTTTTTATAAATCCTCAAAAAAGGGGATTTCGGTTACGAAACGAAAATAACCAAAAATATAAATTCTGGAAAATAGGGAATTTAATTTTAAAATGAAAATATCAAAAAATAATAAAACTTTTATGAATACGCAAGATTATGTTGCAGATAAGTGCTAAAACTGCAAAATTTCTTAACTACAAGATTTAGGGTTAGCAAAATTTTCATTTGCATGATTTTTAAAAAATACAAGATTTTTAATGCAAGATTTCAGGACGCTTCCGATTTTATCAGTCCTTCAGAAACAGAAAAAATGTTGCGTTCATCAGCATATCGCTGGTGACGATGCAACATTATATCTAAAAAATTTTAGTTTACAAAAAACGTGTTTGCATCGTCACCTGCGATTGCTTTTCTCTGCGTTTCGAAAAGTATTTTAATTTTGAGATGACGAAAGTGCCCTTCAAGGCTAAAATAGCACCAAAGTTCTAACCTAAACGATGCATTAGGTTTCATGAAAAAACAGAAAACCCTTGAATTCAATCATTTATGGTCAATTATACGAAAGGTACTAAATCGCAGTAGGAGTGAGTAGAAAAATAAATTTTGTGTAAAATTGTGGAATTTACATAGTTTAAAGAATTTGAAAAAATGAAATTTAAAGAATTCATCGAATTTATAAAATTTGCAGAATTCAATGAATTAGTAAAAAACATTTTAAGTTAGCAAAATTTTTAGCACACTGTCATTCAAATCAAAATATAAAACTTATAGAATCTATAAAATTTAAAGAATTTAAAACATTTATAAAATTTAAGTTAAAAAAAATTTAAAAAATTGTAGGAATACTCACGCCATACTACCTTTTTGGAGAAAATGCAAGAAAGCTGAGCTAAGGCGCAAATGACTTCTGTAGAAGTTTGGTTGAGGAGGAGGATGGGAATATGAAATACGAACTAGCAGCATGAATATCTAGGTAAGCTCAAGATGAACAACCTGACGGATCTCGTAAACAGTGAAGTACGCGATATTCTATTCCACCGAAACAGCTCTAAATGATTCCAGTAAGGGGGAACTGAATTTTTAGGCTATATAGAATTTATAGAAATAAAAAACGTTATAGGATTTACAGAATTTATTCGATTTATAGAATTCGGAGAATTTATTGAAATTGTGAAATTTATAAAAATGAAAGAATTTTTAGAATATATAAAAATTTATTGAATTTATAGAAATTATAGAATTTTTAAAATTAGTCACAATTGAGTTTGTAGAACTTATAAAACCCATTGAATTTATAAAATATAAAGGATATTTAAAATTTATAGAATTGGTCGAGATTTTATAATTTATAGAGTTGATGTAATTTATAATATCTTTGTAGAATTTATAGGTTTTATAAACATATTAAAATTTATATAATTACAGCCTTTGAAGTATGAACTTATACAATTTATAGAATTTATCGCATTTACAAATTTTAAGAATTAGAATTTATGAGATTTGTAGAATTAAAAGAACTTACTGAAGTAATGAACTTTATTCTTAAAATTTAGAGGATTTATAGAATTGTTAAAGTTTATAGGATTTAGGGAAATTGTTGTATGTATTTATAAAATAGATACACTTAATACAATTACACAATAGAACTCAAAGAATCTACAAAATTTAAAGAAATTTATATTATTCATAAAATTTATAGGATTTATAAATTTGATAATGTAGAATTTATAGAATTAATAAAATAGAGGCTTAGTGTTGTACAATGAATTTCCAATTTTTGTTCGTCAAGAAACTAATCTTAAACGTTTTAAACATCTAGCGTTGCAACATATTGTAAATATGAACCCGAACTAATCAACAGATATTTACTTGCGTGTTCTTCTTCTTCTTCCATCTACCCACCAATTATTACTAATTATCTGTCTTCTTCCAGTATGTTTTTGGGGAATTTCAATGGAAATGGCTTCTAATTCTAATTTTTATTAATAATTTAACAATAACCTTAAATCCAAAATTTTCTTCAAATATTAATGTTCATAGTATTATATAATTCTTCTTAAAGCACATTAATTTAAAATGAATTTATTATATTTCTGCACAACGATTCCAAAGTAATCGATGCAGACTTTACTTTTATATTCAGTTGAAGTAAGCGCTAACTAGAAATATTTAATTGTAGTTTAAATAACTGAATTAAATAAAGAAAAAAGGAAAAAAAAAAATTAAAAATTCATAAAATTATATTAATCTTACAGTAAATTCTACAAATTCTACAAATTCTATAAAGTCTAATAAGTTTCTTAAATTCTATAAATCTTAAAAATTCTTTAAATTTGATAAATCCAACAAATTCTAAAAATTCTTAAATTTTATGAATTTTTAAATTTTTTTTTCCTTTTTCTTTTAATAGAAAAAGGAAAAAAAAATTTAAAAATTCATAAAATTTAAGAATTTTTAGAATTTGTTGGATTTATCAAATTTAAAGAATTTTTAAGATTTATAGAATTTAAGAAACTTATTAGACTTTATAGAATTTGTAGAATTTACTGTAAGATTAATATAATTTATAGCGTTATTTAATCGAACATTAATGGTGGCTACTTGCATAATTTCTTCTTCAATTATTACTACTTCGTATAATGTTTGATGTTTTCGTATCCTCGAATTCTGACGAATGAATTTTTTGTCAAATGAAATTTTTGAAATTAGGCATAATGTATCTTTTCTATATTTAGGAAAATTTCTAACTCTGGAATTTGTTGCAACAGCCCATTTGCATTCCAATTGGCGATTCTGAATGTGTTATTCATCTTCATAGATTAGTACATCATAAAAGTGATTTCATTCACTGTTTCTTGCTTATTTATCCGCTTATTTAAAGCGTCCAGGCTTCTTTCTTGTTTTAGTAGCCTTAAGTTTAAGGCTTGTTTTAATAGCCTTAAATATTCTTTAAATTTTTTTCAAGAGTTAGGTTTTAACTGTTTCCTTGTTACTTACTATTTCCCGCTGTTGTACAATCTGGGAGTATGTTTTCGGCCTGCGATTACACTTGTTAGTGGTATTTCGACCAATGGATTTTTAGACATTGTTCTATTACTGGACATCCCTTCGTTTAGCAGGCCTTGTCGTTTTTTATTTCTCAGATTTTGAAGTTCCCTGAGTACTTCACATCCTCTATAGTTAGCGGGATGCTCTCCATTATAGTTTACACATTTTGGAGGCGTAGCTTTTGTAACCTACAATCTTGGGCGAGACGTTTTCCCGAACATTTTACACATCTAGGCTCTCGTTTGAAATATTTTTACGTGTGAATATTACCTTGGCATTTCTTGCACTGAGGTATCAAGCCTGTGGATTTTCTTAAAGCTTCTATTCGAAATCTCATGTTAAGCACTGCTATAATATTGAAAAAAATTTCCACTTTTGCTGTGCTATTAAAAGTAAGCATTAAAGGGAGCCCCCTTTTATTAATTTTGATCCCTTGATCAGTTATGGCTTTTTCTTTCTTTAGGATATATACCTCATCCTCTGTCATCTTTGCAGCCAAGGCTCTATAACTTTCAGTATCGGTTGTATTGATTTTCCATAGATTATTGTTCAGTGCGACAACTCTGTATTCGTTTGTGGTCACCGATTTCAATAATGATTGGATAGTACCATATTCAGTTACGCCAATGATGTTGATTGGGGGTGTTGCTTTTTCGTTAATGTTGTAAGGTTGGTTTTCCTGATCGGGTATATTTTGCTGATTTAGATTTAATACACCCGTTTTTGAAGTTCGATTTGAAGCTATAATATCTCTGGAGAAGATTCTGCATTCCTTTTTTGGCAGGTTTCTTCTTCCTGACCTTTTTTAAGATCCAGTCAGTTTCTTCTCTTAATTCTTCTTCGTCAGTGTGGTACTATGTAGCACACTGATCCTTTGGCTTCTTGCATTGCAGTGCGTTATTAGTACGGAACTCTGAAGTATCCTGTTCCACAGGTTCTTTTTATTGTAAAGAATTTTTCAGTTTCTCGTTTTCTTTCTTAAGAGTATTACTTCGTTAATAAAAACCGATGTAATTTGTTCAATCTTACACAGTTGTCTGCATTTTCTATCTCAACACTTCTAGTTAATGTTGTTGGTGATCTTGGCATTATGGAACTTCTTCCAAATGGGTTTTCAGAGTTCATCTCCTTCGAAGTATTTCGGTCGTTGGATGTCGCCGGCACTGGGTATCCGTTTCCCTCCGCCGCAATGTTTTCTCGTTTTGAGTACCCTATATCCTTAGCTAGGTTTGGTCCGCGTATGGTATTTTATTCCCCATATACCCGCCGACAAATCGGTTAGGGTTTACCCCTTCTGTTCGCCAGTGAATTGTTATAGAGATTTAACAGAAGTAGCGAAAGTTATGCCCAAACTTCGAGTAAAGTTCGAAATAACGGTCCAGGATTTCAAACTTTCAACTTTAGACACCGATAATTATAATAAACAATTTTATAAAATCTAGTTTATATTGTCTGAAATGCCTTATCAATTCTTAAATTAGACATTAACATTAGTTTTTAGACATTGACATCATTATATTTTCTAATTATTTTTATACTTATTGTTTTTTATATTTACATATTATTGTGTTATTAATTTAATTAAATGTATTTGTTTCTTTCTGTTTTTGGTTATCAACTCAGATTGTCCTTAAAGGGACATTAAATCCACTGGATAATCTGGTTGTTAACTTTTTTTTTTGATTAATGTTCACAATAAATTTAACCAAAAATATTATTCTAAATATACTGAAGTACCTAACTGTTTTTGAAAATTGGAAACACCCCTAAAATTATCTTTTTGCGGGTAGCGTCCATAACCTCTGATAAATGAGGACCTCCTAAATCGAAAAAATTACATTTTGGACTTCCCTAATCTATGTATTTACATACTTTTAATTTTTACCAGTTGACAAAATTATGTATCGTTAAAAATCAATAAATATGCATTGGCACCGATCCTGATTATTTATTCAAAATTGCTGGCCTCTAATAGTGGCACGTTAGTGGCTTTTTGAACTACAGTAGAATTAGAGGCCCATCAAGTATGATTGACCCAGGGCCTTGAAAGTACATAAAAAAGCTGTGTACATTTGTTAGTTTAATTTCTACATAGAATCTTAATAAATGTTTATTAAAATCTAAAACCGTATAAATAAAAATAAAGCTGTGAAACTTAGATATAAATATAGTTACTTATTTAATTATGCTGAAAATTCGGCATTTTAAAAATTTTACGCATAGAAATAAACAATTTATTGAATTTAAATAATTTGTATTTATTTTAAGTTTAGTTGATGGAGTTTAGAAAGGTAAAACAATCAGCAATTTTGGAAAATAAACATTAAGAAAACTAAAAATTTCAATGTTTCAGTGTTCTAAAATTCAGAAAATATTTGAATTTTGGAACCCTTAAACATAAATCAGCTCGTCGTATTTTTTTGTTCTAACCGCGAATAAAATGAATTTCTTTAGTCAGTTTGACTTATAGTATAGTGTACTTATATGTCCAGTACATCACGCCAATCTTTGTTAACTTAGATATGAAAGTCTTGTTCTCTAAACTAAAATCTAATAATAATTTGTAAGACAAATGCAAAGCAAATTTATTTTTTAAATAAAATTCGATACAATTTAATTTCATTTATATAAAAATGTGACAAACATTTATTTACATACCTGCACCTTTTAGTATATAAATTAATAATTCAATCCGCCTGTTATAATGTGTTAACACCAACACACAACTCATTTCAAACAAAACACTCTAAATTGATATGCTGAAATTCCAAAATTTTTTTTTTATTTTATTTTGTGCCATACCAAATTTTGAAGCGAGTAGTAATAAATTAAAATGCCATATAAATCATATTTGTGTAGCTTCTCTCGCTTTTATTTCAATCATCATAAAAATAAAAAAAAAATAAAAAAAATTAATTTATTCTAATAAATTAAATAACACATTAAAATTAAAATTAATACTTATATAATTTTGTTGTAAAGAAACTTCAAAAATATCATTTTCGTTTCATTTATTTTAACAGTAAACATAAATTAAAAATTTTATTCAGCATTTTTTATACACGCTGTAGTATTATTATAAAACTCGAAATAAAATATGTAAAGCACAAACATCTTAAGACCTCCCGCAATAAATAAAAATAAAAATAAATTAATATTTGTTATTCTTTCTTCTTGTTATTATTCTTATTCTTATTAATATGTCTTAATAATTTGTTTTACAAGACTTTTTTTTTTTTTTTGTTGTTTTAGTTATTTAAATTTTAAAATTTTGCTTTTTAATTTTTTGTGATTGGTGAAGGTTAAGTGGAAGTAAATTTATTTATTTAATTTTTGAAAGTTTCGCTTGTTGTTACAGTACCATGTTTAATTTATTCGCGAATTTTTTGTTTTGTTTTGTGTAAAGTAGCTAAAATCGATTTAGAAGTATGATATTGTCGATTAGCTTGAACAGCTGTGTAAAACGCAAACCAAAAAAAAAAAAATGTTAGTCATTTGGAACGAATGCGAGACAGATAGCCTGTCAATTTTAATTGAAATTTATTAGTTTTTTTTTTTACTTGGCCTTTGATATTTTGGTGGTGTCGCGATATTTTTATTAATGGCGTACCACTTTGGACATTGTGCGGGAAAAGGCCAGCCCCCATAAATATTGTATACATATATTAATTAACAATTTTGAAACTAAGTTTGCAATTTACTATTATACTTAAATATTATCTACATAATATAAATTATAAATTTAATGTTTATAATCGCATTAATAACCATCAGATGGATCAAACCCATTCACATGGTAATTTACTTTCTTTATAATATGGGATACAGTCGAGGAAATACTCGTATCGAATCGAATATTGATTTTTATGTCGCTACATTTTGTTCTTGAACTACATTTAATTTTAAAATATACTGATCATAAATTTAAAGATTTTAATTTAATTTTATTTAATATTATTGTTATTAATATTATGATCTCTTAATGGATGGATGAATATGAATGTTTTTCGATATACGCGTTTGTACACTTAAAAAAAAAAAATGTGTCGGAATTCTTTTTACTAAAATTAAAAGAAAATAACAATAATAATAAATACTATAATAACTTTTAATTTATTTTATTTTTAGTCATTATTATTATTGTTGTCATTTTGTTTTTTTTTTTTTTTTTTTTTTAGTTTAAAGTCAAAAAACTACATAAATAACTAATTTATATTTTATTTTAGTCTATAAGCGCTCTACACAAAAAAAAAACTATTTTAAAGAAGCGACATGAGACAATATTATCATGACTGAAAGTTGTAAATTATGCGATTAAAACGTCGACTTTTTGTTGTTTTTGTTGTTGTCGTTGATGAGGAGGTTATAAATTAAATGGTGTTTTGAGAGAGCGCGGCTTAATTATAGTGACGATATTATTTGTTGTGTGGTAAATTAAAATGTTATCATTTAAATTTTGAAATGGTTTTTATTTTTTTATTTTATAATTGGGGTTTCCGTGAGCACGTGTTTGTATTAAAATCAATTATTTATACAATCACTTCTTAGACATTCACATTTATATTGATTTTATCTGAAGAATTTAATCGAATTTAAACAAATCTGATGAACAATTTGCCGACAAATTAACAATTTTACGGATTCGAATCAACTTTGAAAATCATATTTCATTTTTTTTAGTGTTTAACCTATTTAAATTAATGAAAATTATGTTTTTTTAATAAAAAAAATCGCTCGCATGTGTAGCATACAAGCACGAAAAAAGACGAATTTAGGTTTTTAATAATTTTCTAGCGAGCTTTCTTATTGGTACATCTTTTCATGGTTTCCTTTAGAAATCCATAGCAAAAATGAGTTTTTTGGCTTGGAGTTGTTCAGTGATAAAGCAAAAAAAATATTACTAAACATTTAATACAAAAGTGTTCTACATATCAAAACACTTAGGCTTAACACCACCATTAATTGTTTCACAAAATTTAAATAAAAGAAAATTTAAAAATTTTTTTACGAAAACTTCAAATGTTTATTGTCTTAATTATGCAGAATGCATTTCGATGTAATCGAAACATCACCATCAGCTCCATTTTTATGTCTCGCAAAGCTTGTGGCTCAGTGGTCAGTGTTTAATTCAAGTGAAAAATTATTTAATTCATTTTTTATAAATCTTGTTCAACATACATAGTCTAAAATATATTTTTGAAACTTTAGTATCGTAGCCCTGTTCTATTATCTAATATATTTAAGCACTAGCTGAATTATTTGGAACTAATTCTAAAATTGTTGGCTGTTAAATTATTTTTTGTTAATTTTGCCAATTACTGAATTTTACTAGAATTGTTGAATTATAGCTACCTGCTACTTGAATAATGGCCTTTTAACTGACCTTTCGATTTCGGGATGGTTCGACAGGAAAGGAAATAGTTCTCATGAATTAAGTCAATTTACACATTAACTTATTTAATTGATATTTATTTATTTATTCAGTATTTGTATCCGTAATTTTCAACGTAATTTTTGTTGTACGTTCATATTTAGTATTTTTTTGACAAAAAATCGCAACTTTTTATAAAGTTTTTGATTTTTGTGATCATATTGGGAAAATCATGATAATATTTTATACGTTTTAACGTTCGACAATAATGCATTGGTGAGTTCCAACTGGTGTAATATGGAAATATTTAATTATTTGATCAATATACTCCAATATTATGTTTAATTAATTTGTGGTTTTTTGGAATGAGAACTAGGTAGGTTGGTTTGAATAAAAGTGTCTAAAATTGATTGATTTGATACGGATTGAATCGGCGATGATGGAATAATTTGATTTTTAATTTTCGTCATTTTCATTTGGAGAAATTTCGACTCGTGATAAAGCGCCGGCTCCATAATTAGATTTTCCAGGTTTGTATTTAATGGTAAAATGGTAATCCTTTAGTACCAATCGCCATCTTAATAATATTGACCAAGGGTTAGAAACAGAATATAAGTAAGTTAATGGTTTTGTTTATGGTCAGTTTGTATTACAAATTCTTGTCCGTATAAATATGCTCGAAAGTGACGTACTGCCCTCCAAATAATTGCGAAATATTCTTTTTTTATTGTAAGTTAATTTTTTTTTGCTACATTCAAGACGCGACTAGCATAAGCTATTGGCAGATCTTTGGAATTGTGCATTTGAGATAAAATAGCACCTACTGCTTTATCACTGGCATCAGTCAATATAAATGTTTGATTGAAATTCGGGTATTGTAAAATTGGTTGTTTACAAAGTCATTTTATTTATTTATTTATTTATTGTACTTTAACAATAATTTAGTATTAAAAGGAAAAGCACAGATGGAAACAGAGTAAACGGAACAAAAGAACAAAAATAAAATGATGAAGCTGCTTCCAATGATGAGGCAGAAAAACCTTTTAAATTTTTTCAAACAATTTCCATCTCATGCATACACATTCTATTTTGAGCAATAGCTCATTTACAATAAAATGTACAGCAAGAGGTGAAATAATATTAAAAATTAACAATAATAACAATAACAATAATATTAAAAATAAATTTAGAAAACTACGTATTGCCCATCAATCACGCCACTCCAAAAATTTTGACTTAAACAATTTGGCCGATCCTAAACTCTTAATTTCCAATGGAATTGAATTCCAAAGAGAAACTCCCCTAACGTAAAAGGATTTGTTTAGCGACCTACTACTATTTTTGGCCGGAATCAGGCGGAAGTTTGAGGAATGAGACCTGCTAAAAAGTAACTTCCTATAAAGATAACAAGGCTTCTTAGCTTTGAGAAGTTTAAAAATAAAAAGACAAACGCGAAATTCGTAAAAGGTAGATAAACTACATCCTAAAACAAGGCTAGAGTAGGCAGAAATATGATCGAATTTCCTAATACCAAAAATAAACCTAGTACATGCATTGAAACATCTTTGGAGAACGTTCATATTTTCCTGAAGCATACCGAATAAAACTACGTCACCATAAATAAAATGAGGAAGAAGATAAGACAAAAACATTTTTTTCCTAAACTGACTATCAGAAAATCCTACTACTTTATACAAACAACTAAGCATACCAAAGACCCTCTTACTAATACTAACTAAATGGTCACCCCAAGAAAGAGTTTTATTAATAACTAAGCCTAAATCTCTAACAGTATTTGAATACCTAATTAGCGAACCCTGCAGAAAAATACCAGGAAAGGACGAGGTGTCTAACGATTTTTTATAAATTATGATCGACTGAGATTTATTCGCATTTAAAACGAGCCTATTAGAGACCGACCAACTAGCGATATTACGTAAGTCTTCATTTATCAGAGAAATATTCCTATCAATAGAACCCTGATCTAAACGACTATTTTTATAAATTTGGACGTCATCAGCGAAAATGTGAAATGAACAATGGTGAATAGAGGATTCTATGTCATTAATGAACATAGAAAACAATAGAGGACCCAGCACTGAACCCTGAGGAACGCCGGAAATTACAGGAAGGAAATCAGACAAAGAATTGTCGAAAAAAACTGCCTGAGAACGATTAGAAAGATAGTTAAAAATTAGTCTGGCAGCGGAAACCGAAAATCTAAACTGAGATAAGAGTTTGTTAAAAAGAATTCTGTGATTAATAGAATCAAAGGCCTTAGAAAAATCTAACAAAGTTAAAGAAGTCAATTCCCTATTATTCATATTACGCCTAATATCATCACATACATTTAATAACGCAGTAGAAGTGCTATGAAATTTTTTAAACCCAGATTGGAAGAAACTAATTAAACTATTGCTATTTAGATGCGATTGAATTTGAGTTTTAACAACTATCTCGAAAGCTTTAGAGAGAGAACTTAAAATGCTAATTGGCCTCAAATGGGATAGCTCTGACGGATTACTAATCTTTGGGATGGGTATGATTTTACTTAGCTTAGGAAAACTCGTTTAACGAATTTTAAATTGACGTTATCCAGACCAGAAGATTCCGACTTAACATTCCAAATGGCAGACTGTAAATCTTCGAGAGAAATATTTGAAAACGAAAACGAATTAGAGGACGCATTAGAGAACAAATCGACGGTACTACTGCCCGAGTTCAAACTAGAGCAAAAATAACTATTAATATCATTGGGCTGAAACACCCCACTAGAACTACTCTTGCATCTGCCTAGGCCTAAATTACGAACATTACGCCAAAAAACCTTGGGAGGAAGGGAGGGGTCTAACTTGTCCTTAAAATAATTACGTTTAGCAATCCGAATTAACCCTACAACTCTATTATGAGCCTGCTTATAATCTAAATGAGACTGACTATTAGGATACCTTTTCCATAAACGATATTTACTAACTCTAATACTTATGGCATTCGAAACTTCCTGAGACAACCAAGGCGGAGATTTTGCTTTGAAAGTAACCTTTTTAAGCGGAACGCAACTATCAAAGACCAAACTAATATACGAGTTGAAAAATTCTACTTGGGTAGTTGACGAACTAAGGCAAAAAATATCCTCCCAAGGAACCGAGTTACAAACTAAGTAAAGGCTGGAATTATCTATACTAGCAAAATCTCTAAAGCTAAAACTGTTAGGCTTAGGTGGAGAGTAACATACCGATCCCATACCGAGAGACAATATACTTCATTCGTTCAATTTATTGAAATCTTCCTCGGTAAATGCATACAATTCATATTTGGAATATTTTTCATTTTAAGGCACTAAGTAGCTCTGCTGTCTTTGCATAATTAAGAATAAGCAGTCGGTAAAATGGCATCGAGTAGTGATGGATCTAGTGATTATATGTTTCAAATATTTAACTTTAGTTCGAAGAAAGTTACATTTGCGTGGTCAAAGTTCATATTAAATTTTCTAAAACAAGATATAACTTTAGTAAGCCTTTCGTTATTATCGTCTAGATTCACAACAAAACCAACAACGTCGTCAAGATACACGAAGCATTCTATTTCATTTAATCCGCTTAATACATGATTCATTAATCTTTGAAATGTATTACGTGTGCCTTTTAGTCCAAATAGGAAATAGTAATGCCCATATCCATCAGCTAAATCCAAAGTGGAAAACTAATTTGTCTGCCCTAATTGGTTTAAGATCTCGGACACATTTGGTAATGGAAATACTGTATTTAAGGTGATGTTGTTAAGTTGTCGGAAATCAACTACTTTAGTCTCCATTTTTTTTCTCCGTCGGAAGATTTTTTTCGGTACGATTAAATAATGGTGAAATACTTGGTTGATATTAGAATCTTGAAGCATTTATTTTTTTGTACCTTCCGGAAACTTATAAGGTTTTTTTATTGATAGATTGACTATTGGGTGGGATATCGATGTCATGATACATTTTATTGGATGCATTTAAAGTATCTCATGGTAAAAAAATAGATCATTAAACTGTGGATAAATTCCAAAATCGAAGGTTTTCTTCATCGATTAGATGAGATATGTTTATTTCAGATTCCAGAAGTTCTAATCGACTGGAGATGTTAGTGGATAATGGTTTAAAATGAAACAGATTGAATTGATCAAGTTGTTGAAAATTTAAATTAATCTCTTTTAATATATTTGGATGTTCGTTATTGTTTAATAATACTAAACGTTGCAAATCTATTCGTTGGCTTAATTATGCAATTAGCTAGAAAAACTTTTGGAACTAATTCTTGGGAACAACAGTAGTAACTCACATTGTCTTTCATACCAGAAGTTGCCAATTTGACAAAAGTTTCTGCTCTAGGAAGAACTCCTACGTCCTTTATGACTGTTTGATTAACATCAGAAATTAATGTTAAGTTATGAATAAAATTTTGAAATTGAATTGATAAAGCTTTCTATTCGTAATTGATAATACATTGAAAGGTCTCAAAAAAATCATTGCCTAAAAGTCTAGTATAACATTTGTTTTTATTAAAGCTAAGGTACTTATATTCCCATTTGTAATATCTTGAATTTTAATATTTATGTTGGGAAAGACTTCAGTGTTATATTTGATTACGTTTCTCTTAATTAGACTGAAGTCTGCGCCTGTATCAACTAAAAAGTGCTGAGGTTTTTCAGTTGTTAAAACATCAATATTTAATTGAACCAGTTTATGTAAAGAGATTTAAACCATTTAATTCAGAAAAATTAAATAAATTGTTGGAATAGGTTGCTAAACAATTGTTTCGAGATCTAGAAGCCGGGCAGATGTGTTTGGTTCTTGCCCAAATTTCACAAAATTATCCCAATTGTGAACACGATTTGTATATACTTATGATTATTGCTTTGTTGACGCTTATAACAATTTTCAATTGAATCAATGTCTGCAAAATAGTTGATTGTGATTTTGATTTCTACGTTTGTAACCACGACTTGATTGTTGATAAGAATTAGATCTATAATTAGTACATACTTGTGTTTGGATTAAATTTGTTAAAATTTGAACTTGACCCTGGAGCATGATAATTGAAACTAAAATTATGTTTAAAACATTCATAATACGAATAATTTGGTTTATTGCAGTTGGTACAAATTATTTTTGGTTGAAAAGTAGTGGAAGGCTCATGTGACAATTCTCCTTCAATAGCTTGTGCTACTGCATCTTTCAAAGGTTCTTTTAGTCCATTTTGGAAAAAATTTAGAGAAATTTCATTGTTTAGAGACTGTGCATATTCGAAACGACCTGACTAATACGAACTAATTCACTTGAAACGGTTCCGGCAGATCTTTTTTTGCAAAATTGCGCTTCTAATGCTAATTTTAACTGCTCAAAATCGTCAAAATCTTAATATCGAACAATTTCAAAAGCTTGTACATCCAATTTATTTATTTATTTATTTATTTATTGTACTTTAGCTTAATAATTTAGCTTAATGAGCTGCATAAATTTAAGTTTTTCTTCTTTATTTGTGAGAGCTTTCCACACCAAATTACCGGGTAACGACGTATACAATCACCTGTACATTTTTATTTGAAAAAGTAACATGGTTCCCTTCATATCTTCCCTTCAGCGTGATAAACCAGAAGCCGCAAGGAAATTTTAGTCATCATCTATTGTATACCAATATATTGCCAGTATCCACTACATTGTCGAGCAATAAATCGCAGCATATACTCCCAAAAATAAATCTTCTGCCATAACTACAGTAAGTTAATAAATAATTTGAACAATAGAATATGCGTAAGCAATTTATATAAAAGATCGGTCTGTGTGAGGTGAGCATTGTTAAAAAAGGGGTTAAAAATCGATTACAACATGTAATCTAATTTGGTTCTATAAAAACTAAAGTGCGCGATTCATTTTAACATGAGTCCACAATGGATGCCAACGTTCTAATACAAAAACGTGGGCGCGTCCTAGGAAATCTAACAAAAGCTGGCTCGTTTATTGACAACATCGAGGAACGTACAACAACGGAAGGACTCGAATTAAAGTCTCAAAAATTAACTTCGTTATGGGATAAGTTTAGCAGCATGGGCGACGATTTGCTGTTATTACCCAATCAAACAACAAATATTTTAATATTTTCTTAATTCAACTTTGATTTTTTCATTTCAGATTATTTTGATCCAGTAGCCAACAAGTTTCAACTACTAAAAGGTTTTTTAATTTTTTTATGCGTGGGACAATCTGAAAAAACGATACGATAAGAAACGAACTATCGTAAACACGACGATTACAACGTTTTTTGTTAATCGAAACGTCCGTAGTCTAAAAACTGTAGGCTCAAATTGTGAAACTATAGAGATCTATGGATTCTACATATATCACTAAATAAAGTAGGAGATGAGGCCAAACAGCAATGGGCCTTAAATTCAATGGAAAACGATATGCCAAATATAGACGATTTTCTAAAATGTCTTCACCGCAGCCTAACCAGCGAACTTTTGTCGCCGAGACAACATACACATAATTATTGCTACCACCAAAATTGAATGCATATGTTGCTAGAGGCCACATCCTTTATATAAATGCTATATATTTCAACGATATCAGATTGAGTTACGCAAGAGATATGGTAGCAAGAATAATCTATGCTCTAATTATTTAAGAGCAGGACATAATGCAACCAGTTGTACGTCGATACGCTTTTCCAAGAAGACATGAAGGTGATAAACAAAATTGATAACCTCAAAATCGAAGCAGCAAGCCAGTTGGAAGAGCCCAAGCGCCCCTCTTAAGCCACTACAAATGTTACTACGGGAGAGAATACGCAATCAATATTACCAACCGTGACCATGTCAACAGTGGGTATTCAAAGTAAAATTCATAATGTTCGAGCTTTACTTGATAGGGGCTCTGATTTTACATTCATTACTGAAACCCTTGCAAGGCAGTTAGGGTTGAAACGTAAACACACATGTTGTAACGGGCGCTTGTCATCCCCGTCACAAAATAATCTTATCCATCAAATTCGCGTATAAAACTGTACCCCACATTTGAAGATTTTGTTTCTTCTAAATTATCCAAATTTACATGACATCCGGGTACAGTTCACTTTACATTTACATTAATTGTGTTGGAACAATCTTGTCTGTACATATTAAAACATGCACATAAGCAAGATTCATAACCAACAACTAAATTAATGTAAAATCCAAATATCTCCAATGGCACGTTCCCATATGACTTGTGTTTTCATTTATGTTTATTTGCGGAAGCTCAAGTTTCGGTAAACAAACATAAAAACATTTCTTTATTATCAGTGTGGAGACAAATTTGTTTTTGATGAGTCTCAGTTTTCGTTCCGTTTATCTAATTGGGTCATTGTCAATGAAATTGAGTTACTCAAGGTAGATAAGCGTGAAAATATAATTGTTTTTTTTTTTTGCAACTTGGGTAGTTCATGTGGTTACACATGCAGCAAAACGTGCCTCATGTTTTCAGTTCGTTTCATATTGTCCGGAAATTCGGATAAAATGTCAGTGGGGTGATTATGGAATTTTTCAAGTTGATTGGAAGAGAAAAAGAAAAAGAAAATATGTGTTTTTTTTTTTTTTTGATCAGCAGAAAAATTGTAAAAAAACTTCACAAAAATTTTATTCGAGGCAGTTTGATTTTTGCTAACCGTCAGGTTAGGTCTTTTAGTTTGATTTTTGCTAACCGTCAGGTTAGGGCTTTTTGTTTGATTTTTGCTAACCGTCAGGTTAGAAGTTTTCTATGTCAAAAATTTTTTGTTTTGTTGGAAAATAAATATTTTTTTTTTTTTTAATTTATAAATTAAATTTTTTTTGTGTTTTTTTTTTTTTTTGCGGTCTAAATCAAGGAGAACAAAGGGTAAATATAAGAAAAAAAATAACTAACTAAAGAGGTCCAGTCAGTAAAGTAGGGTGTCAATAGCCTCATTAGAGGCAGGTGAATGTACAGCTTCAACCGCGTCATTTACCCTTTCGTTTGACTACCTACTTACTGACCAAGTTTATTTACTAATTAAACCCTCATCCAGGGACTTGTTAATTGATTTTTTTTTGTTTATGTATTTCAAATAATGTGTGGCTAAGGCCCAAAAACTGTCCATTCATGCTGGACAAATAACTCAGTTTTCTGTTGGTCGCTGTAGACAGGTCCAACGTTTCTAATCCCCAATCCTTTTGTGATCTCAATGATCACCCAATATTTTCGTCCAACCGCGGTATAACTAGGTTTCTCAACTGTGTCACCCCAACCCCACGACTAATTTTACCTCTACCGGCCTTGAGCACAGGTAAATGCCGCAGGGGTGACAACAGCGGTCGAGAAACAATTTCTTAGTAATGTTGAGCTGAGGTAACTCAGTTACTTCTCGTTCAACATATCTCTAACTACTTATCACGCCTTTGATCTGCCATGGACGGGTATGGAATTCAGGTGTGGTAGTACGGGTAGTCAGTGGATATACTACAAAAACACGAAACGGAACACAACAGCGGGCTAGCTGTTGTCCCGTGTGAAACTTCTCAAGACATTTCTGCCAGAGGCATGGAAATTTGTTCAAGACCAATCCATCAAGTTAACTTTCTACACACGCGGTCTAGCTCTTCTCAATGGGAATGGATGCGGATTGCGAGGAGTTGTAGTTTTGTGCTTGATGGAGCGCACGGGTAAACCCAAATAGGCTGTGTGGTCTGTATTCGCCATAGCAGTGAGACTCACTCGTGTAGAGTTGGAATTCCACTGCGCGATTGGGAATACAGCCAACAGTTCTAACCATTAGAATTACAATCCTTGATTCCTTTCCTTTTTTGACCTGTCTCTGTGATACGACATCACTATTCCAGCATGAATAGAACATTCGTTATAGTATAGGTTAGGGTAGTTAGTTTAGAGTTTGTTTCCTTTTTAGTCTAAGTAAATAATCGATTTAAGGAAGGGCAAGATGATTCCAGCAAAGCTACGTGATAGGTTAGTTGAAGTGAACATCGACGCTTATAAGGTAGCCACATCCTTAACGGATAGTCGTAAACCGCCTACAGCCCACATGGAATATCATGACGGTGAGTTCTACGAACAATTAGATGATCTCACGTGGATACGAGACAGCACGCGTTCACCAACACAACGTCAACCAGAATTCGAGATTGCAACCTGTCAAAAGAAGCTATGGTTGATGCAGCAGTCTTTGTTAGAGCAAATTCGGACAGGTACGTCAGCTGATGAAATATATCCGAATATGAGAGCCGGAATAATACACATCCATGTGAGGATGATTCCCTATCGCAGTATAGCATGTCCAACACTAAAAGACCGGGTAGAGCGTATAGGAATAATGATGCGCATGGTTCGTCAGATAATCATAGATTTAGATCAAGGGGTGAGTACACCAAACGACGCAGCTGCCAAACTGTCCAGGGTGAAAATAAAAGTTGAAGAGCCCACGAACAGAAGATTAGGAGAGCAAGTGGCACAGATGCAATATCACGAATGGGATACTGCATATGAAGCGGAAGTCCGAATACCTGTAGCCCAAGCTTTTCTATTCGAACAAATCCTAGAGGAAGCGAATGCAGAAATAGTTGAAGTAAGCGAGGAAGTTTTTTGTATTCGAGTAGAACCCGTGTACATAGACGAAAGAGAGGTTCAGGAGGAAGATCTGATACGGGAGGTGAAAGAAATTCAGTTAGAGGAGCAAATTTTTACCGATACCCAAGAGGAATTCACTGAAATAGAGCCCATGAGGGTTTCCATTTCATTGCCAAGTACCGACAAAGATTCTGTGACGCAAGAGGGTCATTCGATATATGAGCCATCAGGGTGTACATGCTCCTCTGCTGAAGAAAACCGCGTTGTGTTGTGCAAATTGCATATTGAGATCAAAGGTAAGTTCAGAACTAAAACCCGAGGCAAGTTCAGAGCTAAGATAAGGCGCAAGATCAGAAGCAAGTTCCGCGGGGTGTCAGGTAGGCGCGCGCGCAAATCACAACTGCGGCGCAAACCGAAGGCTCGAGGCTGGTTGCAGAAAAATTGCAGCACCATTTGCATGATGGTGCACTTTCAAAGATGGGTTCGGGTGTGCGCAACCCGAAGCAAAACACCGGTAGATCATCTACCAGGTGTTTTGGATTTACGGTTAGAGTATGAGGTGTTGGCCAGGTCTAGTCGGCGACTGGTTTCAGAAAAAATATAATTTCTCCGCAGTTACCAGTTTACCTTTACAACACCTACGATTTTGTAAACAGGTGGTGTAAAAGTAAAGTGAAGGCTGGTTTGTTTCTGGTTTATCGCCATAAACCAAGAAACACCAGTGTTTAGAGTTAAGAATTTGTTAGGTTTAGCAATTAGTAGGGGTTAGATAGGGAGTAGATCAAAATAACATAAAATAGAAAATAGAGTAGGGATACTAATCTAGGTAATAAGTTAGTTTGTCGTTTTGAAAGTCAAGAAGCGGTAGGGTAGGGATAATATCTTTGTGGTGCTGTAGATGAGGTATCAGCAGATGGAACAACTACAAACCAAATCTCTACATATGAACCTGCTCAGATGACAACCAACCCATGTTTTAGAGATAATTACCAACTCAGTCTGGAAGCAACCATGGTGGAAACAATAGCAGTGCTTCAAGTTCAAGCAACGAATAAGATCACGAACTAATCACGCCGAATTCGCGGTCAAAGAACTTCTACCAAACTTTTATATCACGATGTCCAAAGAAATACACAGACATATGGTAGTAGGGACAACACGAAAGCTGATAATTCCAAGTCAGTCACAACGAACGCAAGTATGAGCACAATTAATGGGCACTACGAATGAGTACAACTAGTTCAAATCCTGCAGGCGGGACGCTTCTAGTGAACAACTACGTAAGCTTCGAGTTAAATATGCCATGTGTGACAGCCATATGTATAAAAAAACATCCCATCCGAACAATACTCCAGGATGAAATGCTACATACGTACAACTACTTCAGAATTAATACAAGTATATTTCGAACGAATACGGTATGACGATGAGAAAGCTACGTGATTGCCGGAAAGAAGATCAGAACCAGCCCATAGAAGAGAGCTTTACACCTTACGCGAGAAGATATACAACGATGTAAGGTGCAACCTTTACAACCTGAGGAGCAAGCGATGATCAGTGCCGAATACGACTCACAATAGCATAAACCAATCAGTCGAACACATTATTATATCCGTCGGCCAAGCAAAACAGACATAAAGCAGATCTTGGGCGCCACTTGTAATGTTGAACGAGAAGTAACTGAGTTACCTCAGCTCAACATTACTAAGAAATTGTTTCTCGACCGCTGTTGTCACCCCTGCGGCATTTACCTGTGCTCAAGGCCGGTAGAGGTAAAATTAGTCGTGGGGTTGGGGTGACACAGTTGAGAAACCTAGTTATACCGCGGTTGGACGAAAATATTGGGTGATCATTGAGATCACAAAAGGATTGGGGATTAGAAACGTTGGACCTGTCTACAGCGACCAACAGAAAACTGAGTTATTTGTCCAGCATGAATGGACAGTTTTTGGGCCTTAGCCACACATTATTTGAAATACATAAACAAAAAAAAATCAATTAACAAGTCCCTGGATGAGGGTTTAATTAGTAAATAAACTTGGTCAGTAAGTAGGTAGTCAAACGAAAGGGTAAATGACGCGGTTGAAGCTGTACATTCACCTGCCTCTAATGAGGCTATTGACACCCTACTTTACTGACTGGACCTCTTTAGTTAGTTATTTTTTTTCTTATATTTACCCTTTGTTCTCCTTGATTTAGACCGCAAAAAAAAAAAAAAACACAAAAAAAATTTAATTTATAAATTAAAAAAAAAAAAATATTTATTTTCCAACAAAACAAAAAAATTTTTGACATAGAAAACTTCTAACCTGACGGTTAGCAAAAATCAAACAAAAAGCCCTAACCTGACGGTTAGCAAAAATCAAACTGCCTCGAATAAAATTTTTGTGAAGTTTTTATACAATTTTTCTGCTGATCAAAAAAAAAAAAAAAACACATATTTTCTTTTTCTTTTTCTCTTCCAATCAACTTGAAAAATTCCATAATCACCCCACTGACATTTTATCCGAATTTCCGGACAATATGAAACGAACTGAAAACATGAGGCACGTTTTGCTGCATGTGTAACCACATGAACTACCCAAGTTGCAAAAAAAAAAAACAATTATATTTTCACGCTTATCTACCTTGAGTAACTCAATTTCATTGACAATGACCCAATTAGATAAACGGAACGAAAACTGAGACTCATCAAAAACAAATTTGTCTCCACACTGATAATAAAGAAATGTTTTTATGTTTGTTTACCGAAACTTGAGCTTCCGCAAATAAACATAAATGAAAACACAAGTCATATGGGAACGTGCCATTGGAGATATTTGGATTTTACATTAATTTAGTTGTTGGTTATGAATCTTGCTTATGTGCATGTTTTAATATGTACAGACAAGATTGTTCCAACACAATTAATGTAAATGTAAAGTGAACTGTACCCGGATGTCATGTAAATTTGGATAATTTAGAAGAAACAAAATCTTCAAATGTGGGGTACAGTTTTATACGCGAATTTGATGGATAAGATTATTTTGTGACGGGGATGACAAGCGCCCGTTACAATGTATAGCAGTAAATGACTTGTGTTCAGTCGGAGCAGGTAGGACCAGAGGGTCAATAAACATTAAACAATCATCCAGGTACGATCTCTGCTTATCTGTATAGTAGTCAATACTTTGATTCTTAATAAATTAACAATTTTTCTTCCATCTTAGCCAATACAATTAGATGATTCTTGGCATCGATATCTTCTATGAAATATTTAAGCTGGCGTTATATGATATATCTCCAAAATTCTTTAATGTTATCTAATCTGATTTGAACGTGGACGATTTATTAACAGATTACGATTCCATTGAGCAAGTGGTTAAATTTTACAATGATATTACCACGACGTTCTCCCTTTCGGGTTTCCCATTACGACAATGGAGCTCGAACAGTCTTGAACTTTTAAACAATATACCTATTGTGTTTATGTGTGTAATGACGTGTTCGATAGCACAAAATTAATTAAAACGCCACCTTTACAATATTCACAATTTAATTGTATTTAATTTATTAAATTAATTAATTTTTATTTAATTAGTAAGATAAAAAGAATCAGAAGGATTTATTTTTATTATTTAGTAATTTTACAATATTTAATTTTATTTTTCACCACTGAATCGAAATCGATGATGCGTAAGCGAAAAAGTAAAAAGATGGAATGACAGACGGAAAATAAAACATGGTCGATTTTACGTACTGCGCATAAATAGTAGTAGTAGAACGGATGGCGCAGAATATGCTGCAAACAATTGAGTCGATACTGAATAGAAGATGGCGCGCCGTTTAGTACGGAAAATATAAATTCGAAAACGAATTGTATTTTCCGTTGAAATATATTTGTTTGATATTTTGTAACTATTTATCTCGTGCGGAAAATATATTTAGTTGATATATTTTATTTGTAGCAGTGAAATGAATGAACGAGATAAACAGTGAATGAGTGAACCGCTACATACCAAAAGAGGAGCAAGGTAGGGATTATTATCAGAATGTGGTAAGATATTCGATCCTCTCGGCTGACTTTCACCGGTAACCATATCTTTCAAAATGCTGTTGCAATAGCTGTATGGTTAACTAAACTAGACTGGGCTTACCAGGGCGAGCTTGGTGCTCTGCCAGAAATGAGTTTTCCCACTTTACATGTATACGAATTCCACGGTTTCTACATATGCAGTCTCTTCATGATGTCCAATATCACGGGTTTGGTGACGCATCCGAGAAAGCATACTCAGCGGTAGTGTAAACACGATCCACCAACATAAACGGAGATAACATTAGCCGCCAAAATAAAAGTTGCTCCCTTAAAGCAATTGTCCATTTCTCGCCCTACTCTTAACCAAATTGTTACACAAAATCGCTGGAATTTTTGAAGCACGCTTTTGAAAAAGTGTATCTTATTTGCGACAAATAATCTTAGCTCCAGTGCACCCGATAGAATATGTATAGTTGACCAGTTTTCATGTTACTTCGAGTAATTGGCAATTGTCTCCGATTTGTCGAAATAAGTCATAAGAAGATAAGGTTCCATACTTAACCAGTCAACATGTGAAGAAGAGCGAGAATCTTGTAATTATGTGGACTCAGCAAGTTCCATCTAAAGACGAAATACACCAGTTGCGGTCTAACACAATGGTAAACAAAAGCAACAAGCTACGTTCATTATACCCATTTATTGATGAAGATGGAGTATTACGTGTAGATGGCCATCTACAAAATTCACAAGTGGGTTACTTGAGGAAACATCCAGTGATTCTATCGAAGCAACATAAACTGACAGACAAAATCTTGAGAATCTACATACAATACATCTACATCCAATTCCCTCATAAGGGCAAAATATTGGATTATCGGGGCTAGAGATGTCATTAAAAGAATTTCAAACAGTTGCATTTACTGCATCCGAACTACCTGCGCCAACAGTTACTCTAACACGTCCGTTTACGAATATCGGGGTTGACAACGCCGGGCCTCTACTCGTTAGTTCTAAAAAAGGTAGAGAGTCCAGAAAAATAAAGGTGTACATCTGTTTATTCGTTTGTATGGCAACCAAGGCTTTGCACGTCGAAATTTTTGATGACTTATTCACAGACTCGTTCATAGCAGTTGTAAAGCGGTTCACTGGTGGAAGAGGCCTGCCAAACGCCATTTGTAGTGATAATGGCATCAACTTTGTTGGCGCAAGAAGACAGTTTGATGAATTCTTTGCAATAATTGCATCCAGATATCATAATGAACAGGTATCTGCATATCTAGGTACCCATAGGATAGAATGACATACGATCCCTCCTTCAACTCCATACTTTGGTGGTCTATTTGAGGCTGGAGTCAAATCGGTGAAGACTCGTCTTCGGAGAGTATTGGGCGAGTCGGTATTAACGTTCGACGAACTCCAAACACTGCTAATAAAATAGAATCAATCTGCAATTCAAAGCCATTAACACCGATTAATGATAATCCAGACGATTTAAGAATTTTAAGCGTGCAAAACTTTGTGAATTTAATTTAAAATTGGATAAGCAATAATTTGGTAACGGAAATCACTGAAAATAATTTTTTAATGTCAAAATTTTAGCAACTTTGAGATTTGATTGTGATAACAAATTCCAGTATTCTCTCTTACTAATATACGATTTTTTTTTAAATAAAAAAGATCACACCTTTAGATACCAACCTCAGTTTTATATACATATTTCTATAGATTCACTACGGTTCATTGAATACGTTCCATTTTCATTTTAAATTAATATTTATACCTATACGGCTTAAACATTTTCTATTACTTTTCTCAGAAATTTTATTTAGCAAACTTAGGTCATCCTCGAGCTACCGATTAGTTTAACTGGTAATTTCAAATTTGCTATAAAAAAAACCACCAATAGCACCAATAAATAGCAACATCACTCTAAAATAAATCCGCCGCATCAATCCAAAATTATTCTCAAACATTCTCGAAAAATGTCATCTATATAACTCAATATTCTTCAAATTTAATTTAGCTTTATGTAACTTCTGCATAGCAAGAAAGCTTTGAAACAAAAGTCTTGGTTAATCACTAATTCTGCCAAAAGACAACTCCTTGCAAATATCGAGGAATTTCGAGAAACACGGATATATTTACTCGAAGAAGTTCGACATGTCTGAGTAATCGTATAATTGTAGAATATTCTCAATATACACAAACAACTTCGAAAATTCCTCAAACTTCATTCCTCATCGAATAATATGATAAAATACCATGATGATGTTGAAGAACTCAACGCTATTCAAATCTGGATATCTAAATTAAACTAAAAATCTCGAATTTCGAGAATTTCATCTCTGACAGATCTAACTGAGTGATGTGTTTAATATAATTCCGCAAGCCAAACTCAATTAACATCAAAAATATCGAAAAATTCATAAAATTGCGAATCGTGACTATAGCGAATGTCGACGGGCCAAACAAGATGTCGGCTCAAAGGAGGTGTCTGTTTAACCGAGGGAGGTTTATTTGAGAAAAGTAAATTGGGATTTTTAAATTTGATCCTCGTTATTCCTGTACTTAAGTTATACTCAAGTCGAAAACCTCTTAAAATAGCGATATACTAATTCTGAAACAGCATACAACTAAAACCTTGCAAATTAAAAACAAGGATCGGAATATCTTAAAAATCTGGAATAGACTAAAAATCTTAGAATTTAACCTTAAAAGTTTCAATCGTAAGCAAATCAAGCGCCCTTGAAAAAATTAATTTATTATAAAATCTCGAAGAAGGCTTCAAAACGCCGAAAAATCTTAAAACATATCGAAAATCTATTCATAATTACATGCATCAGTAATACATATATGACGCAACTCAACATCAAAAATCGAGAAACTCAATAATTCATATACATTCTGTTCTTGGGTTGGATGTCTTACCCAGAAAAAAATCCAGAAAGAGAAGATACCGAAAACAAAATCCAAGGCTTAAAATAAAATAAAATTTAATGAATAAAATTATATAGGACCTAATAATAAAATAAAAAAAGTATTTTGTTCCAAAGTCCGAACCCAGATCAATTTGAAAATAAGTTAAAATTGTTAAAAAAGAAAGTTGTTGGATTTATTGCATGCCTAAAGTAAGCAGCCGCCACCGAAAATCCGTAAGCAATTCTTGCATAAATCCAGCCGGACATTAGATAAATCGTACGTAAAGTTTAATTGCAGACCATACTGCCAACACACGCATGAGATTTATCGTTAGATTTATGGTACAATAAATTGTAGCATCTGTAGCCCGTTTAATTCTCAAAAATCCTAAATAATATCGATATTCTCGAGCAATTCAATGCAAAGCAAACTAAATAGCATGCAACATAATCTTTTCAGAGGGCTCGTCACCATTTAATTTTCACTAATCAATTCACGTATCAAACATTATCATATTTCTCGAATTATATGAGCGTCTTGACAAATGAAATGGAAAGCTTTTTGGTCAGGCATACGACACAAAAGGTGAAATTGAAGAAAGTGGCAAATGGTACCAATAATTTGCTAAAAACCTTGCAAAACCAGATGAAACAAACAAACAGATTTTATCGGTCACCAAAGTGACTTTCCTTAAACTTTTCGTGGTCAAAGCTTCCCTGACATTCCAAAGGATGAAATTAAGTTACCAAAATTGGCCATAACACGAATGCCACTTTCGGGATGCACTTAATTAATTAAGACATATTCCAGTGACTGGCACGAATTATGAGGAAACATGGATCAATATCGTAGAGAGGTACAAATGTGAAGGGGCTCTAATTAACCCTTAATAAATCTTAGATTCATATATGATACGTCTGATAAAATCATCCAAAGGCAAAAAGGTTTGTCTCCACCGAGTGTTAGCATTGGGTTACACAACCTGTTAAACCTTGTTAATACGAGACCTCAACGTGGCCATCAGATATTTTTTGAATCAGAAGAACGACCTCGGACACGATAAAACGACAACTATTATAAATTTGGAACGTGGAGGGTGCTTAGCCTAAACCGCCCAAAGAGCCTCCTCCAACTGTACGAAATCGCTACAGGCTAACTTATTATCGCAACTCACAGCACATTGATAAACACGAATTTGGTGTCGATTTCTTGATTAGCAACCGATGTCGTCAATTAGCAGAGTTTGATTTCGACTAATTATGCTTAAAAGAATTGCCGCACTACACTTACAAAGTTCAAAATATATATTTTCAATACTTCTGCAATTAGTATTAAACCAACATGTTTCTTGTATGTTGTTGTTATGTCAAACACATTTGTATGTTTTTTTATAAAACTTTTGCTTTTTCTATTGAAAAATTTGAAACTAACAGATGACAATTTTGAATGCTTTTGAATGCACAATTTTCATTGTGCTTTTATCTTGTGCGTTTTTTAATGGTCACCATTTTTTAATATGCTCCCACACTTAAGCAAAGTTTAAAATCCACTGTCCTAGAATCCAGAAAATACAGACCCCATTGATCTTAATTTCATCTAAACATTATTTATGCATGAACTATTTCCATCATTAAAATTACATAAATTAGGATATCTACGAGGGATTGTTGTTTAAATATGTAAAATACACACATTTACACATGAAAAAGGTCTTCCACCCTGAAAAATTTATGTTAATAATTCACTTTGATGAAATTTGGTATCCCAATAGCTACTGAAAAAGAAATTCATTAAACAATAATACAAAGTAGTTAGTGTTTGTTTGTTTAAATAATATTTTGAGCTAGATAAGTAACATACATAATTATCAATATATGAGTAGACTGCCATAAACGATTTTAACTTTTTTGAAATATTCATTGAACTGGAACCAAAGGATTTAATTGGCTCTAAATAAAATGAGTAGCTATTAAAAACCATATAGCTGGATACATCTATCCATATACTTATAAATAAATGGGTACAAAGAGATACAAAGGATGGTAATTTATAATTTGCTCACGAACCAATTTTATTCGAAACATTCATGCATAATTATATTTTGATGCACAAACATTCAATCATCATAATTACAATAATTACTGGTGGTTTCATCTGAAGACCGAAAAAAAAAATAACAATTTGTGTTCTTAGAAAATGAAATTTTATTTTTTATTTTTTTGCCATCGGGGGAATTATAATTTAATCCTTTATTGTAATGTCGTTTAGGGTTTTGATTTTAGTATATAATTTATGGTTGTGCAAAACAAAAAAAAAATATTATAACAGCACTCTAAAAATGATGGATTGGTCTAAATTAAATCAATCGGATCACTATGAGTAAAAATTTATGATTTGATCAGTTTGAGTGAGATTTAATTGGATCATGTGCGGCTATATAATTTATAAGAGTAATGAGATGTTATATATTCGACTAAAACTAGACAAGCATCTTCGTCTTCTGATAATGATTCAAACAAAACCTAGTTCAAGCAAAACTATTCTTTATACTCAAATTAATGTTTATTACAATTACAAATGAAATTATCCATTGCAGGTTCCGCAGCGAAATTTTGATAATAAATAGCACAACTATAGCACCGATTCACAAGCATGTGATAAGCGCTTGAGCAAGTGTATAAAATTATTTAAATTTTGCATGATCAATAAATAACAAAAGAATCAAAAAATATCAATATATATAATCATAGGCTATGTTTATTCTAAATTCGATTTTGATTGGATCGTTCAATACCACAATTCAAAATGTCACCATTAAGCTAGGTTGAAATTGAAGAATTTTATTTTATTCTTGATGATTATATTCCTAAGAAGATTTTATAACTTTACAGAATGAACATTTTTTTATTGTGTATTGCAGGTGTATTTACAAACCACTATTTAGAACAAATATTTCAGCGTTTACCACGAGTTACATCGATTTAAAACTGCTGTTACAACTTGACATTTTTTCGATAATTATTCAACCAAGCCTTGAGTACCGGCACCTATTTTGATTTGCAACATGAATTGACTGGATTTATCCTTAAAATGAGACACAATAAATTAATGGGGTGGTACAGCAAGAAGCTTTGCCACTTTATTGTGGATTCATTTATGAGCAATATTGATGTCAGTCAGAGATGTGGCTTGAAATATTTCCAAAGGAAAAATTGGTACGTTAAGTCGCTATTTTATTTTATTTTCATTATTTTATAATGTATTTAGTTAACATATTCTATTCCATTACACGACAAAGCCACAAAGAATCACAAAGCAAAAAGGCAATATTAAATCACTAATCTCCGTGCGTACAGCAATTGTACCGATAGTACAAATTCTGCGCTTAAAGCTCAACGAGTAAGTGTAAAATCTTATTGCTTATTTCCATATAGTGAACGAGGAAAATATGTCCTCTATTGCCTAGATACGACACAACCATAAGATCTGTAATGGAATGCGAATTAGAAATATGGAACAAATTTCTTCAATATCGTCGTAACTTATGGAAATCTCCTGCGTATACGTACAACCACAGATAAGAATATCAGATGAACCAAACCCGAATGATTTTGCGGCTTTTTCATCTGGAACCCAATATTAAATGTGTCTGTAATATTTTATCTTGGACTCAAAATAATACAAAAAAGATTCACGTAACACCATCTATCGTAAATAAATATAAATATTTTTGAACAAATATTTGCTTTTATTGAACAATTTTTTTTGTTATATTAAATTTTAAAGTTAAGTTATTAAAGCAAAAATTGTAGTTGTAATTTTTTACAACAAAAATGGGTAAAATCATCTAAACAACATTGAGCTTATTAAAATGTGTCTCTACTAACCGGCTTTCTTCTATTAAACGTTAGATGGAACCTCAGTATAAATAATTAAATTGGTTTGAGTTTCAGGTTTTGGGTTCTAGAATGAATTGCCAAAAACTTGTTCGGCTTGAAACATCTGATATTCTTATCTGTGGCACAACTCAATCAATAATTTATTATTTTCCATTAAACTTTTCAATGAAATTTTATTTTTTATTAATTTTTGTTTAATTTTTAGATGCAGTTGATTGAATATTATCTATAATATTACACGCTAAAAAAACAGCCGTTACGAGTCAACTTAATCATTACCCAATGAAAAATTAATTCAAACATGAACTAAATGAATTTATCAAAAATAATCATGAACAACAATATATCTTATCGATCAAAAACAGCTGGAAGCAAAAGTTTAACCTTGAAACCTTTGGTATAGGAACTTACAAAACTGAAAGTGGATGGAATTTCTTTTTGTATTAACGGGAAAACGCAAGGAGGTTACTAAAGATTGTTATGAAAGACTGTTCTGAAATATTTGAATCCCTTAGAAATAAAGAAACATATCATCGTGATGTAAGCATGATAACTAATGACATAAAATTAACCGGATAAGCTGAAAAGTATATATTTAATCATATTCCGTCGTTTCATGTTGCGGATAATTGGGCTTTTGTCTTTTGATATCATGCATGATATTTTGAGAGACATTTGCAGATACGATTTAAGTAAAATTTTACTACATTGTACATAAAACAAAGTATTTTCGTTATCAGTGTTAAATTACCGAACGACTCAATTAAGTAATTTATCATCGCCTATTGAACTAAAATACATAAAAACTTGATGGTTAAAATGTCCGAATCAGAAAGGTTTTAATTTATTACTTTTCGCTGATGGTAGGTGATTTAATAGAATTGAGAAAAATTGGTGCCGATGTCGAATTAAAATTATGACTCGATAGACCAAGAAAATCTAACTGGTATTTGGAATATAAAGATACCGTACATTTAAGCGTAAACAATTTTTTAAAAATATTCACGGTTTATCACTCACACGAATTAGAGCACATGCTGAAAATTTGTTTTGGCCAAACGTAATGTAGATGTGGGTAAATGGGCAAGACCTTGTTTAAATTGTCGAAAGTCTAGAATTTATAGGCACATAAAATCACCTATTGGGAAATTTAAACCTCCAAACTAAAAGCCACTGCACCCACCTTCTAAAGGAGTTCGTTACCTTTTAACGGGAATATATCGGTATACCAAATGGCCGGAAGTAATGAAGGCTTTTATCGAATCATATGTGGCGCATTTTCGGGTTAAGCTGGAAACTACCACTGAGAGAAGATTTCAATTTGAGCCTCATACTTTTAAAGACTTATTTTAAACCTTAGGTAGTAATAAATTACTCTCCACAGCTTATCATCCAGAAGTACTGCATTAATTGAAGCGAGCACATCGGCAACTCAAAGATAAGTTAGGAGATCAAGATATTATGAAAGAGTGATCAGGCGAGCTCCCATTTATTTTACTAGGCATAAGGACCGATAAAAGATGATTTTACGTTATGCCACTAGATGCGATATAACTAGTTTTAGACAAACTATTAGAGTTCCAGGTGACAATTTTGTAACTAATTCAATACTAATTTCAGATAGTCCTACGTTCCTACAGCTATTGAAGAAAAAAAATCGGATATTGCAGCCTATGCACCATCAAGAATCCTTAAATATTCTCAAAATTACTTACTTCAAGGTATTAGACACGAACCTCCATACGATAAACCATTCAAAATCATACGACGTCTAAGAAAAAATTTGATAGTAGATGTTAATTCAAAACAGCAGAGTGTTTCAGTCGATCGCTTAAAATCCGGGAACGTGTTAGAAGCAAACGATAATTTCGGACTCCGATTAATGCGTGCCTATAAAAATCTAACGAATAAATTGAACACCTAAAATATAAAGGGCTGAAACCTCATAAGGTGATCAGAACTTTGGTCAATTTAACTCCCAAATCAATCGCTAACTGGACCTCATAAGTCAATCTTCAGAAATCGTTAAAGTTAGCCGACAATTTCCAGCCGACAAAAAAAATCGATAATGCAGTTTGTACAATTAAAATAACAGCCGAAAAAAACTGTTAGCCATCAGCTAAAATTTATTAGCCGATAATTTCAAGTAGAAAGAGACAATATTTGATAATAAATTCAAGGACCAGACAAAAATTCCAGATTTTGCCATGTTTGATAATCAATTCAAAGATCTGCCGTTTTAGATTTTGAGGGTTGACCATGTACCTCAGTATGCCTATTCGATGGACCATAATACTAGACAACTTGAGATTCGGGGATGACTTCTGAGATAAAGGAGTGTAATCTACAAAAATTTCAGATTTTTCCATGTTTGATTATCATTCAAAGATTTACCGTTCCAGATTTTGGGGGTTACTGACACCTACTAACAACAAAAATAGTTGCACTATTTTGTTATGCAAGATTTTGTAATTGCAAGATTTTTTGGGATTGGGGTATTTGCCTGCGAGACAAAATCTTGTTTTGCCGTTCAATCTTGTTTTTGAAGTTTTAATCCTAACTCAACTTAGCTCGAACCAAATCTCAACCATCTGCTCAACTCCAAACTTATTGGCCAACTAAATTGCTTAACTAACTCGATTAGAAAGCTACATTGGTGTATGACCTCAACTCAATCTAACCTTTCACTAAACCTTAAACTCGACCCCTAATTAATCCCTAACCGAACTTCTCACTCAAATCCAACTCATTTTTAACTCAAACACTATTCACCATCATACCATAATGGGGACGTACAATCATAACCTTAAATAATAATTCCATCATACCATCATGAGCTACAATATTAAACCATCATACAACCATACAAACATAATATGGTACCGTCGAACCATCACACAATCCTACCATAGTTAGATGGTAATTCTTACAATAAATCTACCAAACATTCATACCATCATACCATCGTACCATCATATCGTCATACCATCATATAATCATACCATTATACTATCAGGCCATGATATCATCATGCCATCCAACTGTCATACTACTATATGTACCATCAAACGTAACATCATTTAAACAATCATACCATCACACCATCATACAATAATACAAAACCATCATACCGTCATATTGTCATAACATCACACAATCATACCATCGTAGATATCATCTTATCAAGATATTATCATATCATCGTACCGTCATACCATCATACCATTAAAAGATCGTACTATCATACCATCATACCGGCTTACCTTTATAACATAATACCATCATCATCATACCATTACCATAACACCTTCATACAATCACACCATCAAGCCATCATACCACCATACTTCTATACCATTATACTGTGATATCATCATACCGTCGAACTATCATACCATCATACGACCATAAAATCATATCATCATACAACCATAAAGGTTTTACACTTCAAATTGATCCTTTTACATTTCAAATTAAATATCTTGCAAATTATATGAGTGGCCAATTATGATGAAGCTTGACTATTCCTTAACCAATTATGATGAAATTTTTTTTTTTTACATGATTTTTAGATGAATTTCTGGGATATGGTCAGTTAGGACGAAATTTGGCTATTTCTTAGCGGATACAAGTAAAATTTGACATCCGTCATGGAAAATAGATTTTAAATTGAGTTTTGGATAAAGTTCTGGAATATGGACAAGTAGGATGAAACTTAGCTATTCCTTAACCGATTGTGATGAAATTTGACATGTGCGTTGGAAATAGGATTCTAAAATGAATTTCGATGAAGTGCTGGAGTATGGTGAATAAGAATATAACTTATCTATTTTTAACCGATTATGATAAGTGTTGACGTTTCCAACGAACAGAAGGAAATATTACCCAACCTTTATTTTTAGACGTGATTGTGAGAAATATGTCAATATGGCTTCTATAATGTTATCTGTTTAGGTTATTGTGAATCAGGTAGTTGTTGAGGGTTCTTTAAGACACAGTAAACAGTCTATTTCCATTGCTGAACGATAAAGATTATCTCGGTATTAAAATTTCGGTTAGAAAATTTTCTTTCCAAACATTCGCTTTAAACTTCGGATTATTTTTTCCGAGTTTTTGGTGTCAAATCTGTAAGTTTACAAAAATATAATGTGTAGCGGACACAAGCCGCTGTATTGAAACCATTAACGGTAATGTAGAGTTTTGAAATTAGAAATACTATTTTAAATCCTCATTCCCAACCACGAATTTCATTATAATCGGTTAAGAAATAGCAAAGTTCCATCCTATATACTTGGTCAGATATTCCAGAACTTTATCTAAAAATCATTTTAAAGTTTCATCCTATTTTGTCATTCGTAAAATTTGCTAAAGGCTCAATTTGAAATGTAAAAGGTTCAATTTGAGGTTTGAGATATTAACAGTGTGGATTTGTGTAAATATCACACACATATGCTTGCTCAACTAAACACTCCACTAAACACCAATGCAGGCCCAACTCAACCCCAATTCAACGCACAAACGACCCTCAACTCAACCCTCAACTCAACCGCAAACTTTCTTTCATCTGAATCCTCTACATAGATAAAAAATTGGTTAACCTCTCACTATATATTAATCCAACGCCAACTCAACTCAACTTAACCCGCAAATTGACCCCTAACTTAACCTTCAACTCAACCCCAAACTCAATGCCCAACTCAATATTAAAACCAGCACATATAAAAAATTTGTAAATATTTCTATAATCCGGTGTTTTGTGTTAATTCGTATGACATTTACCCGACCCTCTTGACGTATAGGTTCCAAAAGCTTTGCAAATCTCCGCGTTGACCATAGACTTAGGGACTTTCAAAACGTCGAGAAAAGTAGTTTTAGCCCAACCAAATGTTTCGACATTTTTGATAGAATTTCAATATTATAGTCTTTCTAGTCCGAAGTAATATTCAATTTCAAAAGCTTAGAAATCGACGATATGACCTTCAATCATGTGTGATGTTTCTCTCATTAGACCTTAATCAAAATTCATAGACCACAATTTGTGAATATGGGCATATCACTTACATTGATGCTTATAGGAAATGAATTAGGATTTAAACTACATTTGATACTGTAAAAGTTAGCCGAAAGTTGTCAGCCGAAAGTGAAAAGTCGATAATGCAGATTATGTTGATCCATTCAAAAGTGAAACCGGTAATGCAGATGTGTTATCCCAACAAAAAGAAAAAACATCGGCAATGCAGATTGTGTTATCCCAGCCGAAAATAAAAAATGAAGTTGATATCGATCTGTAGAGTTTAGCCTAAAAACAAACCACTATTGCTATCGTAAGAAAAAAAATTAGTTCAAGTTTCCCGTGGAAAATCTCGGAAAATTCAATGCCTTTTTTACGCAAGCTTTTATTTAAATTTGACCAGAACCCTGTTTTTATAAAAATTTTACGATTATTGACTAAAATAAATTAATTATTACAAGAAAATGAAAATGATTTTCTTCAACAATGCTCATTTATGTTTAAATCCGAACATTTATGAAAATATCTCAGAGATCATATTTAAGAATTTGTAATAATTTCATTTAAAAGTTTGTCTTGGGTCACATAACACTTTAGAAATTGACATTTATTTTTTACCTTCAGGCGGAACGTTTTTCAAAATTTCCGAGATTTCTCACGGGAAACTTCAATAAAATACATCTCCAGTCATAACACATTAGAGGCTGATTTTATACAAATTTTCTAATGATTTCAGTAAAATCGAATTTTTCGAGATTTCCCACGGGAAACTTAAACTGATTTTTTTTCCTGCGATGGCTATTGACAAATTCAATAAAAACTATTCAACTTCAGATATATACACTCTAGAGGTTGATTTTATTCCTTCAGATATACACTCTAGAGGTTGATTTTATTCCAATTTTGTGATTTCTTTTGATTTTCCAATGTTTCCGCGATTAGGTTGAACAAAGTTTTCCACGTAAGACTATTAACAAAATTGTTTATTACAAGCCATGTATCCTATTTACTTTCGGCTGATAACCACAAAATTTTTATTTTCGGCTGGTTAATAAGGTAATCTGCATTATCGACTTTTTCTTTCTTCTGGAAACTTTCGGCTAACTTTAACAGGGCAACAACTACATTTGAAATCTTTTGGTATTGCATAACTTTATTTCTAAACTATAACATACTAGTGTGATTAAAATATAGTAGGCTTTTACATTTAAATCGCGAAGGCTTATCCAAGCGAGTAATTTTATTTTTCATAGGTTGGTAGCATTCTAACCCTAACATCTGTGTCAAATTTCTTGTCAATATCTTTAGTAGTAATTAATGAGATACGCTTTCTTACTTTCACCTAAAAATGTACATTTCCGATTTTTAAAAAAGTGCAGTAAAGAAATTGCATCAAATGTTGCTTCAAAAATGTATTTAGGCTTTTGTTGGAAATGTTGGAAAATGGTTTTGGTGGCAATGCGCCTGTTCAGAGCGTATGTTTTTTATTGGTATAGGCTATTTAATGAAGGCAGAAGACGTGTTAAAGACGATAAACCTCCTTGCCGTCTTTCGACGTCTACCGATAAATACCATGTCAAGGAAGCAAAGGATTTGGTAATAACAAATCATAGATTTTCAATTAGAGATCTTATTGAGATCTCGCAAATATCATTTGGGTCACAATTTTTGGCAGAAAACACTTAGTTTCTGCATCACGAAAATGCGCCGTCTCACACCACATTGGTTGTACGTGACTATTTGGCCAAAAATTCAACCCATATCATTCCGCAACCGACCTGATTTCACCTGATTTAGCTTTGAAAGCCATTCCGGAAATTGACTTTAACAATTGTTTCGAAAACTAGGAAAATCGTTGGCGTAAGTGTATTCTAACCGACGGGGATTACTTTGAAGTGGTTAAAACAAATTTGAAAGAACAATAAGCCGTTCGTATTTTCACACACAAATATATTTTTCTACTCATTCTTTCTGCCATAGTAAAATACAATGATATCGAAAAAAAAATTCTGCTGAAATCTAAAATATGCCAATATCACAGATTTGATTTTTAAAAAATTTATTTATATCCCTACGATCGATTTTAATTAAATAATTGCGAAACTATTAAAATCTGTATAAACTTTTAATACAATTAGACAGACCTTACAAATTTGTAATATACTCGTATATAGGTATGTATGTCCTTTCTAGATATCTACGATCCCCATATTAATTCGTTAGAACTAAAATACTAATTTCTGTAACTCTGAATTATTTTCTATAGATTTCTTAATCCCACTGTATCCTAAAAGCAAGTAAGATAAATGGCGATAGATTAAGATAATTTTAAACAAAACAAAACAGGATGTAAGTATAATAAATGGATATACGACTTTTAGCAATAAAACGTTTCGCAAATGAAACTTTGATCAAATTACTTTTAGCAAAAAACACGTTTGGCAAACATTTCTTTGGCAAAGAAGTATGAATGGCAAATTCACCTATGTCAAATATTTGTTTGACAAATTTATTTTTGGCAAATTATTCTTCAGGAATTATGAGGCATTTTGATCGCGCGATCAAAATGCCTCATAATTCCTGAAGAATAATTTGCCAAAAAGTGATTACTCTAAAATTTACACGTGCCGCGCCTGAATTAATAATAATATTTTTACTTCAAAATGAAAATTTAAATTCTGGAAAATGAAAATTTAATCTTCCTTTTCCAGAATTTCATTTTCCATTCTGGAAAATGGAAATTTCCATTCTAATTTTACTAATAAATCTCTATTCTCCAGATAAGTCTAAATCTCCGTTTTGAAGCAAAAATATTTTTATTAATTCCAGCGCGTGTCATACCTGCCAAATTTCACCACAATCAGTTCAGAAATAGCCAATAAGTTACAGGCTAATTGGTCATATCATTGAAAGTCTATCCAAAAATCATTTGAGCACCCCATTTCCATCATACCTGTCGAATTTCATCATAATCGGTAAAGAAATAGCCAAGTTACAAGCTAATTGGGCATATTCCAAAACTTCATTTAAAAATCATTTAACAATTCCATTTCTACCGTACGTGTCAAAATGTATCATAATCCCGAAAGAAATGGCCAAGTTTCAAACTAATTTGCGATATTCTAAAAATGCACCCAAAAATCATTTAACAATCCTATTTCCACCGTACCTGTTAAATTTAATCTCAATAAATTAAGAAACAGCTAGGTTATAGGCCAATATTGTATCCAAAATCATTTAAAAATTCCATTTACATTGTACCTGTTAAATTTATAATAGATTTTTTGATCAAACATACATTTGCCATTCAATTTGTTTTGTCAAATGATATTTGCCAAATATGCAAATTTGCTAAAGATAGTTTGATGAAACGTAACTTTGTCAAATGTCGTTTGCCATTTAAACGGCTCCCATAATAAATAAAATGCACTAAGTAGTTTTACAGTATATGTACATACATACTTAGGTATATACTACACATAAATGCAAGATCAATGCACCACACTATACTTTCTCCATTTTTAACCAATGTCTTAATATTTTTTTTTGTCATTATCTCACCATCACCAACCATTAATCAATCAATTCAATCAGTGGACAATTAAATCGATTTTTTTGGTGTTGCTACACACGTACAGTAAAATCTTTTGTGTGTTGCGCGCAAAGTGAAATTGACCCAAATCGAACATATGTACAATATATTGTATAAAATTTATTGATTTAACCCAATTTTTATAATTATAAATAAAACGCTATGTATAGTTTTGACATTTCAGTGATAAAATTTATTTTGTGTGTGCGGCGCGATTTTTTTTTTTCAAGTTTGATCAAAATCTTAGCCGCTGCACCAAACCAACACCAGTTTAATATTCCGCACGCATAAATTAATTAACCAATAAATCAAGTTACCGGAGTATATATGTACATGTACACATATTAGTGCATGCAATTTTTAACTAAACATCCATAAATCTATCAAAAGTACATAAATAATTATTTTTATGTCGTTTATGCGCTTTTCTATTAATGCAACGTAGGTATATGTGTCATTTTGTTTAATATATGAAATGTTACTTTACTTGACTTGTATGCTGTAAATGTATAATACATTGTGAATTGAATGTTGCATTATGACGTTAAGAATTTATTTATTGTAAAAAGCAGCTTTTAAATGTCATACTATACAATATTATAAAATTGAACATATATGATATATTTGCCTGTAATAAAATATTTTATGTTAATTAGGTTCGATTAATGTTGATTAAAATTAAAATATTGTTAAAACAAGTTTAAATTAAAGATTGGCAAATTTGGATTGTGTTATATGACATTAATTAGTGTGAAAAAAACATGTTATGTACGTAGTTCTGAGTTGTTTCTCTGAAGTCTAAACCAACTGCTTACTTTTGGATAAATCGGATATAAGGATTAATTATGTACCGCAGTGGTTTTAAAAAAAAAGACCCAACAGGAGGAGAGATGCTGCAGGCTTACTTCTGAATACCAAGGAATACCTTCTTCTTTTACAATGTCAGCAAAAAAGCACAATAAAACTCCGCAACCTTGTTTTAAAAACAAATAATAGATTATCCAGATTTGATTTTGTAGATATGTCAGCATTTTCCGAAATCAACTCTAAATTTGAGACATATTATAATTTACAGCAACAAAACTATAATACAAAATTATTTGAAGTAAATTCAAATCTAACACAAAACACTTCTGGAAGGCGATTTATTGAATCCAATAAACAATATGGAAGATGTCTGCGTAGTCCTGGTGAGAAGCTGTTCTTTATTTCTGAAAATCGCGCTAAAATGATATCAAAACTAATAATTCACAACAACAACATTTATGTAAAAGTTGGAATAAAAAAAGTATCTTTCGCATTTCATTTTTATTGTCCTGCTTTACGCTTTATAGTAGCCAAATCGAGGACACACGGCTATATTTTGTTTAAACAACCTGCACATTGCTTTGCTTCATACCAACAAATATTGCTGACATGAAAGGTGAGTCGGCCCGATGAAACCCCCCGATCCAAACACCGCAGCTTTAACAACTGCGCCGTTTTATCGGTAATACGTAAGTTAATTTAATCGAATACATATTAGTTAAGCTTGTTGTAAATGCAACCATGGTCCAAAATCGTATAGTTAACCTCAAAAATAAGCAACATATAAAATTTTTATTGATTTGACAACAACAACATATTAAAACTTTGATGTAAACAAAGTATTTTTAAAAAATTGTAGAATCTGAAACCTACTTAAGTTTCTAGTGTTAAGTTCTTAAGTGAAAAACAGAAACTATTTAAAGTGTTATTTAAGTTAATTTAATCGTAGATTATTTTAAGCCTATAGTCTGACCTTAAAAGGACTTGAAGCTCTGTAATATGTCTTTTAACTAAAGCGATATCTGTTTATACATTTATTTACAAATAGCTCATCACATCTTAACAAAGCGCGGTTAGCAGTAGCTTATATATGAACTATATGAAATTGCGTGCTTTTTTGAAAAACAATAGCGTTGGTTATCGTGCGAAAAAATCCAAGACTTTGACGAAGGACGAATCTAAATATTTGTGAGGGAAGGTCCAGACGACCAATAAACCATGTTTATTTACGGTACATGGAGAATATTTGCAGAATTATAGAAAATATGCCAGCCTCCGTCCGCAGGAATTAATTAATCGACAGTTTTTCATTAGTTATCGTATTATCTACCACAAATGGTACCATATTTTTTTAAACCCGCCAACTATCGATGAATACACAGGTCCTCGTTTCCGGAGAACATCGGCCACTTTGCTTGTGAACGCAGGGGCAGAATTAACTTCGCTAAAACGACATGGCGGATGGAAATCATATACTGTCGCTGAATAATATATTAATGACTTGGTCGTATGATTGAGGATGAGGAGGAGAGGCGTTACAATTTACGGATTCAAAGGAAAAGGTTACGCGATTCATCCGACCCCCTTTTATGTCCAAGAAGCTGAATTTATCAGTCTGTGTAGAATGCCGCAACAACTCTTGTTACAATTAAGGGACCTAATTTTTCCTCACATGAAGGATTCAAGAATTCCAAAGGAAAAGAGATTGTTGACGCAAGAAATAACCAATATAAAGAGGCAGTAAGATATGGATTTATTTCATTAATAGCATTTGAATTTACTTTAGTAATAATTAATTATTCATTTCAGATACTATGAGAAATTCAACCTTAAGGGGATTAGCGGGTGTATTGATTGCACACATGTTTCAATGTTAAGATCGGCTGCCAGGATAGAGCATGTGCACATCATCACTACATTTGTAAAAATATCTAATTGGTATATTATCGAAATATTTTCAATATTTTTTGTAAAATTGACATTGATTTACAGGTTTGTGATTGTAACCTTTGTTTTTTAAAGGTTAACACGAAATATGGAGGATAAAACCATGATGCTTATCTTAAAGCATTTCAGCACAACAAATATGATGCGGGTACATTACAAACCACATATTTATTAAGTAATTCATTCATGTTTTATTATAGTTTCGTTTTCAATAAGTATGTAATTTAAAATCACAAAATCGATTTAATCAAAAAATTTGAAAACAAATTTCGTATAAAACAGAAAAAAATTTAAACTTATGGATATGCTCTTTTTCCCCTTTTATGATGGGGCTTATTATAAACAATTGTGCCACCCTGCAATAATTTTAATAAGATTCTTTCGGCTTTTTATAGACACAATACATTAATAATAATGGCATTCACAACATTTTTGACTTGTTAATCAGAAAAAATGAAAAGGCCAGTCATTTATAATATATCTACCAAAAAAGTAGAAATATCAAAATCCCCCCCCCCCCCTACCGTACTTTAATCCGAGAATTAATATAAAATGTACTCTAAAAGGCCGAAAGAATCTTATTGATTTAATACAGACAACAAACTTCTCTTTCTATTATTCGTGTGGGCATGAAACACACAGAAATGAAAAGTTTTCCTTGAGTTTTTTGATTTTGTGAATTCATAATTCGCTAAGTCAACTATGCTCTTTCCTCATACTTAATATATGGAGTTGGAATTGTATTTTTGTAGTTTGGTCGTAGCTACCTGATGAGTAGATCGAACTTTTTGTTTTGAGATTATCAGTACGAAACCAAACTGCCAAACAGAAAGCTCAAAGAAAGGTTTTCATGTTTTAGAGTCAATACATTTTGTATTGATTCTCGGGTTAAAGTACGGGGGGATTTTGATATTTCTACTTTTTTGGTAGATATGTTGTGTGATAAGTCGAAAATATTGTGAATGCCATTATTAGTACTACTGTGTCTATAAAAAGCCGATAGAAACTTATTGATTTAATACAGACAACAAACTTCTCTTTCTGCATAATTTTATAAACGAGTTACCACGATGAGCATGATGAAGCACAAGGCGAGGAACAAAACATCGAAATAGAGGCCGATGAAAAAATAACTGAAAATGTGATTGATGAACGATTACTAATCATGGGACAAGAACGTCGGTCTTTCTTAGTAAAAAATTATTTATCAAATTAAAATATTAATAAAATAAAATTTTAACTATAATACCTACTTGCCAGAGAAGAACATTTGTTTTAAAATATTATTTCTTTATTCCATCGCTGCAGCCATTCTGTCTTTTATCCGAACTCCAGCCTCCTTAGCAGACGCGAAACGATTAAGCGCTTCAGCTTTGTCCCGCTCGATCTTATTTGCGTCTTTTAAAATTTTGTCACGTATAAGCAGATCCCGTAAATTCAAGAAACCTAATTACAGGAAAGATGTATTCTATTATTGTTAATTGCCTCCAATCGACGTTACCATTTGAAGTACCAGTGTCATCAAGAACTGTGCCGTTGCTGATGCAGTGACTAAAATAGGGAGGGGGAGGAAATTATATTTCTACTTTTGCTAGTTGATGTATTAGGAGTGATTGACTCCTTTATTTTTCTGATTTACCAAATCGAAAATATTGAGTATTACAATTAAATTATTTGGCTATAAAGCTACTCGTAATTTCAAAAATGCAAATTACGCGTTTTTTTGTCTTACCATGAAAATTTTCGGCTTTTTTGTAACATATCTAATAAAATCTGAATAGTAACCAGTTCTCAACGTTATACACAAGCATTTAAAAAAAACTACCATTTTTTTGTTGAATTTGAGTTTAGCACAAGATTGAGCATTTTGGTTGTTCAGTCTATCAAGTTTATTTGTAGTGAATTGTTATTTAAATTATACAATAAAGCACAAGAGAAAGGTTTTTTATTAAAAACAAATTAAAATGAATAACTTGTCAGCCAGAATAAATCATTTTAGTGCTGAAAGTTGCGCGAAGGCCATTACATTGGTTGAAGAAGGCAGAACTCAGTCTAACGTTGGATTATTGCTAAAAGAGGACCACTCCACAATATCAAAAGTAATAGTGGTGCTGGTAGTGGGAGATGTAGATGTTCAACGCTCGGTGAGGATAGGTATATTAAATTAATTGGCTTGAAAAAACCGTTCCTAACTAGACGAAGGCATCAAATATACTCGGATTGCGAGATGTCCTCGTTAGTGACAAGACAAGGCGTCGACGACTCAAGGAGTTTAGTTCAGAGATGGGCGACGTAGATTACGTGATGTAATCTACGCGGTTGTCGACGCGTAATCTATTACGTAGATTACCTCGCTATTTTTTGCGTTTTTGGCGTCGACAACGTAGACAACGTAGACAACGTCGACAACGTCGACAACCTACGAAATAATTAATTTCCTCATTTATTTAGCCGGTCTGATCGTATTGCTGTCTGTTAATAAATAAGTTACTAAAATACTTATATATTACAGCAATAACTTGACATAATTCAAATTTGTACCCTCAATTTTTAAAATAAAAATATTGGGAATAAATTTAAAATATCTATTCAGCTAGTGACATCTATCTAAAAATAGAAGAAGAAGCAGCTACTAAATATTTCGACTGCAGGCATAAACAAGTTGTCGACGTTGTCTACGAATAGTCGACGTTGTCGACGAGTTGTCGACGACTCGTCGACGTTGTCTACGAGTTGTCGACGTTGTCGACGGTTGTCGACGCATTCGCGTAAAAATTAGTAGTCGACGCGTAATCGCCCATCTCGTTTAGTTTGACTGCAATAAAGCGTGCCATGTGTTCAGAGTAGTCTATAGCAAACCCCGTATAGCTTATTTAACATTTGCTCTCGAACATGAACACAGGACAATGGAACAATAGGCCAATGTTTTGTTCTGAGACGAGTCTAGATTTTGCCTTGGGTCATCAGACCGGTATGTATCTTTTCTAAACGTGCTTTCGTCGGAGGTACTTATTTATTTATTTATACTGAGAAAAGTCTACAAATTTGACTTGAATTTATAACATATTGAACATGGTAGAATAAAAATTAAATTAAACAAAAAAAGAATTAAAATTGACATAAAAATATTTTTAGGTTGGAGCAAAATGTTGCGGTAAGTCATGGTCATAATCCCATCCTTCTTTACACGTTATATACAGTATAAACTTTTTTTGGACACTCTCGATTTTTCTGATAGGTTCGTCGTAAAAAGGACACCAGATGTTGACAGCGTATTCAAGTTGAGATCTCACGTAGGCATAATACAGGATCTTGATTGTCTCGAGGTCATGAATATCCCCAGTCCAACGCTTAATAAAACCAAGCATGGAATTGGCTCTAGCAACGCATTGTTCAATATGCTTAGTAAAGCACATGTTTTCAACGAAAGTAACTCCTAGGTCTTTAATCTAGAATACTTTTTGTAAAAGTACGCCATTTATTTGATATTGTTGTGTAACAGGGTTAACTTTCCGATGGAACGATAAACTCTTACACTTGTTGATGTTGAGACTTAGGAGGTTAGACTCACACCATTTCGCTAGATTGTCGATGTCCTCTTGTAGCTTATGGGTATCGCCGATGTTTTCTACTGTTTTAAACATTTTGAGATCATCTGCAAATATTAATACCTTAGAATGTTGTATTACTTCAGTAACGTCATTGATGAAAATTATGAAGATCCAAGGACCAACATGAGAGCCTTGGGGTACTCCTGAAGTAGCTTGAATTGATTCTGATCTTCTATTACTAAGCTCAATATACTGAATGCGATTATTCAAATATGATTTAAACCACGCAACAAACTGTTTAGAAAAGCCGAATCTGTATAACTGTTCCAATGTTTTACAATGACTGATGGAGTCAAAGGCTTTGGCAAAGTCAGTATACACCACATCAACTTGCTTATGCATTTCAATTTCTTTAATGGTGTTGCTGGTAAATTCAATAAGATTTGTTGATGTTGATCTTTTGGGTATAAAACCATATTGACACTGTGAGATGAATCGAGGAACCAAAGATCTGAATGAGTTGCATACAACCAGTTCAAATAATTTGGGTATTGAAGATATTGATGTAATTCCTCTGTAACAAGAGACATCATTTCTTGCTCCTGTTTTGAAAATTGGTGTTACTCTTGTTACTTTCCATTTCTTTGGAAATACGGCGTGAAATCTTTCAATAATGAAGCTGGAATGCCATCAGGACTACATCCATTTCCGAATACTTCTAAAGCTCGATATGAATATCCTCGGTTTCAATCCTTGGTGTTAGTATGGTTACGTTGTTTTAACCATTGTTTGGATGTTCATACTTATCAATGTCTTCCGGTTTATAAACTGATTGAAAAAACTCCGCAAACATGTTTGATATAACCTACGGGTCACAGGATTTACGTTCTTTGAGTGTCATACACACTGGGTAACAATTAGTTTCACGTTTTTCTTTAAAAAATCTCCAAAAATGTTTTGGATCGTTTCTTATTTTTTCCTTAATACGGCTTATATAACTCTTATACTTTATCTCAAAGTATCTCTCGAAATTTTGATTACACGCAGTGAATTTATGTTTGCTTTCGTTTGAACTGATTTTGAGATTTGCTTTGTAAGCTTTGTCTTTCTTGTTCTTAAGATTGATAAGTTTATCGTCGTACCATGGTGGATATTTGTTCGATTTGGCCGCAGCAGTAGTAGGAACAAATAGTGCAATGCCCTCAGATATAATTTTGTAGAATTTCTCCACGTTAATATCTATGTTGCTACTGATTAGTTCATTTTTCCAGTTAATCTGCTCAAAATAAAGATGAAGGTTTATTCTGTCGGCTTTTCTAAAGTTGTAATACGGCTCTCTGTTTTGATCGTTATCAATAATATTGCTACCCTTGCTTTCAAAAATTATTTCTAGGGCTTTGTGGTTAATATCATTAATAACGAATGGTTATGGTGATTCATTTATTTTAAATAGATTCCGTTCATTTGTAAAAATTAGATCTAGAATTCGGTCAAGACCATTCTGCACCTCGCAAATTTGGCTAAGATTTATATCGAAAACAGTATCGATAAACAGACACTCTATTTCAGAAATCACGTTCAATGGTAAAATTTCATCCATTTCTTCGTCATATTATGTACGATTATGGTTTGGTGTGAACTATTACATACTTACTGCAAGAGCAGAGTTGGAACTTAAATTTTATTTAATAATACATATTTCACTGTACATTCTTTTTATAACAGAAGCAAAAAGAATTATGCGTTTTTGTTGTCCACAAGTATATTTGACCAAACATAACCAATAATGGAGTTAAAACCTTGATCTAGGGTATCCGATTTTTGGCCAAAAAGTAATTCCGGAATTTTCGAATTCAAATGTTCTTGATTCCGGAATTCCGGAATTTATTTAAAAATCAAAATTTTCCAAAAAAAAACACAAAAAATTTCTTTTGTTTCGTTTAAAATATTAGATATTTTTCTACTCATTGCTAATATGCACGACCGACACTAAATTGCAGTTACGATTAGGATACACACCATTTTTAGAATTTAAGGACCTTCACACAATTTTAAAAATTTAAAACAAAAAATAGAATTTATAAAGTTTATAGAATTTGTAGAAATTATGTATATAAATTCTGAAAATTTTAAATTCTTTAAACCTAATAAATTATATCAAAAAATTCAGTAAATTCTACAAGTTCTATAAAGTCTTAAAATTCAACAAGTTTCTTCTCTCTCTTCAAACGTCCTTAAATTTCAATAAACTCTTCAAATTTTTAAATTTTATGAATTTTTTCAATTTCCTAAAATCTACAAATTCTATGAAGTTTATAAATTTTATCAATAACACAAATTCTTTAAATTTTGTAGACTCTTTGTGTTCTATTAATTGTTTCAAGACCGTCTGTTTTATAAATTCTACAAACTCAAACTTACTTGTTTTATATCATAAATAAACAAATTTCGAAAAATCCTATAAACTTTAAAAATTCTGTAAATTCAATAATTTCTATAAATTCTATGAATAATTCTATAAATCCTATGCAAAAAGTTTAAAAATTCAGGTAGTTCTTTACATTCTGCAAATCTCATAAATTCTTCAAATCTTATAAATTCTGTAAACTCGATAATTCTATAAATCTTAAAAGTCCAATAAACTCTATACATTTTAAGTCTGTAAATATTATAAATTCTAATATGTTTTTAAAACCTATAAATTCTTTAAATTTTATAAATTCTTTAAATGTTATAGATTCTTCGAGTTCTATATATTGTTCAGGTCTGTCGTTCAATAAATTCTACAAACTAAAATTTGTCTTATTTACATTCTACATGTTTCTAAAAAAAATTTTATTTTTATAAATTCTATAAATTCTATAAATTCAGTAAAATCTGTAAATCCTTAAAATTCTGTGAATTCCATAAAGTCTAAAAATCAAATAATTTCTTAAATTTTATAAATTCTATAAAATCTACAAATTCTATAAATTATTATAAATTATAAATTAAATTAATTAATTATAAATTAATAATTATTAAATTATAAATTTTTTAAATTTTATAGATTCAATAGTTTCTAGGAATTATATCGAGTTTTTTAGAGCTAAAAATTCTAAACACACAAATTTTACTTATTCTAAAAGTTTCATAATTTTTATAAATTCAAAAATTTTGATAAATCCTATAAATTTTAATAATTCTATAAATTCAATAATTTCTATAAATTTTATAATTTTAATAAATTCTATGAATAATTCTAAAAATCCTATGCATAAAGTTTTAAAATTCAGTAAGTTTCTTTAACTACCATGGCCAAAAAAAGTTCAGACTCAACATTAAAGAAAATTTATGGGAGTTCAAGGGATACAAGATTATGTAGGAAATATAAGCCGAAAATTATTAAAGAACAGAAAACGTTAATTGAAAATGTATGGTTCGAAGAAATTTCAACAGAATATTTGCAGAAATTATATGATTCTATGCCGACTCGGATTAAGGATGTCATCAAAGCCAAGGGAACCCCCACTAAATATTAATTTCATTGGTGAACCTTTTATTGAATTTTTATATGTTTTTTTTTTTTTTTTTTAAATATTTGTTTAATCATGTTTATGCTTAACTTTAATCAAAATAACCATTTTTATAAATAAATTGTTTTGTCGATTTTTATTTTTGTTCAAAAAAGCATTTGAAACATTTGCTAACAGAGATTTTATGACTCATTCTTATTTAAGATAATTATTTATTGGTCAAGATAATAAATCATAAAAGTAAACCAAGTGGTGATAATAATGAACTCTTTGGTTCACAAATAATTAATTTGGACCAAGAATGTTAATTTGCATCTTTTTCTATAAGTTCATCGAATGAGGAGCAATTCATTAATCCGGATATTTCATCATTCAACGACAAAAATCAATTCACAGGTCTCCTTTAGTACATAAAAAATGAGAAGTGAAAATTATAAACAACAAAAATGTAAAGAAGTTACAGCGAACATTTCTGAGGAAATATTTAGGCTTCCGTGCAGTTCTGAGCATGCTGCCACTGACATATCAGGCGATATTATTGAAATAATTCAACAGTTACGAGAGAAATATATTTCTACAGCAACAAATGAAAAGTATATGATTTTAACATCGGTATTGAAAAGCTGGCCCCGTTCGCACAGTTCAAGATGAGTTCGGTGTGTCTTATTATATGGCAAATAGAGCAAAACAGATTCAAAAAGAAAAACGTATCATGCCAACACCGAACATCAAATTGGGATCAACAATTCTTAATCAAGAAATCGCATTATTGGCGCAGAAATTTTATGAGGATGACGATATAAGTCGGGTGTGTGCTGGGAAGCGAGATTTCAAGACCATATGGTCAGATGGGGTTATTGAAACAAAGCAGCGTAGGCTGGATCTTTGTAATTTGAAGGAGGTTTATCAAATATTTAAAAAAAAACTATCCAAATTCAAAAATTGGATGTTCTATTTTTGCTCCGCTTCGTCCAGGGCACTGCGTATTAACGAACACTAGCGGTACACTTAGTATTTGCGTCTACATAATATCATTAAAATATTGTACATGTACCATATTGTCTACATTATATCATCAAATTGTTCTAGAATCGAACTCAGGACCTTCTGTACTAGAAATTTTAATGCAATAATAATGTTTAAAAACATAAAGTAAAATTGTAGTTCAGACATTTTCCATAAAAGTACATCACCCCATCTAACCAAAAATGTTAGAACTTTTAGTTCACCGTAACCATATTCTCCATTTTGTTTTGTACTCTGCATAAAACAAACAAATTGATTTGTACTTTTAGATGATGTGATAGCCGATGTAGTAAGGTGGTGGACTGGAGTGGTGAAGGTATGGAGTTCAAGATCCTCAGGCAAAGCAGAAAAAAAAATTTCTTTTTCGAAAAATCTAGGCCGACCCAGCGATCTGAACCAAAAAAATTGAATTTTGGTAAAAATTCTTAAAAAAAACAGAATTTTCATATTTTTGCTTAAAAAACATCGACAAGTTGCAGAATCGAACCTGCGACCTTTTGCACTTCAGTTCCTCATCTTACCACCCAACCACTCATCTCATAGAATTAGATTAGATTCGTATAAGTCATAGAAAGCATTGGGATACATTTTTAGAGATGGGAAATTACCAATATTTCATTAAACCCTAATTTAACAATTTTATTTTACTCGCGACGTAATTTTTTTCACTCGTTCGCCTTCGTGAAACTCATTATTCAACAGTGTTGTAATTTCTCAAACATTTACGGCTTAAAAAGGAAATCGGATTTGAGCTAGATTCGAACCGTGGACCTTCTATACTCACAAAATTCAAATTACGCTAACCACCAACAATAACCAAAAAATAACCATTATCACAAAAATACCAAAAAATACCAAGAAATTCCAAAAAATTTCAAAAAATTCCACAAATTCTCAAAAATTCCCAGAAAATTCTCAAAAATCCCAAAAATTCCTAGAAAACTCCCAAAAAATTCTAAAAATTCCCAGAAAATGCCCAAGAAATTCCAAAAATTCCCAGAAAATTCCCAAAAAATCCCTAAAATTCCCAGAAAATGCCCAACAAATTCCCAGAAAATTCCCAGGAAATTCCCAAAAATTCCCTAAAATTCCCTGAAAATGCCCAAGAAATTCCAAAAATACCCAAAAAATTCCAAAAATTTCCAGAAAAAATTTTGGTATTTTGGCAAAAATTTTGGTATTTTGTGGTATTTTTTGGTATTTTTGGGAATTTTTAGTATTTTTTGGGAATTTTTTGGTAATTTGTCGAATTTTTTGGGAATTTTTTGGGAATTATTGGGAATTTTTTGGGAATTTTTGGTAATTTTATGGAAATTTTTGGTTGTTTTTTGGTACATTTTTGGTATTTTTTGTATTTTTGTGGAATTTTTTGGAATTTTTGTGGTATTTTTTGGTGTATTGTGATATTTTTGTGGTATTTTTTGGAAGTTCTGAGGGGCTCGAGATTGATGCCACGAAAAGCAAATGAAACGTAGATTTGGTATACTAACAATAATGACACTACTCTGCAAAATTTTAAAAGTTCGGTGCCCCTGGACAATGAATAATTGTTTCCGAAGTAACTTTTCACGCTGTATCCGAATATGGGCTCAGCATTGCTCTATCACGTCAGGTTTATGAGATATTCTAACCCAAAAGTGCAAAAAACACTGTTTTATGACATATTTGAGGTTATCTAGCACCGCGATTTTTTTTTCTTCAAAAATCCATGTGTGGGATCTTATAGTACAAATCTTCTTCTTTCAAATGCCGTTGAGTTTGCTCAAATATCTTTTTTTTCGCCGAGATATCGCATTTTCGAATTTGCCTGTTCGTGAATTTCTCGGTATACGAAAATTTTATATTTTTATAATAAAAATAAAAATTGTTTTAATACGTTACAACAATATTATGTTGAAACTAGTAAATTTCTTAGGACAAAAAATTATTTATAAATCTTTAAATTTGCCCGAAATTTAAAAGTTTATTTGTCACCTCTCTGGCACCAGCATCTTAGATTATAAATCTTAGGTTAAAATAAATGATTGTATACTAGGGGTCTAGCACGAATCAAACTTTATTAATTTTAATAAGAATTTCTAAACCATAATTTTGCCCAAAATTTAATTTGTCGTTGTGAAATGTTGATTTGCCGTTTGCTCATTTGGTGCAAAATCCGGCACCAAGTTCATCAATATAACAGTACCTAAATTTATTTGTATAACCAACTTATTTATTTTCCACTAAATAATTATCCACCTGATTCAGGAACTACAATTACACTTTGGTAATAAAAATACATTCGATATAAATTACATTTAATAACAAAATACAAAACAATAAAATAAATTTATATCATTTTCACCGCACACACAAAATACCAATAATAATGGGTAGACTGTTTGTGTACAAGTTTCTAACACAAGAAGGAAGAAATAAAAATACAACAGCAGCAAATTTCTTATTAACAAAATCTAAACTCCTTTGCTATATTTACTACTGTAATATGGTGGATAAATGGAGAAAATGAGCAAGAAAAAAAATCTCAAATATTTTATTTTTCCCATCTCCTTGTTTGTTGGTTGCTGCTAGAACACACAGTGTGAGGCAACAAAACCAAGACAAAACCGGCACACACAGTAAAACAAAAATTTATGGATATTTTTTTTTAGTTCTTTACATTACAGTGTACAGTTAAGGTGCAGAGAGGGACGGTTTTGGTTCGGTGTTGGATATTTTTATATTTTGTAGGACAATCTGGGTATGAGAACAGAATATAAAAATGATTTACGGAACAATAAATTAAAAACGTGCGCACTCTTAAATAACAAACATAAAAATTATTATTAATGTTATTAATACTCTCTGGTAATGTTGTTGGTATATGGTGGTGGCATTGGTGGCTGGTAGTTTTATGGTCTACAATCTATCCATTATGTGTATATAGGAACGATTAGATAGGATGATGGTTGCGGTGGTAACGTGTAATTGATGGGTAAAAATTTATATTCGTTTATATGCATTTTATTTCCTTTTTGAAAAAGAGTATAGAACCTGTTTGGAGCGAAATGAAAATAAAATTCTAATAAATAATTTCGTTCTTTTTGTTTTTATGTATAGAAAACTATGTACTTGAATATTTATTATTTGTTTCAGGAAATTACTTTTACCACATCCATTTCTGTTTATTATTTACCAAAGCTATGTAAGGATTATAAATTTATTTGACGTATTGTTAACGAGCTTTTTGTAATTTTAGTATTCAAGAATATTCAGTGTTAATAAATTAAAATTGGAAAGGTGCATTTATGGATTTATAAGTGAGTTGGTAAATTATTTGTTTGCACAAAAATTTAATAAACCCATAAATTTATGCCCTTGTCTGTCTGACCACCAAAACCAATAAATTCTGTCAATCAAACTGTTAAATTTTTTATTTTTATTTTATTTAATTCAAAGTGAAAATATCATAAACAAATTGAACACACCAAGTATCGAGTTAAGAAATCTTGTATACGTACAGTTACAACAAAACAAGAAATTGGCGATAAAATTAAGTGAATTATAGCAAGACTAAAGACTCGGTATATTTACATACCTTAATGTATAAGTATAATCAAAACAATTTATTTCTTTGTATCTTTAATTTAATGGTTAATGATTTTTATGTGAAATGTGATTGTTGCTTTTGTGGTTTAAAAAAAAGGTTTACAATTTTATATATTGCGATACATATTGGGATTAAATTGTTTGGATATTAAAGGCTATGTATACAATTTATTTAATTTCTTAATTTAAATGCAATAAAGTGGAATTTAATGCGTTTCAAGTTCGCGGTGTACATAATAAAAGCGTTTAAAAGTCAAATAAATAAAGTTTTATTAGGTTCAACTATTAAATTAGCATTCAGACGGGTACATTAATAAAAAATAAAAAAAAACGATGTGGGATTGATGGCGCTTTAGGGGTCCACATACATTCCAATTATCAATGTAAATTTTCATCGCTGTAGATTACAAGTCATTACAATTTTCATGTACAACTATACCTATAATACAAGTTTAATGTAACATCACATTAAATAATTTTATAAATGCAACACAAACAACAAACATTTTTATTTATTTATAATAATAAATTGCATATAAATTATAAACTCATGGAGTTCGCATTCTCATATCTTATTTAATGTCTTTTCTGCTTGTATCGCCGTTTTCTTGATGGTTTTGTTTTATTTATTTTTTGCGCGCTCACTAAACACAATGTGTTGAGATAAAAACATCATGGATCTTTAACATCTCTCCTCGTTCGTATATTATGTTTATGCGCGGTGTAATAAAATAAATTTTAATTTTTTATTTTGTGCAAAACCCATAACCAAGCACTATATGGACATTATAAATAAACATCAGCAAATGCATTAAATTACAATAAATTGTCATAGAAGTTGGAAACAGTATTGTGGAGGTGGTACTCTGTCGTTATAATATAATAATGTATACATATATTAAATATTATAATAAGGCTAATACGAGTGTTTACATTAAACATTTTTATAATCATCATCGTCCAAGATGCTGACGTTGATCATTAAGTAAAACGGTTTGATATCCTCAAACCATATATACGTTGATTAATTTTTATATTTTATTATAGCTTTAATTAAAAAACCGATTGAATTTCATTTCAACAAACCATTTTGCATTTGTATAATAAATTTATTGAACTTATTAGCGATCGCGGTTTTCAAATTGCTTAATTATATTAACAGTTTATTTGTGTATATTTGCATGATATGTATGATGATTATATAATATACCCCTTTTTATTGTATTAATTGACGACAAATCTGATGATAGTGGCGACAATGCTGTTGTCATAAAACTTAATTTTAATTGAATTTTGAATTTTAGACAATTTAATTGAACACAATTAAGAGAGAGTGTTAAAATGGCTATATCATTCATTAAATTATCAAAATCAAACTATGCCTGGTTTTTCTAATAGTTAAAATACAGTAAATGGCTTAAATAATCGATTCATTATATAAACCATTGTAAAATGTAGTAGCGTTTATATATTCCCGTTAACGACTTCACTATATCCTAAATGGATTGTTTCGAAAATAATTGTTCAGAACTAATTGATGATCGAAAAAACAAACCTTGGCAGACAAAAACTCAGGAATATGTATCACGACAATTTAATCAGTTCTGTGATATGCGCAAATACCGCAGTTGGATGAAAACACAACCAACGAAGAACTCGCCGTAATTTTAAAAGATTGGGCTTTCAACATGCGGAAATATGATGACACGGATAATTTAAGGAAGAAGTAGGTAGTCAAAATAATTTGAAATACTACAGCTAAAACGGTACAACAGAAATAATTTAAAAGAATGCTTCAGTCTATTCCGATGAAACGAAAACCAACGCAATGGCGTAGCTGATGACGTAAGCAAAATGTTGGCTACATTTGACGAAAACTAAAATGCTTGCTGGTACAACAATACCCCGCTTGGAGTAAAAGTACTTAGTATATGGACAAAAGTAGGTGGAGAATCTATAGCGAGCTACCAAGTGGCGGTACAAGCTATTTCCATTCAACCTGTCTAAGCTCATCAATCATACCTGAAAGAAATTTATAAATTTGTTTTAGGTAAGATTGATGAGCGTAGACAGGTTGCAATAAACCAAACTGCACACAGTCGTATGCCATGATATCAACACAAACAGCTATACACCATACACGGTTATACCACAACCTAATTCATCAATATATACGCAATCTGTCATCAAAGACACAGAACATTGGAGTGCTTAGAATTCAAAGAAAAAAGCCTGTGTGATCGTAGAGAATTATGGTTCAAACTAAACGACGATGTTACAACTGTCTTAATCAAGGTCATTTAGTAAACGTACGTAGAGCTAGATTCATATGCTCCAAAGGCAACCGGAAACATCACACCCTGCTTCATGAAGACATACAGGATAACTACAATAGTGCTTGTACGGAGGGTTCTTCCATATCACCAGCTGAGGAACTATCAATTTATACGGATTCTGCGACTATGGTTCATAATTCGTCAGCTATTGTTTGAAACCACAGTTCATTATTAAATATCACTCAGGGCAGTCAATTCTTCCAACTTCAATAGTTTCAATCAAGAATACTACGGGAATCAACCATAAGTTCTGATGCATGCCCGAATATAATATGTTGAAGGATTGGCCACTAAGGGATTGATCACTAAGGGATGATGAGAACTTACCGTATAAAGTATTCATAGTTCGATTTATTCACTTAAAATCTAAACAATGATTCTATACAGATTAACATCATTGCTGCCATCTACACCAGTAGATCGAGGAAATTTAAAATTAGTTTCTGAATTAGAACTAGCTGATCCCTTCTTTGATCAACCTGAAGAAATTAACATTATAATTGAAGGGGACCACTTTTTTCAAATATTGATGGCCGATCAAATAAAACCCATAAAGGAGCCACCCATCGCACAAAAAACCATATTTGGTTGGGTGATAACTGACCAAACAATGATTAGTAAGAACGCTACTTATAATTTTAATTTAAATGCAGAAGTCGACAAAACATTGAAAGGACTTTTTGAACTTGAAGAAGTTTGAACAGTGCATCTGCACACCTCGGAAGTACAGTATGCAGAAACACACTACAAGGAAACATGAGGTATTAGGATAGTAGATATGTTGTACGGCTCCGATTCAAAAGGGGCGAGATAACTCTAGGAAATTCATTGCACAAGGCGTATTAAAGAATTCTGTCATTGAAATGTCTGTTCATTAAGGATAATAAATTGAAGCAGAAGTACATTTTATTCATGAATACCGATCAATCTATTCGACACATGAAACTTTTATAAACTAAAGATAGGTTATTAAATGATAAACATAAATGGAAATCCAATACTTCACAACTTTGTGATCCAACCGATAAACCTTCTGCAATTTATTTTGACGATGAATTAAGTTCCATAAAAATCATGGGACTGCAGTGGCTTCCGAATGAAGATTACTTTACGTTTAAGGTTAATATTGACAGTGACAGTATTGCTACAAAAAAGAACATTTCTTTCCAAAGGATCGTGGATTTTTAACCCTCTGGGATGGCTTGCTCCAGCAACAATCATGATGAAGATTTTATCGAATGGGATGATACACTACCGAAGGACGTTCTGATGGTTTGGAGAAGAATAAAGGCAGAATTGTCAAGCCTGGAATTTATACAAATTCCAAGACACATAGATATTCACGGAAAACACAGAAATTCATAGTTTCTGTGTCACCCGCGAGTCAGCTTACGAATCAGCAATATATTGTCGTAGTCAAGACGATAGAGGGTCATAGAAGTGCGGTTGATTACCGCTAAACCAAAGATAGCACCAATAAGAACAGTATCTCTACCAATGCTAGAGTGGTGTGGAGCACATCTGCTGATAAAATTAATAAATCGATTAAATCTGATGGAAATATATCAACCATTGCAATTTTATGCGTGGACAGACTCATCGGTGGTTTAGCATGGCTCTCAACACATCCAAGCAAATGGAAGATGTTTGTAGCTAATCGCACCTCAGAAATACTTGCTATTATTTCACGTGAACACTGGAATCATGTTTCATATAAGGGCAGATTGCGCAACTCGAGGATTGTCTCCGGCTGATCTATTTGAGTTTAACGATCAAACGGGTGGTATGGACCAAAATGGACGAAAGAATACCGTGAAGCCTGGCCAAAAATTGGTTCAAAACATGACAAGCTGCTGTTTGCAAGGTAGACAAGCATGAAAAGCGGTCGTTTCTCAACAAATCAACATAACATCTATTTTCGGAATTTTAATGAACAAGATCTCAAGTTGGCATACGATTCGGCGGGTGGCCTTTTGTCAAAGATTCATCATTTAGTAAACGACAAGGATTTCTAACTTTCGACGAAATACAAGAATCAGGAAACAAATTAATGATTTGAGCACAAAAAGATACATTTGGAAACCAAATAAACACTCTATTGACACCAAAGGCACTATTATCAAAAGACCACACAATTTATCACTGCTTCACAACGCGAAACATCCAATCATTTTACACGCATCACATACCCTAAGTAAAATGATTGGCAACTATTACCACTCAAAATTCCTACATCCTGAACCTTCCTTAATATTTAATCTTATTCGGCAAAGGTTTTAAAACTTGGGTGCACGTAGCATGGCTCCTCAAATTGTTTATAAATGCTGAATTTGTTTTCGACAGTCTGCAAAACAAGTACACAGCCAATGGGTACTTTACCATCATCGAGAGTTACAACCACGAGAGCGTTCTACCAGTTAGCGGTGGATTTTGCGACACCCATTATACTCGCCACAAAAAGAGAAAGAGGTGCAAAGCATGTAAAGGGTTATATCTCACTATTCGGCTGTCTAGCTACTAAAGCGGTCCATTTGGAAATAGTATCGGACCTTACAACAGATGCCTTTTTAGCAGCTCTCAAACGTTGTATTGGTAGACGAGACTTACCTATGGCTATGGGAATAATGTCGGACAACGCAACAAATTTTGTAGGAACCAAAAATAAGCTAACCTGTTTGTATACAAATTTGCCTAACAATTTCAATGAGCTCGTTTCAGAATTTGTCTGTGAAAGCAATATCAAATGGCCATTTATTCGTATCGCCAAATGTTGGCGGAATATGGGATAGTGCCGTAAAATCAATCAAAACACAATTAATAAAGGCAACAGGAAATACGTTTTTAACATTCGAGGAGATGACACCACTCACAACCCAAATCGAAGCAATTTTGAATTCCCGTCCGCTTTGTCCTATCAATAATGAATTTGTATCTGATCTAGATGCACTAACTCCAGATCATTTCCTCATAATGGCTCCTTTAACAGCTTTACCAGAACCAGGATTAGATCATCTTCCAACCAATAGATTAAACAGATGGCAATTGGTTCAGCAAAAGGCAGTTAATTTTTGGAAGCGTTATTCCATAGAGTATTTGCATACTCTCCAGCAACGATGGAAGCCTCAATCACCAAATTTATTAAAGAATGATCTAGTTCTTCTGAAATAAGATAATTTACCACCTTGCAGTTGGACCTTGGGCCGATTATCTGAAGTAAAAGCGGGACCTGATGGATTAGTCGAGTTGCAGTTGTTCGAACCGCCAAATCGTCATTTACACGGCCGATTAGCAAAATTTGTAAATTGCCAAATCTCTTTTGAAATTTTAATACAAATATATTATGTTAGCACGAAATATTTATCCCGATTTTTTTGTTTAAATAAACTGCAAAAAGGAAATTTCAATTCGATTCTGAAAAAAAATATTGGAAACACCAAAAAGAACGATGCCACTGAAATACTTCGGCCCACTTGATCACCGAAATGCTGTTCCGTTAGATAAAATATAAATATATACTTAGTAAACACTGAGATGCCAAATATACGGTAGTTTGCTTCGATGTCAGATGTGTTTTCCTGAAATGGATGGGAGGGCCTCATTAAAAAATCATGGGGATTTATGGTTAAAATTAACCAACCGTCTTTCGTAATAATTACAACGAACACGGCAGATTTTAAAATTCCTCAGAGATTGCTCTCTAAAAACGCATAGGTATATTTTTAACTTTTTAACCCTTAGGCAATTTAAAACACTAGCCTAATTAAAAAATTACTAGTTTGAAACTCGAATGATGGAGAATGAATGAGATGATTTATACAGTCACTTATCTGATCGAAATTGGTAACTATATTATAGCGCCATTTCTAAGATTAAATCCAAGATAAATCACCAAGAATGTTTGTACTTGGTGCAAAATATGAAAATTGTTCATTATATTTTTCACGTTCTGATTTCTGGTATGTGAAACCATTGCCGAGTTATAAGCAATCACACATATAAGACTATTCGGTATATTCATTCGTTTATAGAGTCTAAGTTACATTTCGTGAATACCTTTTTAGTACTAATCGGAAATTTTACGGTTACAGAGCGACTTTACAGTTTGTTAATATAGGCTAATGCTACTATGAATCAACTTTGTTAATGAATGGCTATAATGTAATAAATAAAATCAACAAAATTATGTAACTCGAATTCAAGGAACCTCCCATACGATTCGTTGCCCGTACACGTATTTCAGAGCCGTCATTCTAAAGAGCCATAATCATATGTCATACTTTTTTGAAAACTTCTTAGTGGTATATCTTTGGAATGTTCCCCTTAAAAATGATATTTTTCTGCTTCAAGGTTCAACACATACCATTTTTCCTTCAACAAAGAAAATTCATTGCTTGCCTACAAGCAATTCATAAACAATATAACTATAATATATTCCTTCAGGTGGCCTTGGGAGGTCACGAAAATGCATATTCAGAAGCCAAATTTCTCACTCTTTTCGAATCCGATGTAAAAAATATGGGTTTTCATTTTAGAAAATGACCTTGACATCAAAACGACCTTGAATATGAGGATCAAGGTCACATCCAAAATCACCATTGAATTCCTTTTTGAAAATTACCTAAGATTTAAGCTCGGTAATTTTTTTGGAACCCCGCGAAATTTCTAGGGGTTTTCATACTTTTTCTCACAATGTATATTCCTCCAGGTGACCTTGGGGCGTCATGGGAATTACATATTCAGACGTTAAATTTCCCGCTCTTTTCGATTCTGGCACCAATAATGGGGGTTCCGATTTAAAAAAAATGAGCTTGACCTCAATATGAACTTGAATATGAGGTTCAAGGTCACATCATCATTCACAAAATCATTTTGGGCTTAAACTCATATTTTTCAACCGATCTATAATTGTAAATTCCATCAGTTGCTACACAAATATGTATAGGATTTGGCCAACATTGGTATATCAAACGTGTCATTTGGCAGCGAGAATTTGTGACGAATTCATCGTACTTGAGAAAATAATATCAAATAATTTTTGATATCTAATGCAGGTATTTCAGTTGTCTCGCCAACCACTATTAAAAAACTTTCCAATTAGCTAAAATATTCTATCGCTTTAACTCGTTTGAGGGTTAAAAACTTGTTACACGAAATATTTCTCTAAGATTGTCTAAGTGTAGTATTTCGGAAAGTTGTTAAACTTCGATTTTACAATGAAAGCGATTTTACAGCTAGGAAATTCAGTTTAGATTTAAAACTTTTGTATTTGAATATTTCGACGTGTATTTACACTTAAAACGTGTTTCTACATCCTAAGTTGTTTGCCTCACTTATCAAAAAATTTTACTAAGGACAAAATTTGAAATTTTCAAATTCCTTACTTTTCAATCCCACTTTAAAAATTTTAATCTAAAACAAAATTCTACTTTAATTTATTTATTCTGAATTCTCGAAATATGGAAACTTTCGAAATATTTAAAACTTCCAAAGAATCGAATTTTTGATACATGAAAAATTGCAGAGTTTGTGGAATTGCTTTTTAAATTGCAGACACATTTTAAATATGAAAAAAAAAAATTAAAAAAAATAAAAAATTTCAAATTTTAAATTCCAAATCCCAAATTTCAAATTCTAAATTTCAAATTCTAAATTCCAAATTTAAATTTCAAATTCCAAATTCCAGACTTCAAATTCCAAATTTCATATTGTAAATTTTTAATTTTTAATTTCAAGTGAAACTTCAAATGTCAAACCCCAAACTCCAAATTTCAAATTCTAAATTCCAGACTTCAAACTCCAAATTCCAAATTTCAAATCCCACATTCAAAATTTCAAATTTTAAATTCTAAATTTAAAATTCCAAATTCCAAAATTTCATATTATTCCGAACTGAAAATTTAAGATTTCAAACTCCAAATTTGAAACTCCAAATTTAAAATTTTAAATCTTAAATTTAAAACTCCAAATTTCAAATCCCAAATTTCAAATTTTAAACTTCAAATTTAAAATTCCAAGTCCCAAATTCCAAAATTCAAAATTTCATATTCCAAATTTCAAATTTTTAATTCAACATTTAAAATTCCAAATTCTAAAATCCAAAATTTCAAATTCCAAATTTCAAATTTAAATTTCAAATTGTCAATTTCAAATTTCAAATTCCAAACTTTAAACTTCAAATTCCAAATTCCAAATTTCATATTCTAAATTTAAAGTTTTTGATTTCAAATGAAACTTCAAATTGCAAACCACAAACTCCAAATTTCAAATCCCACATTCCAAATTTCAAATTTTAAATTCTAAATTTAAAATTCCAAATTCCAAAATCCAAAATTTCATAGTAATTTCATAGTATTCCAAACTGAAAATTTAAGATTTCAAACTCCAAATTTCAAATGCCAAATTCAAAATTATAAATTTTAAATTTCAAACACCAAATTACAAATCCCACATTCCAAATATAAAATTTTAAACACCAAATTTAAAATTACAAATCCCAAATTCCAAAATCCATAATTTCATATTCCAAATTTCAAATTTTAAATTCAAATCTAAATTCCAAATTTCAAATTCTAAATTTCAAATTCCAAATTTCTAATTTAAATTTCAAATTGTCAATTTCAAATTTCAAATCCTAAACTTCAAACTTCAAATTCCAAATTTTAAATTCCAAATTCCAAATTCCAAATTTCATATTCTAAATTTTAAGTTTTTGATTTCAAATGAAACTTCAAATTTTAAACCACAAACTCCAAATTCAAATTTTAAATTTCAAATTTCAAACTCCAAATTCCAAATTTCAGATCCCACATTCCAAATTTCAAATTTTAAATTCCAAAATTCCAAATTCCAAAATCCAAAATTTCATATTATTCCAAACTGAAAATTTAAGATTTCAAACTCCAAATTTCAAATTCAAAATTGTAAATCTTAAATTTCAAACTCCAAACTACAAATCCCACATTCCAAATTTAAAATTTCAAACTTCAAATTTAAAATTCCATATCCGAAATTCCAAAATCCAAAATTTCATATTCCAAATTTAAAATTTAAAATTTTAACATCAAATCCAAATGCCAAATTTGAAATTCTAAATTTCAAATTTAAATTTCAAATTGTAAATTTCAAATTCCAAATTCCAAACTTCAAACTTCAAATTCCAAATTTTAAATTCAAAATTCCAAATCCCAAATTTCATATTCTAAATTTTAAATTTTTAATTTCAAATGAAACGTGCTCGATGCCGTTGTACAGCATAAAAAAAACGAACAAACTATGTAAACATACAAAATACGACGTTTAGTTACAACACAAAACCAACGAAAATTCTTCCTATGAGGAACGATCAATAATAGTAAAATTTATGCACATGTAGTGCAATTAAATTCAAAACAACGTGTATTTACCTAGAAATTACAGTTGCTTTGATACAATAACATACAATATTTATTCCGATAAGAACAATTCAACTATGCCGAGCAATATACGACCACAAGAAATACAAGAAATTTAACAATGTTGTTGTTCCATTCAATATTTTCCATTCCCATCGCAAACATATTTCCATAGTCGATACATTGTATTAAAATTTGTCATGCCCAAATATATAATTTGTTATGTATTGCGTATTGTTGTTTCTGTATTCGACACAAACGCCAAAACCAACAAAAATATTTATAGAAGCTCGTGACTAGGCCTCAGCATACATCTTAAGTGTTTTTTCTTCATGGCTTATATAAACATTTTTGTTGGTTATCAAACGCACTCGATTATATGAAGTATTAGAATCCCAATTGAATCAAACACACGCACATTTACTCTGCGTACACACAAACAGACTTGTGGCAAATAAACAATTTCCAGTTTTATACCACACATGCACATTAAGAAGGGCAGAATAATTAAATAATGTTCATGTGTAGACTAGAAATATTTAACTGCACAGCACACAACCCTTGCTAAAATAAAAAAAACAACAAAAAAAATGTTTTACACAATTCATAACATATATATTATATTGTGGTATGAAAATACCTGTCGAACGGTACTTGCGAAGTACGGTTAATGAACACATTTCTCTTTGTTTAATTTATTTCGCATCCACTTTCCATTAATTTCTCTTTCAACTACACTCATTTAATAATAATTTCACTACACAAGAAATTCATTTAACAAAATCAAAACCACGATAACGCACACTCAACTTTAATATATTAGATGTTCATAATGGTTCACAAGCTAGAATAAAGACAAGCGACAATCGTGTCATTCATGTGTCACGCGGGTAACTTAGATGATGGTAGTGAGAAAACCCATTCTTGCATAATGTCCTTTTATTATAAATTTCAATATTGTTTGAGAAAAAAACTCTATTTTTAAGGCACCTGATATTAGCGGCAAAGTGCGCCAAAACAAGTTAGGATGCCCTAGTGTGCCCATAGATAATACCTATACTAAATAATGTTTGTTCACTGCTCTACGTGAAGCCGGCGCGAGGCACTCTAAACAAAAATAGATAACGAGAAAATCTGATATCGCAAATCCCGAGGCGACCTACATAATATCTATAAATTATGCTTTATTTAACTATTTTATATTTGTGTTACGTCATTGGTGTTAAAACTTTATTATTTCGATGATCACTTGAACGATGACAAAATAATTTTGGAAAGTTTAGTTTTGAAATTTGTAAAATGGTAACTAGCAGAGGTACGAGCCAAACTGCAGAAGCCCATTCATTCATCATACCTTACAAAAAATGTTTAAAATTTAACTAAATTTTAAATTCATAAGCAAAATTTACGATTTGTAATTTGGTTTGGATTCGATCTAGAAATTTGTAAATGATTAATTTTACCATATCCCTTCAAACCTGTCTCCATTCTTAAGCCACACTGATTCTTGTTGATGAATATTTAGGGCAACGTTGGCTGCAAACCGGATATAAGTTTAACGAGTAGTACGAACAGCAACTTAAATAATTATCAATAATCTGCGAATTGCACTTCCGCAGCTTTATTTAGACTAAATATTTTTTGTAACAATTTTTACAAGGTAAAATCAGGTTCAAGTGATTGATGAGTACGCAGCTAAACTTAAGCCAAAATTTGTAACAGGCACTGTCTCAAAATATTGTAAAATTATTAAAGAAATATTTTGGCCGATGGTGATGGATATGAATGGTTATCTTTTTAGAAACCAAATCATTTCAGAATAATTACGATTAGCATATACGGCCGGGCCGCTTAGATCAACCTGTAATATCACTGTTAAAAGTCTTAACAATTTTTGGTTAATTTTATACATCATCAAAAATTTTGATTGAATTAATATTAATTTTGTTTTTCTGCGGGTTGTCCTTATGGAAATATCTACATATAAGGTAAATTGATACCTCATTATATGAACGCGCATAATATTACATATGAAAAAGCCATATTTCATAATATACATAAACGAAAAACAAAAAAATAATTAACATTTCTAACGCACATCAATAGAGACCAAATTTAATGGTCTCATCATGTGTTGCGAAGTATAAACATGTAGCGTGAAAGGATGAAAACCTCAAAAGCAATTAATATTTATTTTGACAGGTTATAAAAATATCCTTATTAATGACACACACACACACTCGTAGACATCAAGAAAAAAGTACTTTTGTGTTCTGTTCATATTCAAAACCAAATTAAACATAATCCAGAAAGCCTCCCCCTTTGCTGTCAAATGATTAACACTAATGTTCTTATTGCGTGTCAAATTGAAAGAAAATTAAAAATAACAAAACGACACACGGACGGCTTTAAAAAAAAAAAAAAATAAAAAATTAAAATTATAGGCTTTGTGTCTTTGAATTTTTTTTTTTTTTGTTTTTAATTCGTTTCATGAAATTTGAGATAATTAATGCATTAGGCAAGTTTAAAACTGAAAAAATTATATTTGCTGTTGAAATATGTTTACAACTAACAAGAAAAATGATTACGAGAAGAATGAAGAGGAAGAATGCGCACGCGGTATAAGAAGAAAATTACCACCAGCAGCAAGTATATTTATATACAGTACATTGTGTCGTCGAGCAATATTTGAACACGAGCAACAACAGCAACAACGTCAGCAGCAACTAAAGTTAAAATTAATTATATTTGATGATGGTGATGATGATAATAATAATTTTAATAAAACGATTAACTTATTTTTGTTGTAATGTTTAGTATATAGGCATATCTTATGTTTAGGTTAGGTTGATATATATTTTTAGACAGGTGATTATTAATTTTGGTCAGATGAATAATGTTAGTCTTGAACGGCGAAAGCGTCATTTATTTATGATTAATTTTATCAGAGTGGTATATAACGTACATAATTATATAGGTAATTATGGATGAGGTAAATTCTAAATGCTAATGACTGGTTAAATGATTATATACATATAAAATATGAGTTAGAACTAATGCAAATAAATATAAACAATTTTACCTCCAACAAGTATTTTGTTGTCCAACTGTACATAATATTGGCGGCTCTATTACACACCTATTGACAGTTTCATTGTTATACTTATTATAAATTTAGATGTAGGATGCACTGAATAATCGTGAAAAATAATTCCATTCAATATATCAATCAACTTTTATAAATTGAAACCACTTAAAATATCTCAACAATAATCGTCTTAATCGAACTTCACCTCTACTTGAAAAAAATAATTCAACAATAAAAAATGAAGATAAAAAATTATAATTCAATTAAAATCAATCAAAATTGTGAATCATAATTATATGAATTAACAAGAATTGGCGTCGGTACCCCTTTAATATTTCAACTCTCATTAATTTTCAATATTTTTTTTTGAAAGGTTTAAGAAGAAAATTGTTGAATGAATAAAAAAATTTTTGTTTAAAATAATAATTTTTTGTGATGGATTTAAGAAATTGTTTTATTTATTTTTATTGAAAATGATTGATTTATGTTATGATGCGATTGAACAAAACCCGTTTTCGATTTGAAATCAATCATTAAAAATGGCGTCGATTTAGAAGTGTGAAATGTAAGTAGCCTCTTCATATCAAATATAACATCGTTAACTGAAAAACACGTCTTTTTGTGTTTCCGTTTAATATTTGCTCAAAATGTTTACAATTTATAATTGTTTATTTCAATAATACCTTTTAAACAATTTATCATAATTTTGTTTGATTGATGTGAAAATATAAATAATGAGCTGAATAAATTTGAATATTTGATTTGATGGATTTCATATTTCCATAAATATGTATATAATTAACAAACGATATGGTATGTATTGAATTGATTACGAATCTTGTCCATGACATTCTAGACAGCTTATTAATCATTTAGCTGCTCCTTGAACTCGAGACGATATAAATAATAATAAATTACATTAAAATACAAAGATAATTAATTGATTAATTTTTTTTACTTTCTAAATGTTATACAATAAAGTATTTATATCTAAAATGCAAATTATTTATTTTATACAATTACTACAACAATATTAATACTGTCAGGATACATAAAAAAAATATTTAATTACAACAATTATTTCAAAGCCTTAAATTAAATACAAAATCGGTAGTAGTACATAGTAATAAATTTTATTCCAAAGCAAACAAAATGTTAAATATCATCGATAAATTAAAACCCACAACCACAGCACACACAAATGACATGCACATAAATTTTGTAATTAATACTCCATTCCATTAATTTTATTTTATTTATTTTATTTTTTTTTACAAAAATGAATGAATGAACGGAAAATTATGTATAAAAAATTACCAGAGAAATTATTAAAATAATTCTTGTATAGCGATAATTCCCAACACCTAACTTTGAATAAACTTTCGAAAAAGCTGCTTGGCACAAATTCAGTATATATGCTGGCTAATTTATATGTCTTATTCTGCCATTAACCAATTTTACTGTATGGTATGTTTGATTTATTGTTGTTATCAGAACTCAGTAACCATGTTCGAAATCCTGAGGTCCAACAATTTAAATTGAGTTATCATGCATCCTTACTGATATCTTGATGTTGCCAAATCAATTCAATCTGGTTATATCCCCGTTTTATTAAAGTTCGGTTAAGATTAGCATACATATCGTTATATTTTATTTAAAAAAATTACATAGCTTAACGTGCTGTGAAGTTCAGAGTATACCATTAAGCTTAAACTTATATTAACAATGTTGTGGATTGCTTCAAATTCGCAGACTGTATTCTATTTGCTGACGACATGAAAATATATGCAAACATATCATGTGAATTAGATCGCGATCAATTTCAGCGGGACCTGAACACATTTTGCGGTTGGTGTGTTACTAACCGTATGTTTCTGAATGTCGATAAGTGTCACGTGATCACCTATTCTAGGTCTAAGTCTCCAGTAGTTTTTGATTACTTTCTAAATGATGTTAGTTTGAAGAGAGTTAATATGATTACTGATTTGGGCGTTATCTTTAGCTCGGATTTAACGTTTAACGCACACATCGATGCGGTTGTTAACAAATCCTTTTCGATGTTGGGGTTTATTAAAAGAAACTCGAAGGATTTTCATGACACAATAACTTTCAAGTCACTGTACACTTCATTTGTTCGTTCACAGCTTGAATACGCGACTGTCATATGGTCCCCGTTCTACCAGTCTCATTCAAACAGAATTGAAAGTGTTCAGAAACAGTTTTTGTTATTTGTTCTCAGAAAATTACCGTCTCGCGAACGGGGCAATAATTTCAGACTATCACCATATGTAGACCGATGCCGTTTTCTGAATCTCCAATCTTTAAGTGATAGACGTACATGCGCAAATGCCACATTTGCACGGGACATCATTTGTGGTGAAATAGACTGCTCCGAGATTCTTTCATGTTTTAATATTTATGCTCCTCAACGCAGCTTACGCCCCCGGGAACTTCTTCATATTCCGACTGCAAGTAGCAACTACAGCTTCCATGGCCCTTTAGCGCGTATTCAACGAGATCTCAACGCCGTAGCGGATTGTTTCGATTTCAATATTTTCAGAGATGAGTTTAAAAAACGAATCGCTAGACTTTTGTTTTAATACGTTTAATATTATAATAATAATAGTTTCATAATGTTTTGTTGTATTGTTAGATCTATTGATAACGTTGTAACCTTACCTTTTATTGTATAAAATTGTTTAACTTTTTATAATATTTTTTAATAATGTAAGCCATTTTTGCATGAACATGCTGTTGGTTAATAAATAAATAAATAAATAAATAAATAAATAAAGCAGAAATCGGGAATAGTTCTGCACATTAGTTTCCATCTGGCGAGGTTTATGAAAAATTAATAATTTTTCAGTCATTTCATCAGGCTATATCGACTGAATTGCTAACTTCTTACCCTGTTTTTTTAATCATATCCCACTTATACGAATCAACCATGTACCCTACATTAGAAACCTGCCGGGACAAAATATTTCATTTATACCCGAACCAACCCGAAGTATAAACGGTTCGACCCGACTCGAGCCCGATTGATTATTTGACATTATTACTCGAACCCGGCCCGAATCGAATCGAATTTTATTCCCATTCCGATTTCCCACCCGTCTGAAAGAAAATTTAAAAAATAAAATTCTTTGGTTTTGACGTGTTCATGTTGTTAGTCGAGGTGGATTTATTTTTTACCATTTACTACATTATTTTATATGTTATCCGCATTTATTATGTAAATGTGCATAAAGAAAGGCACATCATTTATGATAAATTTAAACAGTTTTCGTCGTCGTATTTGTTGAATCTTGTCTTTCGGGTGTTAATTACAAATAAAGTAATTTGTGTCTAGTTTAGGATTTAATTTTAGTTTGATGTGGGAATGAATTTATTTCTTAAAAATCGTATTCGATTTACATAAATCAAATTAAAATTTTTAGGAATTTACCAAAGCAAATACGGAAATAAATAATTAGGCTGGCCCGAGCCCACCCGAGGGCATGGCCCGGACCCAACCCGACCTAGGCCCGGCAGGTAAGCCCGAGCCCGTACAGGTCTCTAACCTACATACCCCCTTTTGGTTCCTATTTAGAAAAAAATCAGTGTAATAAGTTAGCAATTAAGTCACTATAGACTTATGAGGTGATTGAAAATATTTAATTTTCCGTAATCCTTGTCAAATCGAAACTAAATTGCTAAACTACCTATTAACTACAGTTTCTCATTTTCGTAAAATATTTATCTATCTAGAAAATACCAGAACCAATAACTTAATATTTTTGTAACACTTCTAATAATTTGGTTTCAGATTCCACCATTGTTTTATTTGAATTTTGAAGATGTTGTTGTTGTCAAAATGTTTAGTGAGACATTGTTGTTGTCAAATTAGTTAAAATTTCAAATATTTATTATTTTCGTGTATATGTTGGGACAGAATTTGACCTAAGATTAACATGTATACATAAATACATGCCTATATATAAGGACTAATGTCGAAAGGCTGACCGCCGACAGTGTCAAAATGCTGAATGTCTAATGGCCGAATGGGTCACAAGTTCGAATGTGTCAAAAGGCCGAATCTCTAAAGGCCGAAGGGTCGAATGGCCGACGTGTAGACAACGAATGGGTCGAATGACCGAATTTGTATCAAATTTTAGGTAGCCTCTGTATGTAGCATAATAATTTGATCAAATTTCGTCGTTCATTTTTTGTATGTTTTGCTATAATAACTGTTGTGGACAGGCAATATCTTTATTTTTGTATGATCAAGGATATTTTATGCTACCTTCGGGTTTACAGCCTTGAAAATAAAACTCTTTCTTTTACGACGACGTTTCGATATATATTATATCTTCTTCAGGTCTGTATACATACATATATAAAACAACCACAAAAATATTTTTTAATAAGACAATTTATAGAAAATTTCATGCAATGCTTAATTTTGAACCTACCGTTAAATGATAATTTTCCCCCCAAATATTCCAAAAAGCAAAATGTCACACAAACACTTCAGATTGTATTAATTTATATAAAGTATGTATAGTTATATAAAAATAAATCCGTAATTGTTTGTGTATATCTTCCAAAATATTTTCGTAGAATCAAAACATTCAAATAATTTTTGTCCGAAACTTTTTTTAGGCTAACTACATTCGAAATATTATTTTGGTTAGTGGATAATAGAATTTAGAGTTATGGATTTTCACATACTAATTTGGAAATTGTGTTAATAATACCAGAATAAACTTTGCTGAGGTCATCCGTGTCAGTTTTCTTGTTCACCAAAGTTTCCTGCTTGCCGACAATATGAGCCATTGCCAAAAACAAACGGTTCTTATAAAATTTTTCATATTCAAGAATTTTCGCTTGATTCAAATTAAATTTGTGCCCCGTAATATGGGAATGTTGGCACAGTGTGGTGACTAGAGGGTTCCTTATTGGTTAATAATAATATTGGTACCTTACAGTCAGATTTATGTTGACTTAGTCGATTCTTCAACAGTTGTTTCGTAGTTCCCACATACTTAAGACTACAGGCGCCACACGGAACCAAATAAACATACTTTATATAAAGTAATACAATCTGAAGTGTTTGTGTGACATTTTGCTTTATGGAATATTTGGGGGGAAAATTATCATTTAACGGTAGGTTCAAAATTAAGCATTGCATGAAATTTTCTATAAATTATATTTTTGTGGTTGTTTTATATATGTATGCATACAGACCTGAAGAAGATATAATATATATCGAAACGTCGTCGTAAAATAAAGAGTTTTATTTTCAAGGCTGTAAACCCGAAGGTAGCATAAAATATAATATATCCAGCCGTTAGGAGATTTTTGAACAAGGATATTACTAGTGAGCATATGTTGCCACCTCATTTAGTAATTGAGTAGGTTAGAAAAAATTTATTTTTATGTACGTATTTCGCGTAAACTTATTTTCCATTTTTATTACTTTAGTTTTGTAGTTTTGCATTTTTAAGCGTGGAAGATTTAGAAACATGTTTTTCTTGATAACTGATACAAAAATTTTGTTAAAACTGTTCTTTAATTATGTCATTAAATTATTAAATAATTTTTAATAGGAATTACGGGACAATTGAAGTCAAAATCTTATATTACTATATTTGGAGCACTATAATTTATAAAATATTCTTTTGATTTATTTTAAAATAAAATAAAATAGTTGTTGATACTTGGCAGCAAAACAATTACATCGATCTTTAAAACATTTTCAAAGAAGGCATATTTCAATATGTTATTACGGCATATTTTAATACGGCACACAGAACACGAAGGCATACTTCAATGTGACATATGGTAAACTACGTCATATTTCAGTACAATATGTGGTATAAAATGGTACATTTTAAGACTTGGCTATTTCTTAATCGAGTATGATTAAATTCGATTTATACGATGGAAATGTTACAGGGGTTCTAAAATGATTTTTAAAATGAAAAGATCCCCCAAAAATACCAAAAAGTACAAATTAAAGTGCCCCATCGAAAAGAAAGCCCCATTAAATTTTTGTTAACGACAATAAAAAAACAAAAGGAATCTTATTGAGAAGGAGTTTTTATTTTAGTATGTAAAATACAAACATAAATATTGTTACAAATCGTCGTCCTACAGTTATTCTTGTCTATGTCCATTTTAGCTAAAGTAGAGAAAACTGCAAAATAAGATCAAACAGAGAACTGCTAATGTTTGCGAGTGATTATTCTAACAAAACTGTGCCAACATGTACAATGTACATAGAGCTTTCGGTCATAAAACACTTAATTTAGTATAAAGCTTCAAACTAAAATATGTAATTTTTAAATAATTCAACTTTCAATTTTACGTTGTCGCCTATATCCTCGTTTGGCATATCCTTTTATTGATATACTTATCTTAATCCTTAAAATTTTGTCTATATCCATAAAATTCAAAAATTTGTTAATTGAGCCACGTTAGGAATATTTATTTAATTAATACATTATTCGAAATATAAACATATAATTCATTTATTAAAAACCAATAAACTAAAAACTAATTCGTTTGACAAAAATGATACGCTTATCATTATTTTTGAAATATTTTAATTTTGCGCCTTTGTACTCTACTTTGGGTTGAATGAGGTTTAGACTGCTCGTATACAATTGGTGCAAGTGAGTTATGTGGCAAATAAATCAACATGTCTAAGATTCTTTCAGTTTGTGAAATGACTTATTGCTAACGGTTGTTAGTGGCGCTATCGATGGCAAACTAAAAATACTGTTTTTTTTTGGGTAATTTTTACTGACAAGAAGTAGGTATCATATCCATAGCGGTATTTGATAATTGGAGGGCTCTTTTCATAAAATAAATGTTTTACTTTACTAAATGGAATTTGGTTGTAATTCATTTTATGGGCAGCATTGTGAAAATCTTTATAATCCGACTCCTTTATTTGGATTGTAGTAAATTTTTGTTTGCCCACTGGAATCTCAATAAACCTATAATAAACCTCCTATGCGTTGCATCAATATCCTGAACTACGCCCAGCTTCCGAAAATTTTTGCTCTTTGTACTTTAGTGATGTAATTTCAGTTCTCTGGTACGCAGTTATCCGACCAGCAAATAATAGTCTCTACTTCTGGGTTACGGGAAACATACCGTTCCAGCATCTTTATAAATATATTAGCTATTAGGGTACCCTAACGGCCACAGATCGTATTATACCTTAAAATTTTATAAACAAATAACTAATGATTAAGAATCTTGTGTGCATAGTTTTACATCTATTACATTTTCCCACTAAATTTTGTGAAAGAGATCGATATAGCAGATCAATATTTTCTAGTTTACGGAAGTGGGACATAAACAAACTATGTTGATAAGAATTTAAGGAATTATACAAAAATATCATATTTTAATTAGGACATAGACAAAACAGTATCACGAATTTTTGAAATGAAACTTTTACACAGGTTTTCAATGGACATAGACAAAAAAATATAAATGGCTCGATGTAGACAGATGTGTATAAAATTGGAGTAATAATTTTCGGACATAGAAATTTTTTGTCAAAAATATAACCAAAATTCTTCGTGGTCGATTTGCCATAACTTCATACCTAACTCAATTTGACCAAAAATTGGACATAGACAAGAATAACTCTAGAACGAAAAAAAAAAACGTCTCTCCAGGGGTATGGGGGCGGTAGTCCGCATCATCTAGGTATAAAACGAATTAAAATAATATTTCAAAAATTTGTTATGTTTAAAAAACTTGATTTTTTGGGATTTTTTGTTTTTCCGGGATTTTTTATTTTGGATAACGATAACAACCCAACATTTCTTTAGTTTAGTTTTCTGGATTTCTGTTTTCTGAATTTTTTTGGTTCTGGATTTTTTTTTTCATGATTGTAAGTTTTAGTTTTTTTTTCTAGATAAGTTAGCCAACCCAAAATTAATTTTTTTGATTCCACTACAAAAAAAAAAAAAAATCAGAAATTTTATAATCTAGAATAGTTGAAAAGTAAAAATCCAAAAAAATTAAATCCCGCAAACAAATCAAGGAATTACCGAAAAAGCAGTCCAGAAAAAATCCAGAAAAATTATTTTGCTTAAAATAAATGAAAACAAAATCAATTTATAGGCATTTTTCGACTTTTGACATCAAACATTTGCGATACATTTATCAGTAGAAGCGATACAAGCAAACAATTCCTTTGCTCTGTGTCTGCAAGGTTGACGATGCAATTTCCATTATTGTAAATATTAGAAACTTTACGGAAAAAGTAAAGTTCGATAGACATTTTATAAATTTTAATTTTAATTTCGTTCGCACTTTGATAATTGCTTTTCTGGATTTTTTTTTTTTTTTTCTAGAATAGAACCCGAAAAGAAAACTGCCAAACAGATTTATTTGTATAATACTGTCCAAGCCCTAGAAAAAAATTGTGGTGTTTATAGTCCAAACGCCTTATTAAATGCAACAGCATGTAGATGGTTCGGTCGCTTCTATTCCAAGGGTGTTGTCTTCCATCATGACAACGCCAGACACACACATTTATGGTGACCCGGCAAAAATTGAGGGAGCTTGGCTGGGATATTTTGATGCATACACAGTATACAGTAGCGGACATAGAAATCTGGACACCTAAAAAAATCACAGTTTTCACTGTTTTATATTTGTACCTCCGGAGTCCAACGTACAGAAAAATAATTGGAAATAAAAATTCTACTAACTGTCCGGATTTCAATGTCCGCTACTGTAGTTCGAACCTTGCATCCTCTGACTACCGTACATTTTAATTTCTGCAGAACTGCCTTGATGGTCTAAAGTTTGCTTCAAGAAACAACTGTGAAAATCACTTGACCAAGTTTTTCGTTAATAGACCGCGGAAGTTTTACACCGATGGAATTATGAAACTTCCCGAGAAATGACGAATTTATTTTGAGAAGAGAAAAATTAAATTACAAAATTACTAAAAATCTCTCAATACTTTTGTCCCAACCTAATATTTTCTATGCATATTTTTCAATAAGCCTTGTTATTGTGGAATAAATATTTGTTTGTCGACTTAAAATCGATTTCAATTTTTGATTTTTGCCGCAATCTTCAAATCTACCGGCAGTAACTTTTTTGGCAGTTTCGCAACAGAAGTACTTGAGGCGAGAATTTTTTTGGTAATTCTTGAAAAAAGATAAGGGAAAATTGATTCTATCAAGTTCTTCTGTTACAAAATTACCAAAAAATTGATACAAGTTTATTAATTAAGGGGTTTATTTTATTGTTTAACAAATATTGGTTGTCCTTATTTTTGTATATCTGTAATTCTTCGGTATGGCTAACTAAAAAACCTTTTTTCATCCTATGTTGTTTTTTGTGAGGAGTGCGACTTTAATCCATGCCTATTTATTTATTATTCCAATTATTATCAAAATTTGGAATGACACACATATGATATTCCCACATTAATTTGTTACTTATGATCCTCGCATCTATTAAAGTCATATCGTCTATATGGCCGATTCCATTTTGTAGTTTACCTCTGTCATTGGTATTCTATTCAATCTATGTATCGTGTGGCGGTAAACAGTTATTTTGTGTCGATGCGGATGATTCGGCTACTGGTGTCTTGTTTGATAGATTTGCGTTATGTTTCTGAAAATTTGGAATATATGATTCTGATTTATAATTTTTATTATTAAATCTTTCCGTTACGTTTTATTGACGTTTTATGAAATTTTTTTGATTGAAATTTCACAGACGAGGGACCAATTGGCACTGAACTAAAACTCCGAGAAAAACTAAAACTCTGATGGAAATGTAAACTAGGACGGAACCAAAAACTACGATAAAAAACAAAATTCTGGCGAAAATTTAAAATTCCGATGGAACAAAAAATTTTCGGTGAAAACAGAGGCTCTGACTAAATTGGAAATAATGACAAAATACAAAATTCTAGCGAAAACTAAAACCTGTGCCAAAAATAAAACTCCAATGAAAACTAAGACCACGGAGAAAATTAAAACTCCGGCGAAATCTATACTCCGCCATAAACTAGAACTCTGCAATAACCAAAACTTAAATTCAAACTAAGAAAAAAATTGAAACTCCGGCGAAAACTAGAACGAGTAAGAGATTTAAAACTCTAACGAAAACTACGACTCGATCCTAAATTAAAACTCTGAAATATAAAACTTCTTCCAAAATAAAAACCCAATCGAAAACTAAAGCTACGAAAACTAGAACTCCCACAAAAAATTAAACTACTGACCAAGTTTAAAGTTACAAACTATTATTCCGGTGAAAACATAATCCGGCCAAAACGAAAACTCCAAAAGAAAAATTAACCCTCTGATAAAAATTGATATTCTGAAGAAAAAGTCCGACGTTGCCAAAACCGCAGGCAAAATGTAAAACTCTTACGAAAATAATTAAGGTGAAAATTAAAACTTTAGAAAAACTGAAACTCTAACTTAATTTAAATTAACGACAAAAAACAAAGCTCTAGTGAAAAATAAAACTCCATTGAAACCGGCGGGAACTAAACTTTTCTAAAAGAAAACAAAATTTTCGGTGAAACTTCCTTACTACGATTCTTATAAGGCTCAAATTGAGAGGGTACAGCGGAAATTTACCATATTTTTAATGTATAAGTGTATCCGTTTCAGTGGTTGCGTCAACTGTAAAGAATTATATCAGACAATTCTAACGTGACTCAAATATTGTTGTGATCTGAAGAAAAGACCAAATCTTCAGAAGATAAATTTTAAATATTGTGGATGCTCTCTGAGCGGAGTTTTCAATAATGTACCAGAGCTGTATAACTAGAGCTATTTCTTAAAGTTTGAAGATGAAAAATGCCGGGTGCGATAACTGTTTAATACGTCTCAGTACTAAAGAATATAACATTAATTGTGAATGTGTAATTTGGCGGGTTAAATTATAATGCTAGGGAAGGGGTCTCCAAATTTAGGAAAACTTGTGACTGCGTTTAGGATCTTAGCTCAAAATAACGAAACTTGTATGTAAAATATGAGAGGTTGGTTTGATGAAGTATGTTGTTTAGACCTAATTTTTTAGTTAGTTTTATGAATGATTAGCACGAAAATATAAACCTATAGTTGTTATAAATAAATATCTATTTTGAATTGTATACTACGAAAGTTTTTCAATTGAAAACGAAAGTTATTTTTTATACAAACTTTGATTGTCATGAGGAATAAATTTTTAATTCGTAAATTTAAAACATATGATTATACGAAGATTTTAAAATGATTGAAATTTAACAATATAATTTTAAAATTCTAAAAACGAGTGTACCTTAACTAAATGGTTACAAAATGTTTCGGAAATTGCTTAAAATTATTAACAAATTTATAAATGTTGAAAATCGGTTGAAATACAAATAAATAACTAAAAGTGATTCGAATGCAATTTAAAATAGGCTATGGTTTTTAATTTTTATCTAGAATACACCATACATTTCACAATAAAATTGAAATAAAATTTAGATAATTTAATCCATAATCCAGATTAAATGTTATTATTAAACCCGATTTAAACCATTTAATTAGAAAGTGAAGGTTATATTTTAACTGCGGTAAAATTTGTTGTGAACAATGTGTTGAAAATTGTGAAATTAGTATAGGCTTTCCTCAAATCTATGACCGGCGGTTTCAAAACATATTATTGACGTCTATGACGAGTTTCATCGTACGATTCTGCTAAATGGATTTGGTTTTTCAGATCACGATTTTTTGAACATTTTATAACACGGTATAGGCATGTGAAAATCGCAGAAACAATTAAGCCTGGCCACCACCCAATGATTCAGTAATAATGAAAATATGATTTGTAATTTCTAGACTTTCAAAATATGCTTAATTTTATTGTGTAACATAAAACTGTTTTGTTCCAATTTCAAAATAAATAAGAGCTTGTCACTAGATACCTAAAAATCACTGATAGCAGAACAACATTCGCTTACACTACAAGTATATTTTGAAACATCGGCTAACGTAATACAAGCACACCCCTTAAATACTATTTAAATTAAATAAATGAATTCAACACCCCATGCCCATTATTCATGCCAGTGTTTCGTTCAGTTTTTTTTTTATATTATTTTATTCTTTTCTGAGCCTTGTCATAAATTATTTGGCAATTTAAACGGAAAAAAATAGTAAAACTGAAAATATATCCTCCTTGTTAGATAATTTATGATCTGTATACTAGCTGCTATATTTATATCTACAATCAATCCTTAAAATTAATGTAAGTTTCACTGTGTATTGTGTGTGCGGTATTATATTTCTATTGTGTCTACCACAATAACAGCACACAAAAAATATCGTATTGGTAATATATCACTTTTAATTCATAAAAAAAGCAAAAAAAAAATCGAATTTCTATACACAAAATGTGGGTTTCAATAGGAAAATTTATGATGACAGAACACAGAACGAATGAGAGACAATATGATGTCAAGGAAAATGGTTCCTAAATAGTAGAATACTAGTTGGTATGTACATATGTATATAGATAGGCAAAAATCACCTGGTTGTAAATATTCTTTTTCTATCTACTATACATTCTACATATTATATACCCGACAGGAAGTCGAGAATATTCATTTCGAGTTGGTTTTGATTTATTTGGCACACACAAAAACCCCATATAATTAATGAGTGTCTTTCACACAAAAACCATATCTCTCAATTTTTTTCGGTATTTAAATTTCAACAATATACTTATTATATTCTTTTCTTCTGTGTATACAGCTCTAAGATAATGATCCTCTTAAAACCATAACAATAGACATTTTAATTCTTCTTATTACACACACACAAAATAAAAAATTAGGCTAAATGAAAACAATAAAATAAGCAGCAGGGTACACTCACAAAAAAAGGAACAAAAATATCCTATTACTTTAGATCTTTTTCGGTATCCTGCTGATATTTTATTTTTTTTTGCCATGAAATTATTTTGTTGGTGTGGTTTTCAAAACTAGAGGATACAGTTTTTTTTTCTGGAATTTGCCAAAAAATATTCCAGAAGGGGTATTAGTTTACTGGTTTATATTTTTCAATATAACACATTTAATCCTGTATAAGCTAATAAATTTAAAATAAATTAATCATCAACACAACCAGTAGTTAAGAACCTTCAAATATCAAAAGGATTTTTCCCAGATTTAGTAGTTATTCTTTAAAAATAACTTCCTGTAAAAACTACGTTGCCATACGGTATGCCAACCACAAAGTGCCCGTTACTCGTCACAAGACCACTTCTCCAATATCATAATTGGTCACGACAATATAAATCTTCTATTCTCAAAAATAATTGTTAGATCTATTCTCAATCAAATTCGTTTAATTTGATTCTCTCAATTTGGTCGTGAAGAAGGATTTTTTATATTGCACAGCTATCAGAGGTTTATGATCGATAATTATTTTGAAAGTAATACGGAAGAAAATGATCCGTAACCTATGTAGGTTATTGCTATTAGCTTCTCTCTATAGTAGAAACAATTTTCTTGACGCGATTTAAAGCACAGCTGGCATATGCGATAGATAAAGGTACCGGTAATTAATTCCTTATTCATGCTGCGAAATTGTAACACTGGGTGATTGACAAGAAATTTTGTTAGATTTTTAAATGATTCGCCACAAAATGCATCTCTTTTAAAAAAGCCAGACAAATGGCTTAGTAATTTTAGAGAAATCATGGTAACATTTTGTTATACCCGTCAAATCAAAGAAATCATTTCATTTCAGGAGCTGTTTTCGGAGTTCGAACAAAATTCCATGGCATAGCTGAACATTTTTGAGATATGCCATGGTATTAGCATCGCATAGGTATTGATCAATCATTAATTTACATGATTTTATGCTACAGGCATTGCATCAAAATCAGTTTAAATATTATTTGCATCGGAAACAGAATTTAGATGCAGCTATTGTTTCGAATAAAATTTAATTACTAGTTAAATAGGTCAGAAAAGCGATTTCGATACAAGTTTTGCATCAAAATTAGTGACACTATTAGTATCGAATGCAACGGCAAACAGCACCATTTTTAATTAATTTGCAATTACATCAAATTAAGTTAATTTGTGTATCGTAAATACTTTAATTGAAAATATAAATATACGAAGAGCGAAATTATCAAGAATTTTGCAAGTTCAGTTTCGATCTGAATGAGAATTACGAAAAATTTAATTTTCCAGTCAATCTCATCAGGCTTTAGCGACTGAATTGCTAATTTCACTTTTGACTACTTTCCATATATAAAAAGCAACCATGAAGTTAAATATTAGCGAATTATACGCATTACATATTAAATTCTTAATAATTTCAATTTTATTTTATTTAACGTAAAAAATACGATTTCTGTTTGAAATTAAGTTTCTGCTACATAGCCAGACAACTAAAAATTGAAATTATTATGAATTTAATATGTATTGCGTATAATTCGCTAATACTTAACTACATGGTTGCTTTCAATATATAAAAAGTAATCAAAAGTGTAAGTCTCTACTCTGATGAATCCGGAAATTTAGCGGTAATCATGGTAACTTTAGACTAATCAAAATTTGTATTACATTTGTAACAAAATGATTCGACTTATCCTGCATAAATACAAAAAAGAAAGAGGAAGTAAAACTTCACATAAGTTGTGCCTTCAACAATATGCCGAGAAAAAAAAATCGGCATAAAAGCAATATTTGCGTCATAGGTAAACATACAATTTAATCCTAGGGAGAGCTATTTTGGCAATCTTGAATATAAGTTTAGGCAGCAATTATTCGTTTAGTTTTCAGAAAAAACTAGCATTCCTAGAAGATAGCGACCACAGTATATACCACTTTTAGCCGTTTACCGGCTCTAATCGGCACTACCTCACTCACACTTTTACTGTACATACTAAAAATAGTCACAAAATAGTTTCCACGGTTTTATTAAATAATCAAAAATTATCCCTCTCCCTAAGGAAAATAGAGTACACCAGTAAGTAATTAATAAATGGTATGATCTGACGAAATAGTTTTTTTGTTCACAGGAAATGTTGGAAAATTTATATAAAAATTACCGCTAATTCAGTAATGTGTCTTATTCAGTAAATCCAGTAAACCAGTACCTGGTAATATTTTTTTTTAAGTTCTATAAACTCTTTGAATTTGAAGAATTCAAAAAATTCACTAAATTATTTCATTTATTTAAATTCTTTAATTTTCTAAATAATCCTTTAATTCGTTTGAGTTTTTCTTATATTCGCAAACAATTTTAAGAATTCATATTTCAAATTCTGAAAATTTTATACAAAGTTTCTTTAATTCAATAAATGTTTAATTTATCTAAAACTATAAAATCTTTAAATTTTCGAAATTATTGAAGTTGTTTAAACCCTTTTAATTTTACTCCTTTTAATTTAACAATTCTTAAAATTCTTAAATATTTTAAATTATTTAATATTTCTAAATTCTTTATATTATAAGAATTATTGAGATTCTTTAAATACTTCAAATTTCCTCAAATTCATTGATACATTAAAATATCGAACTCCCTTAGAATTTCATTCAAGTTTGTTAAGTCAATGAATTAGTTAATTATTCTAAATTCTCTAATTGTTTAAGATTTTATTTATTTTATATTTGTTTAGAATTTTTAAAACTTTCTTTAAATTTATTATTAAGATTCTTCAGATTTTTAAAATTCTGTAGATTTTTAAAAAATTCCAAATTGATAAAGAATTCTCTTAACATAAGAACAAACTTAGGCTCGAATTTATAGTTATAACTATTGCTATTATTATAGCAACAATTTTCGAAAATCATGCCAAAAATTCAATACGAATTTTAAAATTATTTTGTTGTTTTCGTTGTGTTGTAGCAAGGTTTGTAGTGATGAATTTTGTCAACTATAAATGTTGTTACATTATATAACAAATCTTACGTTGAATTCTATTGACGAGAAGAAAACGGATCTCGATCGAAAAAACTTAACTGAGATCAATTTCTATATTTATTTAAAAAAAAGGTGATGGGAATAATATTTTCTACTTTGCTGGGTAGATATATTAGGAGTGTGACTGCCTCAAACATGTTACCTAAGACAGTCGTCATACATCTTGCTAAAGGCAAACCCAAAACATGTTACCAATGAAGAACGCAAGACATGTTGCCTAATACGACCACCAAAAATGTTACAAAAGTCAACATCCAGACATGTTACCAATAACGACCACCAGACATTTTACATATGAAGACCTTGAGATATGTTACCCAAGACATCTTGTATACATGTTTCAAATACATGAAGTTGTCTTTTGACTCACTTGGGTTTGTTACCATACCAAGTCTTGAGTTTGTCTTGCATGTGTTCTTAAGACACGTTTGCTGGGTTGTCAACATTTTGTTTTTTTTTTCCTAATGAAAATTATATTATTGCGCAAGCGCGTTTATTTTCGTTACAAGCTTTGCAACAAATATCGTAGTAATTTGAAACAAATTTATTTTGATTGCCTACCTCTCATCAAAATAAGACGTAAATTGCGTCAAAAACGCCTCGATGAATTAGAATAAGTGTAAGGTAAAATCGCACACGCCTCGATGCAAAGCTTGAATCGAAATTCATCGCAAGATTTTCAACTGTGTGCACTAAGTTGTTTCTTTGCCTGATTCAGTTATTAAATGATCTGTAGGTATAGCAAATCTATGTTTTGTATAAAAATTGGCACTTTTCTTTTTTGTGGATATTTCGGTTAAATTTTGATTATGATTAAATAAGTTCTTACCAAATATCACAACATCGTGGAGATTTACCAAACATTATTTATCAGCCTCCGAAATATACTCGGCGAATTACGAGATTTCGGTAATGTATCATATCAGTCATCCACCGAACCTAGCCAAATGTCCATTATATTCGGTAAGGGTATAATAAATCAAGAATAGTTATATCGTTTAAATGTCTGTAATATATCATATCTATATCTCGATAATACCATCAATATCATAGGATTTGGGAATATATTTATTTAATAAGTCGTTGCAATTGCAACAGTACAGATAACTTGTCACCGTCAAGAAGGAATATACCATTAATTATAACGACAAATTATAAAATGGATTCGTATTCTTAAATATTAAGATGATCGAAATTAATTTCCTATTACAGGAGCGATAAATGAAATCTCGGTACAACATGAAAATATGTTTCAATTGGTTCTTTCTCTAGTGCTTTAGAAATTGTTTCTTTTAAGGTGGGAAATCTGCCAGTTTTTTTTAATAATTCAATCGAATCTTTTAATCTTCTTGGAATGATTTGAATGTTAATTTACATGGCAAATTTAAATCAAATGGCAAGTAGTAACCTATGTTCGTAATCTATAATTCGCTGTATGTGCGTTAGGTTAGATTATAGATTATTTTATTGAGGTTGTCTCTTTTAGTATAGGTTTAGCTCTAGTAGAGATGTGTGTTGTGCATTCCTTGGTCCTAAGCACCATACGCACAATTATTCGACTACAATTTAACCTATAAAATGAACAAAATGTGTTTTTTAATGAGACATCATTACATGACTAAAACCTAAACAATTTGGTTTAAGTTAAATCATTAAGATGAAGCAGTACCAGAAATTCAGTAGGTTGACACATCCGACAAGTGTAAAAAAAATTGTAGGAAAGATAACCATTCGGATATTATCAGAGCCTTCTAGAGTATAGAGCCATAATCATTATGACGTATTTTTTCGAAGCTTTTTTAGTGGTATAACTTTTCAATGATTTCCATAGGAATCCATAGTAAAAATGATGTTTTTTAGCTTCAAGTTTTTCAATGAAAAAAGCATAAATGTTACAAAAATACTACAAAAGTGTTCTACATATCTTTAGCAGCAATATACAGGAAGGGTATATTGGTATTAAGTAAATATTAATTGCAGAAATATTAAAATTAAATTATTTCTAAAATATATTTTTCGAACTTTCATTTTGAAAAATACATCAAAGTTGGCTCTGACGAATTAAAAAAATACTTGCTAAATTTATCTTTAGTTTTACTAGTGTACGCTAGATGTCTCAGATTTATACAGAAAAATACGAAAAAGATTGTTTAATCACAAAATTACGACACGTTCTTAAATATTTTGTGAATTTGTTTTGCTTTTCCTACAACTTTTGAACTCTAATTTCCCCAGGTGGCAATTTTTGTTACGATTTTTCAAAATGTTTACTGCCCATCTATGTATATTGACTTAATGCACACGATTTGTAGTAAGCTTTTCTTTTTAATTTGACCAGAACCCTGTTGTTATGAACTTTTTTTTACATTTTGGTTTAAATAAATCAATTATTACAAGAAAATGGAAACGATTTACTTAAACAATATTTATATATGTTGAAATTCAAACATTTATGAAAATATTTCAGAAATCATAATTAAGAATTTGCAACGTTTTCATTTACAAATTTGTCTTAGGAAAAAAAGTGATTTCCCATATGTTTTATGTGTTTTACTATGGAAATTTTGGTTTTTTCGTCGTTTCTAATTCCCTTATAAAAGCTTCGTTTTTTAGATTATGGCTTGTATAATCAAGGTTGCTTTGATATTATGCAAAATATTGAAAGCTTTCACATAATGGACATTAATAAAAGTACTGCCCTTAACACTAATCAAACAATAATCGCCTTTCATCAAAGCAACCTTGATTATATAAGCAAAGCAACCTTGATTATACAAGCCATAATCTAAAAAACGAAGCTTTTATAAGGGAATTAGAAACGAGGAAAAAACCAAAATTTCCATAGTAAAACACATAAAACATATGGGAAATCACTTTTTTTCCTAAGACAAATTTGTAAATGAAAACGTTGCAAATTCTCACTTATGATTTCTGAAATATTTTCATAAATGTTTGAATTTCAACATATATAAATCTCGTTTAAGTAAATCGTTTCCATTTTCTTGTAATAATTGATTTATTTTAACCAAAATATAAAAAAAAGTTCATAACAACAGCTTTCTGGTCAAATTAAAAATAAAAGCTTACTACAAGTCGTGTGCATTAAGTCAATGTACATAGATGGCAGTGGGCAGTAAACATTTTGTAAAATCGTACCAAAAATTGCCAACTGGGGAAATTTGAGTTAAAAAATGATAAGAAAAGCAAAACAAATTCACATAATATTAAGAACGTGTCATAATTGTGTGATTAAATAATTTTTTTTCGTATTTTTCTGTATAAATCTGAGACATCTAACGTACACTAGTAAAACTAAAGATAAATTTAGCAAGTATTTTTTTAATTTGTCATAGCCAACTTTGATGTATTTTTCAAAATGAAAGTTCGAAAATTGTATTTTAGAAATAATTTAATTTTAATATTTCTGCAATTAATATTTACTTAATACCAATATACCCTTCTTGTATATTGCTGCTAAAGATATGTAGAACACTTTTGTATAAACATTTTGTAACATTTTTGCTTGTTTCATTGTAAAACTTGACGCTAAAAAACACCAATTTTACTATGGATTCCTTTGGAAATCAGTGAAAAGTTATACCACTAAAAAAGCTTAAAAAAAATACGTCATAATGATTATGGCTCTATACTCTAGAAGGCTCTGCTTTCATTTAATCGGAAGGAAGGAACATCTCGTGAATAACCTCAGCTGTAGCAAACTTATCTTATTTAAATTTGAAGGAATTCTTGTGATACCAAAATTATAGAGGATGTAGATATAAAAACAAGGCTAGTCCACCATAGCAACCAGCTCTGCATCGTATCAGCTAATTTGTTTTAAGCTATTAAGATGTTTCTTTCTTCACCTTGCTTGCACTTTGGGAGCGGTACCCTTACGGACACTTGCATATGAAACCTCTTGGTGTACTCTATCGTTTACAATTGTATTGTGCTTCCCTTTTTGAGCGTTTGTGTAGACAACTTCTGGGCGTGTTCCTTTTCTGGATGAAGATTAAAGATTATGCATTCGTTGATGTTTCGGCATTTCCTCACTGATTCTTCCTTTTCTTGTTTATTGCAAAATTTTGATTTATGAAGTTCACCAAGTATATAACACAAACTACGTTCAGAGTGCAATAGCTCTGTCCTTATGACACTTAACATACTGCGTATCGGCCCATTTCCTCTCCTGGGTTCTTCGATGGTAGTCCTGGCAGTAAATGCCTTTGACTTTTTTATTGTCTGGTTCCAACTCCACACGAAATAATGTAAGAGCAGCCTTGTAAGAGCTTCTTCCTCGTTTTGGTCGGACAGTAATATACCTGGCCAGCTCCGTTTGCACTAAACACTGTTTCATTGTTTTTTAATTGCAGTATTTGGCGATGCTGCACTTTTATTTTCCTTATGGTTCAACACATCTACTTTTTTTTAAATTAGTTTCTACTTCACTTTCTTTTAAATTGTCTGGTAAATCATTTTTTGTGCATTTAGAATTTGTTTTCGCTATGGGCTATCCTTCATATTTATATTTGTATTGACAAATCTCTTGCGGACATCGCTTTTTACTGATTTGGCTCAGCCTTTTTATATGTATGCGAGGACTGTCTTGGAGAGGAGGACCGCTGTATGTTCTTTCAATGAAAGTAAGCCATTTTTAAACTGATTTGGATGAAACTCGATATGTACGATGAAAACGAGATTACAAAATGAATTCCGGATGTGGTTCTAGAATATGTTGGATGTGGTTAAAAAAAAATTGCAAATTTGAATTGAACTAAGCCATTTCTAAACCGACTGCGACGGAGATCGGTTTATATGATGAAAATGACCAATTTGAATGGAACAAACATTTACAATCGATGTAAATGGAATTCCAACATGATTACCAACATGTGGTTCTAGAAATGATGCAAAGATTATTCCAATTTGAGTTCCGGAAGATGTTCTGGAAAAAAGGTTACTTGAATAGAACTAAGCCATTTCTAGACTGGATGAAACTCGTATTGAATAATGAAATTGCCAAATAAATTTAAATTTAAATAAGTGAAAATTGAATCCGAAAATTCATACATGTATACAGGCAGGTATTGAAAAATCACCTCCCCAGGTCCATAATCTTTTTCCCAAATGGCAAATTCGAATTTTCAATTTTGCACAATATTTGATTCATATTCTCCATTACATATTTTGGCAGCATGTAGGTTCATTGGTAACTAGAGTCTAATGATTTTATGTATTGCTCGTCCATTCGGCAGCAAAATCGATGTAATTTCTGTTAAGGCCATGTCACAATGTTACAATTATAGATGAAACTTTGTCTATGCCACCAGGTCCATCAAAAAACAATTTTGGACTAAGGTTTGTATTTTTTACCACGTCTAAGTTTTCAAACAATTTTTAATGGTTTCCCTTTAAAGTATGTCGTACATGTGTCTGCTAGGAGTATTGGAATTACCGATGTTGAAGATTTGTTTGTTTTTCTTGTTCTTATAATCGTCAAAATTGTCTATATGCCCAGAAGCAGAAATTGTTGCCTTCTGTTTCATCTGGGCTTATTTTATATGTCAGACTAGGCTTCCTAGAAAAAAATTTCAATCAAGTCTCCAACGATTGACAAAAATTAAATTAAATGATTTTTTGGACAGCATATTTTGGTTTTACATGAAGTTATCATGTCTTCATTTTATTTAAGAACGACGTTTGGCGGGAATTCAACAGCTTCACAAAAAACTTACACACGGTAAACGACCAGACGTCCCAATAGAAAGTACCGATAAATTCTAGAAAGTTCGTCCAGTGATAAATGATGTCTGAAATCGCTCTTTGTTCATATCCTAAACTGTCCGATTAGTAACCAATCAATTTATGAAAGCTAAATCTAGCCCTGAGGGAATGAAAGTATAGGTACTGACCGAAAAATCAGGTTACCAATGTATAACTTTTCCATTGCAAAGAAGCCCTGTTCGGATGATCTCCAGCTTTCAGCCCAAATGACATAAAGTATCGGATCTCATTTATTTTGGGAGATCTTCGAGAAATCTCTAAAATATGATTAACAGATGAACTCGAGATTTTTTGGAAATCCTAAAATAACAAAAAGATGAATCCGCAAACTGTAAGTCTTCGATTTCACAATGAAGTAGTTTCAAAGCCAATTTTTTTTTAAATCGGGCAAACATAATTTAAATTTGATTCCACAATTTAATTAAAAACGAGTAATCAAACCATCGCTTGACAATCGTGGAACAAAAATTATATTGTATTGATGTGTCAAACCGTATATATTAACAACACACAGCGACGCAGACATAAAATAACCAATTAGAAATATTTTCAATTCAATTTGCATTATTCGACGTTCTGTCATTTAAATAATTATTTTTTTTTTTAAATTGTTTGCAAATGAAATTTGAATTGAAAAGAAATTTTTTTTTTTGTATTATTATTCCATTTAATTGAAATCAAATTAATTGACATAATAACTATAAAGCAGCATACAAAGTGGCATTCCATCAAATTGTGTGAATTGTATGTATTTGACCCCATAACGTTGAATAAATATATGGCATTACCATATTGGTGTGTGCCGGCGGTTTGTATATAGTAGGTACATTATAATATGTAAAATCTCGAACATGACAACAATGAATCGTATATCAATTTCCATTTATGTTCACTGCATATCGTTATGATTTTGAAATTCAATTAAAATTACAACAACAAAAAAGTCAATTTGCGCGCTTAACTTTTGTTATGATTTTATAGATATTTAAACGTCTGTCTAAGACATTGAATTTTTTATTTTTGTTATTTTTTTTTTTTTAACATAACGAGATGTTAAATTATTGATTTAATTTTATCGTTGAAAAAGAAAAATGAAAACTTTTATATAATGTACCACAGGATTTGATTGAAATTATATCGATGAATACATAAAAAAAAAAATATAATTTATCAAAGTAAAATGAACCGCCAATTTCAATTTATATAAATTTTATTTTATTTGTTGGTGAAATAATTGATTTTTAATGAGAAGTGTGTGTAATAAATTTAATGCACTGTAAACGTTTTTGTTTTTGTAAATATAATTATTAAACAATTTATCGAAATTATTAGTGATTAAGCCTGACCTTAGCCGCATGATTTAACCGCGGGCTTTAATTATCGTCTTTTAATTAAGTTACATTAGTACTTTATAAAGTTTAGATCCCCAGGAACAAACAGAATCATGATGACTATAAAAAAAAATTTTATCGCTATATCCATATTCTTACAGATAACCCAAAAAACATTAAACTTTTATTTTCCATCATCAATCATTTTCTTAAGGGGGGTAAAAAGTCCTTTCAGACCAGCAAATCAATAACTTTTAAGAAATAATATTTTATGCTTTATCACACAACCAACAAAAAATATTCGTACAAACCGAATATCTTTTATCTTTTATCGAAATTATTTTTTCAAGATTGATTTATATATAATTATGTACATAAACATACTCTATGTATATACAGATGGGAGTAAGAAGGGATTTTCTTCAGTTTTTTTTTTTGAGTGGAATGATGAAAATTCAATAAGTCATTTAGATAAAAATAAAAAAAAATGTTTTAACCAAAAACTAAAAGCATAAAAAAGATAAAATGGCATTAAACGATCTTTAAGATAAATTCCAACAATAAAAAATGAATTATGATTTTTATGTGCGGTTATTGTATTGAGTTTTAATGAGGTTTTTAATATTATATTATATAGGGGATGACTGATAAGGCCTTGTTATATCGAAAACGGAAAGTATTGATTTTTTATATCTATTTAATAGCAAAAAAGAAATATTTTTTAGATTATGCAGAGTTTCAAAATTTGTGTTATATAGGAAAAGTGGAAATTGTCTAAAGTTCCCTCCAAAACACCGTAAATTTAATCCCTGCAAGTGCCCCGTTCTAATTCCAGAAATTGGCAATGCGAATACAGAAAATCTTTCGATAAAACATATGGCTTGTTGCGGAAATTCTACAGTAATTAAATCAATAATATATTCTCTTCCAATTGTGCGTTTTCAGCTCAATTCATAAATTATTTCACTAATTTTTGTTCAATTGTTAAAACTCATTGAATATGATCACCATCATGAGCTGGCTGCACTTCAAATAAAAAAAATATTTAATGAAATTTTCTTTTCCTTGCGTCCAGTTTAGAGTGTCACTTCCGGACGGTTTTTAAAGTCCCACGAGCCGAAGAAAATACCGCGAATTTCCCGGGAACACGAGAAATTAATTAAAAATTATGGGAATGAATAATATAAACAGAAACATAATTTTTTTAATTTTTAACTTCTTTCGTAATATTAAAATTTGTTTCTAATGATCCTGTTTGGCTTTTGTTTCTGAATCTAGCTTATTTATTTCCTAAGGAACTCGGAAATAATTATGCTAGGGTAAACAACCGACCGTAAATCAAATTATAAACCAAACAGTCACAATTGAAGGAGCATCACTGAAATAAATCTAGGGTAAAACAACCAACCTCATGAATAACCATGTGTGATTAGATTTGTTAGGAATCCCGGAAATAATTACACTAGCGTAGAAAAAACCATCATCCAAGAGACATAGAGATATTAGTAGCGTGTACTGTAAGGAAGGCATTACTGAAAGTATTGAAGACGGTTGAGCTCAGTCTTATGGTTAAGGTAGAAATTGAATCGAAATTTTATATAACGCAGGTGTGGTGTGGCCCGATCTTCAGCACCAACTTAAATTTTTTCCTTATCATGTTCCTTATGCGAATTAAGTTCATCCTAAATTTATTATATGTACATTGTACAAGGAAAAATTCATTCAAATCAAATATTTGAACTTCATGCTAAATTAAAAAAAATTCAAATAGACCAAATTTATCAAGATTTGAACAATTTGGGCTTTTGCAAAGCCAATCCCCTTACACTTAATAACGGATCAAAGCGTTAATAGACAATGTTTGACAATTTAAAAATTTAATATTATCCATGCCTAAGAAAATCGACATCGAAAAATTTTCTTTCATTAAGCAATATCTTACCTTGATATTCTATGGTGTACGTTAATCATGCTCAACCGCTGGAATTTCATATTGGGTGTACCTATTGGAATAACAATTATTCGAAAAAGTGAAATATTGAATCTTATGCATGTCTAAGAAAATCGATATCTCAAAACTTTCTTCTATCGGCAAACATCTCATTATCTAATATTAATTTAGGATAAACTTCATTCGCATCTGCCACTGCCATTATTTGAAATAATTTCCTTATTACGTTTTGTTAGCTTTTCATTTGTGGAAGATTAGCTTTCATTTAAAGTTAACAAAGAAATTTTAAAATTGTTCACTTATTGTAAGCAAATTAGTCAAAAAGAAATACAAATTTTTAAATCATTTAGAAATTGTTTTACAAAGCACGCCACTGCTTCTATTCATTAAGAAAATTCGAAAGAAATAAAGAAAATTAAAAATTCCCGAAATTTATAATGAAAGTCGCGGGAGTCGGGTTTACAAAAATTTACATGTTTTCTCAGGAAACTTGTACCGGGAATTTTTAGGAACAACACTATAGTCGAGTTTATACAATTTTTATTTCGAAGTTATGTAGGGTAATTTTAACTAAATAAATTCTCTTCCTGTATTCAATAAATTGCTGGCGATGTCATTTACGGTTCTTAATTTATCGAAATATTAATTAAGTTGTTGAGGAAGTTCTAGTGTAAATTTAACGAAATATATTCTCTTCTTGCATGCAACTAGTTGAATGTTTTTGACCAATCGGGTTTGTTCACTCAATCATCTACAGCATGTTTCGTGTTCATTGGTCTGTTTTTTTTTTAAGTTATTGAGAAGTTTTAGTGTTAATTAGTCTAAACATATTCTCTTCCTGCTTGTAATTCATAACCATGAAAACTAGTATGCCATTATTACTTAAAACAGTTAAATTTTACAAATTAATGATAAATATGTAAAATTTATTAATAACTGATAAACGCATAATAGTTATCATAGTTAATGAATGTGGTAAATCACATCGATGCAAAATTACCGAAAATTTGAAGAAGCAGATCCTCAATTCTAGAAAGGAAAAGAAACGGACATCTGGAGCAGATATTTTTGAACTGCTAGTCGATTAAAAAATCACCACCCCTAATCAATTTACGATGCAAACAATTTTTCTGGGATGGATTGTTGCCTGAAATCAAACGAACGCAGACGAGTCAGGAAATCAAAGCTATATGAAGAATCCAGGAGATAACTTAATACATAAAAAAATCAAAAACCATTTCCGCTAATTCGACCCATTAGGATAACTCACTCCAGCAGCCACAAAAGTCTTTTTCAAACTTTGTGGGCAACTAACCTAAAATGGGATGATCAACTAAAAATGGAATTAATCGATGTAGAAAGAATACACACAAATGCTGATACTAAATTATCTCTGCATGGGGTTTCAGATGTGTCAAGATATCTTGGGAGCCATATGATAAAAGCAAATAAAGGCTTGATCAACAAATTATTGTCAGCTAAAACCAAAGTAGCATCGATACAACCAATCTCTAAATAGCTCCTCAATAGATTGCTCTTAAATATCAAGCAAACTCTAATAATCGAAATCGCTGAAATTATATCATAGCTTGAATTGATTCCACCATTGCGATGGATTAGTTATCGGCACATCCCGCTGAATGGAACACGGTTGTAGGAAATATGACAAATGAAATCTTGATAAGCACGATCAGATCACACTAGAAGCACATGTAGATTCTAAAAATAACCTAGCTAGCTGCGCTTAAAGTGGAATCGAGGCTGAAAAGTTGTTAAATCTTAGTTTATGGGAAACTGTTCTAAAATTAACAACAAATTGTACTACTTGGAAAGTCGCTCAGATACAACCGATAATATGCTTAGCTATTCAATAAATGCTCAACTTTGTTAGCCAATAAAAAAACTTCAAGCCTCAGAAAAATTACCCGAGTTTTAGCCTATACGATCTTCGATTTATCAACACAACACTAAAGCTTATTCCAACCAGCTTAGTTTCACTTTATATGCTCAGTCAATAAGAACAAAAACCACACCGTTTTACTTTCACTCAAATATATGTATATATTGTTAAAGTTAGCCGAAAGTTGCCGCAAATAAAAAAAACGGTAATGCAGATTGTGTTATCCCAGCCGAAAATAAAAAATTAAGTCGATATCGATCGGTAGTGTTTAACCTAAAAACTACTAAGGGATGTAAGGATGCATGATTATCATTGAATACCTTTGTTAATATTCTTATATGGCAAAACCTGGCTGCAGTTCATCGTGGAAAATTGTGGAAAACGCGAGAAACCCAAACAAATATTTTAATTAGAATAAAAACAGCTTCTAGAGTATTTTGTTGATGTGAATGGTCAAAAGCTATTGCAAGAAAAAAAATTAGTTCAAGTTTCCCGTGAGAAATATCGGAAAATTCGATTTTCCGTAAATCATTAGAAAACTTGTATATTACCACCCTCTAGAGTGTTATGTCTGGAGATGTATAAGATTGGTCACATCAATAAAATACATCTCCAGACATAACACTCTAGAGGATGATTTTCATTTCTTACGTTCGGCTGTAAACTTTTCCAAATTTTCCGAGATTTCCCACGGGAAACTTGAACTGAATTACTTCGGTCTAAAAATACCAAAGTATTGAAATCCTGTCAAAAATGACGAAAAATTTGGTTGGTCCAAAACCACTTTTCTCGACGTTTTGAAAGTCCCTGAGTCTGAAAAAGCAAAAAAAAGAAAAATGTCCGTCCGTCTGTCTGGACGTCTGGATGTCTGGATATCTGGATGTCTGTTTGTCTGGATGTTTCGATGTACCAGTGGTATCTCGAGAACGGCTTGTCCGATATTGAATTTTTTTTCGCCAATCTGTTTCTATGGTCAATGCGGAGATTTGAAAAGCTTTTGGAGATTGTGCGTCTAGAGGGTGGGGTACCTGCCACACGAATAGACCCAAAATACCTGGTTTTATAAATATTTAATATATTTTTTATATAATATGCTGGTTTGATTATCGAATTGGGTATTTAATTGGGAATGGATTTGAAGGTTAAGTCAGGGTTCAATTTGCGGGTTGAGTTGAAGTTGAGTTGGAGTTGAGTTGGGGTTGGATTAGGATGTAGTGAGTAGTTAACACATTTTTGCTATGATGGAACTTGCCTATTTATCAACCAATTATTATGAAATTTGATATGTGTGTCGGAAATGGGAATCTAAAATGATTTTTGGATAAAGTTCTGGAATATGGTCAAGTATGATGGAATTTGACCATTTCTCATCACATATGCGTTGAAAATGGGATTCTAAAATTTTGGTTAAAGTTCCGCAATATGGCCAAGTATGATGGAACTTGCCCATTTCTCAACCGATTATTATGAAATTCGACATGTGTATTGGAAATAGGATTCTAAAATGAGTTTCGGATGAAATTCCGGAATATGGCCAAGTATGATGGAACTTGGCTGTTTCATAACCGATTATAATGAAATTTGATATGTGTGTTGGAAATGGTATTCTAAAATGATTTTTGGATAAAGCTCTGGAATAAGGCCAAGTATGATGGATCTTGGTTATTCCTTACCCGATTATTATGAAATTTGGCATATGCGTTGTAAATGGGATTCTAAAATGATTTCTGGATAAAGTTCTGGAATATGGTCAGTTTCACGGTTAGAAAAATTAATATAATTTTGTATACTATTTTCTGTATAAAGTTCTAAAATACCATTTTTCGTGTTAAATTGGATGTCTATACACATGTTACTGAAGCTTTTGACCTGTTTGGCTGTTGTTGTATAAGCAAATATATGTTGGTTAAAATAGAAATCAATACTCTCAAAACTGTCACACCAACTTTCCAACTTTATGACACAGATGACAGGTGAATGCTATCCCCGTTGAAGATACCAAAGACCGAAGTTCTGATCACCTTGTGAGGTTTCAGCCCTTTATATTTTTTATTTCCTGCGATAGCTATTGACAAGTCACATCAACAAAATACATCTCCAGACATAACACTCCAGAGGCTGACATTTATTTTTTAATTTCGGCTGGAACGTTTTTCAAATTTCCGGAGATTTTCCACGGAAACTTGAACTGATATTTTTCCTGCGATGGCTATTGACAAATCCAATAAAAACGATTCAACTTCAGAAATACACTCTAGAGGTTGGTTTTATTCCAATTTTGTGAATTCAGCTGATTTTTCAATGTTTTCCGCGATTAGGCTAAACAAAGTTTTCCACGTAAGACTATTTACCAAATTGTTTATTACAAGACATGTACATATTCTATTTATTTTCGGCTGATAACCAAAAATTTTTATTATTTTCGGCTGGAATTTAATAAGGTAATCAGCATTATCGACTTTTTACTTTCGGCTGGAAACTTTCGGCTAACTTTAACTGGGTAAATATAGGCAAAACATTTTGAACTGGAAATTAGACTAATAACAGCCAATAAAGGAATGCCGACATCAACCAAGTTCAAACGAACTGAACATAAAGCGAGCGAACATAAATGCTGCCCGTAAAATGGTTAACAAAAGCCATCCCTATTACTCAGTATGGGTGCATCTGCCATGGAATTAACTTACTCACTGTCGATATCTTCAAGATTCAGTCTATCAAGAGATTGAAATCATCAGCCATACGGATAGTTTCGGAAATCATAAACTCGCACATTTGGCATGCTACCGTCGAGCGCATACAGTGCGATCGAAATGAAATCTCAGTGCATTAACCTTAAACTGCCTGTATGAACACGATGGAATGCTTTTATAATCTCCCTTCAAGTTCTTCTTTCTAGTTTTTTTCATATATGCCCTGCAGGCGCTGGCTATCGAATACGAAATGCAGTCAGTTATGAAGACATAAACGGTCCCCTAAAAGAGAATCGTTTTAATAAAAGTTGAAACTGTTCACTGTTTACTATCTCCGATTGCTAAATGGCCACCTTTCTTTGAGAATGACAAGAACGCAGTTTCGTTTAAAGTGGTAGAATGTTTTATTAATATAAAACAAACTTTTGAACAAAATAAATGCACCAGTAACGAAGAACTTATAAGTATCCTCTAATCACACGCCGAAAAATGCATGCAACCGTTACCAGCTATCACAGAGGCTTAAAGAGACTGAGTTAATTTTTACTGTCGCAGAAATCCACCCAAAACATAAGAGCGATAACAAAATAATTAAGTTTTTTTCGTATTAGAATGTTTGAACTTCTGTCTCGACCGTTTGTGGTTGGTAGTCAGTAGTTATATGATGAGATTTGGTGGGCTGGATTGTGCACTGAAGAAGACTTCAGCTTTAAGTGCGATGGCGGTTGATATAGCTCAGCACCTATGGCTTTAAACGCAGCTGAAAACGTAATGCATTGACTGTTGAGCGTGCAGAAAAACTATTAAATCGATTATTACTTGATAAAGCTGCATATTCATACTCGCTTGCAGAAGAGAAAGACTTGGATGTGACTATGAATACTTTGCTTATGGATGATGTTGAGGCTGAGGATGATAAATGCATCGGTGGGGATGACCCATATGTTGATAAAATTGTTTAATAGATCATAACCTCAGATTTATATAAAATTTATTATTTTCTGTATATCCGTTGAAGACGTGGAAGGACCTTGGCGTCCTTCAACGTATTCCGATGGAAACCACGTTTAACCACGGTCTTACTACTTTTTGATCACAATGTTATGTTTAAATGCAGATCAAGTAGCTATCCCTCTTTTGTCCAGACGTCAACATTTTACTACTGTTCTTTGGAATACAAATTGGAATCAAAATATTAAATAAAAAAAGTGTTACCTATTTTACCCGCATTACCGGTGATATTACCGGTAACCTTACCAAATTTAAAAATATCGGAAATTTTACAACACTGCCTGTGCTAACTATTATGGATCTGTAAGCTCAAATACCTATATTTTATAAACTTATCATAATGGCGAATCGTGTTCAATGCTATTATGGTTTATATGGTTGTTGAGAAAGTTCTAGCGTACGTGTTTGTCATATTTTACGAATTTATCGTGATCGCGAATCGAGCTCAATGCCATTTATAATTCATAGTTTGTTTAAATATTTTTTATTTTTTGTTGAAGAAGTTTTAAGGTAAATTTAACAAAATCAATTTTTTTCTTCAGCTAATTTGACAACCATTCTGCATCTGCCAGCTCAAATAACTAACACGAACTTATCCTGATGGAACATATCCTTACAAAGTTAGCCAAAAGTTACCGCAGCCGAAAGTAAAATGTTGATAATGCAGATTGGGTTATCCTATAGCCGAGAATAAAAAATTGAGTCGTAATCAGTCGACACTGGCTGAAAATTACTATAGATGCATAGATAGCGTTAAAGACATTTGTCAATATTCTTAAGTGGCAAAACATACTTCCAGTTCCTCGTGGCTGATTTTGGAAAATTCGCGAAACCAAAAAAAAATATTTAAAAATGGTATAAAATAAGCATCCATAGTGTTATATCTGGAGATAGATTGCATCGGTGTGACTTTTCTAAAGATACTGCAGGATGCAATTTCAGTTGAATTTTGCCGTGGGAAATCCAAGAAAATTGGATTTTCCAAAAATCATTGGAATCTTTGTATAAAATTAGTCTCTCTTCTTTGATGTGACTTGTGAATAGATATTGCAGGAAAATAATTCAGTTCAAAATTTCCCTGAGAAATCTGGGAAAATTCGATTTTCCAAAAATTATTAGAAAATTTGTATAAAATCAGCCTCTAGTGTGTTACGTCTGGAGATGGATTATCTAATAATTTTTATAATGATTTTTGGAAAATCGAGCAATCCCAGATTTCCACCGCTAATCTTGAACTGAATTTTGTTCCTGCGTTAGCTATTGACAATTCTCATCAAATAAAGCCATCTGCAGATAATATAACACTCTAGAGCTAATTTTATACAAGGATTCTAATAATTGTTGGAAAGTCGAATTTTCCCACATTTCCCATGGAAAACTTGAATTCATATTTTTTACAGCGATACCTATTGAAAAATCACATAACGATGCATCTTCAGATACACACTCTATGTAGAGGCTAACGTTATTTCAATTTTGTGGATTCTTCTGATTTTTCAATATTTTCCACGAGTAGGTGGTACATACTGTTTACGATCGGGTGATATGCACAATTTTTTTTATTTTCGGCTGGAATGTTAATAACGTAATCTGCATTATCGACTTTTTACTTTCAGCTAACTTTGCATTGGGATTTTTAGATCTGTTTCCTAAAATGAAATCGCTTCGACTATCATTGCCTCAATTTGAAATATTGTTTTGATCTTATGACAATTAAACATCGTTTAGAATTAGAATTAGCCATTTATAAGACTTCTCCTTCTTTGGGATATTTCAACCATTTACACCATATCGTTCTTATTGAAGTAGGGTTTGATGATTCACGTGATCCAATAAGTGTTAGTCAAAATAAACATCATTTGGTTGCGAAATAGTAGTTAGAAGTAATGGGAAAAAATTCGTCAATAAGCAAATTCTTTAATGTTATATTAAGGGTAACATTGTTCGAGTGTAAATCGGATCTTGTCACCAAAATCGTTTCCCACTCCATTTATATTGCATATCAAAATCTAACAAATTTACCAATTACGTATATACATAACGTTATAATATATAATATATAACGGAAACAATAAATGTAAAATATTCGATATTAACCTCATCAACCCCATAACGTTTTATATTGAATATAATCATCATAAGCAATATATCTTATACATTATAATATCTAAACATACACACATTATATTATAGAAAGAACCCCTCCAGATATAACTTTTCTCTCTAGTATCAGTAACAACAATGGTTCATTATTGTATTCATAAAAAAAAAAATTTTATTTCTTATAATTCATGATAAGGTTAAATGATTGTTTAACGTGGTTTATCTTTTTAATGTCTTTTTTAATAACTTTTCCTTTTCGAGGGTTACACACACACAGCTATAGCTCACAAAAGACCGAGAGAACGATGGTCAAACCAATTTTATTTATTTTTATGTACACCACGTTGTTATTATATACGAACACAAAAAAAAAAAAAAATGTTGATCGTAATCTTATTATGAATTATGAATAATATTATCGTTATTTTATGTTATATTTCACATAAAAAGTATCAAAATGTTGTATAACCTTAAATTATTACATGTATATAGTTAAATTTAAGTACATAGTCATGATATTGCATATATTCAACTTTAGTTTACAAAATTACTATTATCAAAGAATTTTGTGTTGTTATCTATCCTGCAGACACGTAAAAAAATATGTTTAACTTAAATATCAGTAATTAAAATTAATTTTACAACTCCCTTTATACATATAGCTATATATCTACAACACGAAGGGCAAAAATGCATGCGTTGAGCCATCAAACATTGTTATAGGTTCGTTGTGCCTTTTGCAGCGCAAAATCAAAACATTCCGCAAACTCAAATTAAATTTCGGTGTACATAAAAAAGCAGTTAAATGTCCGCACAACAAACATAAAAATTGTATTCCTGGCACGTCTTATATCATGTTTATTACCTTATTTCGTATTACGTATACATATATAATATATACAATGTGCTGTCTGTAATAATACCCCCCAAAAAAAAAAAGGAAACATTAAAATACATAAGATGATAGTGTGTAATAATTCTGATATACGCCTAACCGGGGCGAGAAAGATACTAAAATGGACATAATTCAATTTTATTTGCTTAAATCAGCTAATAAAAATAATTTATACGTGTATATTGTGTATATATAGTATACGGTTTAAATTTGATGTATTGCCGGGCCTGAATACACATAAAAAACGAGGGGCTATAAAACCTCGAATTTATATACCGCACCGAGTGCGGTGTAATAATAAAATTATTTTGTAATTATATGGGGAAAGCTTCTTTATATAAAAAGTGGATTTGTTGAAGGTATAATTATTAGGTATCGTACGTAATTACTTTTTATTACTTTTTTTCAGTTAAGTATAGCGTCAGTATGGTAATTAAAAACTTTGTAATGTTTGAAGGTACGTAATATTATGTTTTATCAATTATTTAAGGATAACGGAGTCCAACATGTTAACGTGTAATTCCACCGAATATGTAACTTTGTCGGCCACAATGACCAATTCAAATACAATATAAACAATAATAGAATCGAGAAGCACAATTTTTTTTTTAAATCGGAAGCTTGGCAGTAGTTTACATTTTATTTTCTCTCCAAAAAGATTACCAATTTACAGAAAAAATATTTTCGAAGACAAATTCAAGTATCAGCATGGCATAGCCAATAACTATGTTAGGCAACAAAACCCTATCAAATCACTTATAATTGGTTGAAGAGGTCAGTATTGTTCATGCAATGGAATAATTTTGCAAAACAGGGAAGAGACTATCAAACTCTGGCAACTAAAAATGTCGGGTCGCAATTTTTTTTAGGACCCCTAAAAATGATTCTTGTACTTCCAGTCGCAGTCCGTTATTTTCCTAAGAAGAAAATTTCATTGTCCTAGATTTTTATAAACACCACAGAGATATAACATGGAAAAAATTGCAATATGCAAAACTGATTAATCATCAAGAAGATTGAAGTTTTTGCAGCCGACAGTAATAAACTTCAATATTGCCAAAAGTTTAGTATGTGCTCCAATATCAAATCTTTACTGAATTTAAAGGAATTATTTTCCAAATCAAATCCATATTTATGCAAATCAAATTCAACTTTTAGCAAAATAAATGTAGTCTAAAGGTAAATTTGTTTTAAAAAAATTTGATCTAGATTTGCCAAAGAGTGAATTTGATTTCTTTGAACTCCAATTTTAGTCAATTTCATCAATAAGTGTTTTATTATTGGAAGAATCTTTAATTATTTAACAGCAGCAATTATGATGATCAATTATGAAATATTTATAGATAAACATGATGCAGTCAACAATATCGATTCACTATCGGGAAAAGTATTGATACCACGGTCATTCATCGCAAAGTTGATATCACGTTGAAGGAACGTAGGATTTTACTCGGAAGATGCTGCTTTGTTAAAAGGCTTTCGCAATCCTAATTATTTATTTTAGCTAGCTATTATTATGGTTGCACATCACGAATTTAAGACCAAAATACGAAAAATGCAAATAATTGTTGAAGTTAGTGTAGATTTTCATGAAAACTAAATTTTCAAAAAATATTTCGGGTTTTATGTAATTAATCGAGATAGCTATTCTGAAGTTTAAATTTGGTTCTCCTGCTGAAACTTTTAGACAAGAAAATCCCTAATGTACATTCTTACAATATTTTCGAGAAAAGCTGGGTAGTAAACATCATAAATTCGATGTATTATCATGCTTGCTGTTTAAATTATCGATCGATTTTGTGAAACTTGAAATTGAGAGAGAAACTCGCTTGAAAGTGCCCGAGAATCTTTTAAAATCATGCAATGATTTTATTCCACCGACCATTGACCTAATAAACACTTAAATTGGTAAATTAACTTTAATTTTATCGAATGTATTTAGTGAAATATTGACGAAATGTAAATTTATGTTTATTTAGGACATAACGTAGATAATAATTTTTTCACAATGATATACAATTCTCTAATTTTTCTTTAACTTGCAACTAAACTTATTCACATAAAATAGCTTCATTAGCCATTATGCCAATACCTTGTGAATCTTTAATAGTTTTTAGAGAAATGTCCACTCATTCGGAGCCATTGAAGATTTTGTCGGTTGCTCAATACAATAACATGCATTTTAAAACGCCACATACCATAAATTCAATCACCGTTTCGCAATACTTGAACGGCTTTCATTGTCATAATGTGTCTAGTCGTCCATCGCCTCACACAACCTGTCTTTTTAACTAAATTGTACCGGTGTGAAGTTTTCAGCACTTTTTTTAACATATTTTACGCAAGTGTACAATTGTTTGACAGCTTAATTCTACAACAATTAATTTGTGAGAAACAAAATCATACCATATGCTAAATAACATGAATCTCCGAGATTGGCTCGCATAGACATCATATAGGATAGAAAGAAAATACTTTAGGCTTTCCAGATTTATACGTGTTATTCCATAATTTAGGATTGGGCTCTGATGACACATTTTCAAATATTACCAAAATGATCGCATATATCAAAATTCATGATTATACACTTTACTAAACAACACAAACCTAATATATTGGCTCTCATGGACACCATATAGAATAGAAAGAGGATGGCTTTCCAAATCTGTATTTGTTATTCCATAATTTAGGGTTAACCTCCATATTACCAAAATGACCGCATATATGGAGATTCATGATTCTACACTTAAGCTTAATAACACAAATCTCAGAGATAAGCTCGCACATATACCATATACAGGGTGAGGAAAAGTATGGAAACCCCTAAAAATCTCGCGGATTTATTCTTAGGTAATTTTCAACAAGGAATTTATTGGTGATCTTGGTTGTCACTTTGGCCGTCATCTTCAAGATCATTTTGAGGTCAAGGTAATTTTTTTATAGGGAAACGTCGGTTTTTGACATCGGATTCGAAAAGATCAATCAATTGTACGTCCGAATATGTATTTTCCATGACCTCCCAAGGTCATCTGAACGAATAATGATTTGTTATGAAAATTTAAAAAAAACATAAAAATTAAAAAAATTAATTCTTCATTTTAAAATTTAATTTTTTTTTTAAATGTTCATAGCAACACAAGCATTATTACAATGTTCTGTATTTATAATTTTTAAAAAAAAAATTTTTTAATTTTCATAGCAACTCATTATTCCTTCGGGTGACCTTGGGAGGTCATGGAAAATACATATTCGGACGTACAATTGATTGCTCTTTTCGAATCCGATGTCAAAAACAGGGGTTTCCCTATAAAAAAACGACCCTGACCTCAAAATGGCCTTGAAGATGACGGCCAAGGTCACAACCAAGCTCACCATTAAATTCCTTTTTGAAAATTACCTTGCTCATTTTTTTTTTTGACATACTCCGTGAGATTTTTAAGAGTTTCCATACTTTTTCGTCGCCCTGTATAATAGAAAGAGGATACTTTAGGCTTTCCAAATCTGTATGTACGTCTTATTCCATAATTTAGGTAATGCCATAATAAATTCCATAATATAGGTTGGACTGTGATGAACAATTTTCAAATATTATCAAATTGATCGAATATATGGAAATTTTGGTAAAACATATTTGAAAATTGGTCATCAGAGCCTAACCCTGAATTATGGAATAATATCCTATATGGTGTCTGTGCGATCCAATCTGTCAGATTCATGTTATTAGGCGTATAGTAGTATCTTGTTTCTAATTTATTAATTTTTTCTTGAATTACACTGTCAAACAAATGTACACTTGCGTAAAATATACTAAAAAAAAAAGTGTTAAAAACTTCACACCGGTCTAAATTGTCCCATTTGGGTGGTTAGATTTTTATATTAGCCAAGATTGCCTGATTTTTTCCTGTGTTCACATTCTGAAGGACTGTTCACAAGAAGCACGGCGCATAATGTTCCACATAATCTGCTAGCGTTTTAGTTTTTATAAAAATAATTTATATTTCTGTTCGAGCCGCGATTTCAATATATAAATAATACAAAAGCAGAATTATCTCCGACGCACCACGCTTGTCTTAATGGTCATCCAACTTTGCCTGCTGCAGCAAGAGAAGTCAGGAAATCAATTTCAGTTGATATTGACTGTTTTTCACGCATTCTCCAGATTTCAATATGTTTACTCATTTCCTACCCCATTTAATAATTATTCCACGGCCCTTTCCTTTCACTGTTCGATGTTTTTAATAGTTTTGCCATACTTCCGTCTCGTAAATTAAAGAAAATATCAACACCTTCAAGGGCAAATTAAGATTTTCTTCGATGTTTAATATTACGATTGAATCCAGACGAAAATATAAAAAATGTTTCAAGATGTTAACAAATGAAAAAAAAATTCATAGTTTTTAGGGTGGGAATGGGAAATGAAAGACATGTACGGGCTTGGTTAGCTTATGTTAATGGAGTGATCGGTCATTTATAATAATCCTATCGAAGACTATTAATCGAAAATATCTTGACTCGACCAAAATTTGGAATTGGGTTCTGTAATTTGACCTATTTTTCTTGACTCTTTTCTATTATAAAATAAGGCGAGATTGGGAAATTTAATGCAAAAAGGAACTTTTTATTGTGAAATTGGATTTTGGTACGAAAAAATTAAATTAAAAAAAAATATTTTATAAACAATTTTAAAATACATAAAATTTACATTAATCGATAATTCAGTAGCAAAAATCCCGTTTAACCGTTAATCGAAATTTGGCCAAACTGATTAATCGATGATGTCCTAAAAGGTGCCTAGACTATGCCCTAGAGAGATAATAAAGAATTGAGAAACAGTAAATACAAAAGTATACGGGATTTTGAATTTTCTTATTTTTTGCACAAGTATTGGGGATTTCATTTTTCTATTTTGACTATAAATTGTTCTCCGATAAACAAGTCATACTAATATTTATGTATTGGTATCATTAAGAACTAACTTTTTTTGAAAAATGATCTTGCATCACTTTTAAAATAATCGGCTCATATATTTAAATCTAAATCAAAATTTTATTCCAGATAGATAAATATTTACGAAAAAGTGAAATTTTTGTTTTTAACTTTTTACCATAAAATTTAGCTGAAGAATCTAAATCACAACTTGAAATTGTATATGTTTTCTTGGTTTGCCTTTCCATCTACTAAGAACGTATACCAAATTTTAAATTGATCGGACTAGATTAGTTTTTATTTTTAATTTCTCAGATTCTACAGCCAAGTTCAACGGTAGAAATTCAAAAATTTCAAAAATTAAAAAAAAAAAAATTTTACAATTAATTTGAAATTTGTTATGTTGTTCAGGAAAACTAAAGAACGGACACCAAATTTCAAATTGATCGGACATTTTAAATTTTTTTTATTTTTCTAATTTTTTACCGTTAACTTAGTTGTAGAATCTGTCGAATTAAAAAAAATGTAATGGCATTTTTTATTTTTTTGAATTTTTCAAATTTTCCACCATTAAATAATCTGCCGAATCGAAGATATTAAAAAAAAAAAATTATCAATCCCAGATTCTGCAGCTAAGTTCAACGGTACAAAATTTAAAAAATTCAAAGAAAAAAGAAATTTGTCTGATCGCTCAACTTGAAACTTGGTATTTGTGTTAGGTTGCCCATAAGGCCGAATCCAAATACTGTGATAACTAATACCGTGATAATTAATAATTTGTGACATTTACTTGAGAAATTTTCCACTTCGCAGATATTTTAATTTTCTACTAACCGAATTCAATAATAATTTTTCTTCATAATCATAAGCTCCTCAGTTCGAAACTGGATTAAATTCTCTTACAATTTTCGGAAATATTAACTTCAAAATAAAAAAAATAAAAAGAATTCAATAATAATTTTTGCGTTATAATTTACCATTACACTTAGGCTGCAGAATCTGAGAAATTAAGACAAATCAAATAAAGATTTGTACGATCAACTTAAGTTTTGATAAACGTTCCTTAGTTTGCCTACCTAAGAACGCATAGCAAATTTCAAACTTTCCCAAATTTTTGTCATTATTCTGGAATGGCTAAAATTAACTCCTAAATATATGACTCAAATTAATTTAATGGAATACAACTCCAGATTTTTAGAGGTAGACATCGATCCTACGATATTTTTCTGTTAGTCCAATCAAGTGCCAATATTTATGAATAAATAAATATCGTCTAGTGGATTACCGATGTTGCATTTATAATATTCAAAGAGATTTCGGCGTAAAGTTGTTATTGATTTAATTTTTTTTCATTTAGGAATGATTTAAATAATTTTGTACAGCCTTAGAAATACTAACAAATTTCAAGTTGATCGGATAATTTTTATTTTTTTTTTTTATTTTTTGTTATTTTCACCGATCTCAGCTGCAGAATCAAGGAAATTAAAAAAAAAAAGGTTTGTGCGTTCGTAGTTTGCCCACGTCATCATACCAGATTTCCAGTAGGTTGGACCATATTTTTTTCTTTGTAATTTTTAAAATTTTGTTTTGTACTGCTCCGGAATCTGGGAAATAAAAAAGACATTGGTCCGATTATCTTGAAATTTGGTATGCACTCTTAGAGTCAAAACTAAATTTCATGTTGATCGGATAAATTTTTATTTTTTATTTTTAATTTCCCAGATTCTGTAGCCATTTCAACAGTGAAAAATTGGGATACATAATATAAAAAATTCTGAATCAAATTTGAAAAATTCAACAAAAAAAAAAAAAGGAAAAAAAATTCTCCGACCAATTTAAAATTATTTAGTGTGCGTTTTGAAATTTTTCATCGTTGATGCTGTGTTTATGACATAGGAACATAGGGAGATAGGGAGTGTGACACGACCAACCAAATTATTTAAAATTTCACCAGCCCCGCCTACTAGCCTACTTTGATCAAAAGTAAGAATTTTTCAACTAGAGCATGGAAGTAAAAGGCGGATATTTTAAATAATTTGGTTGGTCGTGTCACACTCCCTAACTTCCTATGTTCCTATGTTCCTATGTCATAAACTCAGCATGAACCTAGCTAATCTGTGAATATATAATAAAATCAAATAAAAATTTGGCCTTAGTTATTGAAATCAACTTGAAAGTTGGCATGCCTTTGGCAAGCTAAAAATTCATTCACCAAATTTCAAGTTGGTCGGACAAATATTTTTTATTTGTTTTGGTTTCCCAGATTCTGCAACGTGAAGTATGAAAAATTAAAAAGTGGAGAATAAGCAGGACTAGTAAAAAAATATTTAGTCCCGTGTGTTGAAGTTGAATATCCGATTTGTTGTGACTTAGCAATGCAGTCTCTATACCTTGATGAGATGAATTAAAATTCATTTTTTTTTCATTTCATTTTTGTTTTTATTCTGCAAAAGGAATTTTTTAACTATTTATTACTTTCGGTTTGTATTGGTGGGTTTTGATAAATGATGAATTTTGTTCATGAACAAATAAGGTTAGATTTGTTTTAACACAATATTTTTGTTGTATTGTCACAAATTTACGTTAATATGACATATACATTTACAGAAACTTTATAAACTTACTATAATACTTAACGATAAAAAAATAAAATAATAAAATATCAAGAAAAGTGTAACACAGTTTTAATTAATTCAAATGTACTTAACTTGGGATAGAATTTAAATTAGATTCAAAGGTTCACATCTTCATCTAAATGAACGCACTCTTCATTCACCCTCCCAGTTGTTTCCAAAATGTTTGAATAACCATTTTTTAAGATCTTCCGTTTTATGAATGGAATTGTATGTTTTTCAAACTATTTAGCTTTTGAAATGGTGTAGGCTAGTGCAATGCAATATTCAAAGGAAATGGTTTTTGCGTCTTAAAGCTTTATTCTAATTCGTTTTTTAAGAAAATTAATGGTTTTAGCAATATACAGAGTTCAGTAACCGAAATATAACTGGCAAGGTTTGGGTTTGGAACCTACACCTTTATATCACATGAAAGTGTTTCTAGAAATTTGTGGGATAAAGGATATGTATTTATTAGGAAGTCTGGTAGCCTCCTAGAGTATTGATTAAAGAATTTTTAAACTCACGTCGGAATTTAATCAATAATAATGTGATGGTTCTGCAATCAGCTCTAATGGAGTGAATTTGGAATTGAAAAATTTTAGCACAATTTATAATCAAAATACGTATTATTTGAGACCTGATTATGTGAGACCTGATTTCCTTCAGGATTTTATGGTTCCGAATTTTTTACGGATAATTATGTAGTACACAGATGTGACCGATCAACTCTAACAAGTTCTAAATCAGGTGACGGTGGTTATGCATAAGTCAATTTGGAACTGTGAAGTAATATGTCCGAATTATAGCATTGAATTTGTTGCACTGAATTTGTAATGGACTGTTAAATCATTCTATTTATATGTGGCGTACATTCCACCTCATAGTGCTACTGAGATTTATAGTTTACACTATGATAATATTCACCATTTTGTTGCGGATTGTAATATAAATGGTATAATATGTGTTTTAGGAAATTTCAATACTCCTGGTATAATAAGGCGCACCGGTAATGACAATTTGCCCCACGTTTTCCCGACCAATATTTTTAACGGTGATGAGCACATTTTTATTGACCCTATGTCATCGCTTGATTAGCTTAAAATTTGTAAAGTTACTAATTTAAATCGCCGCGTTTTTGATTTAGTATTTATGAATAATCCTAATTATTGTTAAATTACAAAGTAAACGTCGCCATTTGTTCCTCAGAGATTACACCATTATGGATTGGAAATCGATTTAGACTGTTTGGTATACAATTTTTAATCATAAATGGAACGATTTAGATGCTTTAGTTGATGCATTATACTGTATTGTATTTAAGACTTTTGATAAATTTGTGCCTAAAAGTTATAATCAGAGGATCCACCGGATTTATTTTTAATAATAACTTTATCAATTTAAGAATTAGGAAGAATAAACTCACAAGTCACAAGCTTGCTAAGTTAAATAGTGATAATATACTCTATATTAGGTAATTCATTCCGATAGTTCCTTAGGATTTCGATAATCTTAAATTTTGAAGATAATTTGACGTTAGGTCCTAAGTTATTTTGGACATTCGTTGATACTAAACGGAAATGTTCTGGGTATCCGCAGACGATGTATCTGAATGATGCTACTGCTAACAATGTCAACGATATAGGCGAACTATTTGCAGATTTGTTCCAAACTGTCTACAAGAAACATCATGATGATGGGGTTAGTCCCGCTTATACATTTCACTTGGGACAGTATCATCATAATCTAATAGGATTGCCGTATATTTCTGCACCTGATGTCATTGATGGTATCCAAAATGAAATAGGGATGTGATTTTGATAATATACCAACAAGTATTCTTAAAGATCTCAGTAAGTCATTATTATTGCCTTTATCTTTGATTTTTAATGTTTCTCTAAGAATGACACATTTCCTGCGAGATGGAAGAGGTTAATCATTATCTAAATCTTCAAATCTGGTAAACATTATGACATCAAAAAATATCAGGAAATATCCTGACTATCATCCATACCTAAATTATTTGAACTAATTATAACAAAATATCGGAATTTTAATTTCAAATTTTCATTAGCAATTCAACAACACGGGTTCTTCCGACAACGTTTCACCACTACAAATCTGTTAAGCTTGATATCTAAAGTATACGATGCTTTTTCTTCTAGAAGTCAGCTATAGATGTCATTTTTACTGATTTTTCGAACGCATTTGATACACCGCAGTTCGAAATTCTTCTTGAAAAATTAGACAGATTTGGCGAAAGCAAGTGTTAGAATAAATGGTAATACATCTAAAACCATTGATATTCACTCAGGCGTTCCTCAGAGTTCTCACTTTATGCGGTTAATCTGAAAATATCAAAAATCATAACTACTTCGCAACAATGTATGGAACTGAAGAGTGACCTAGAAATATAAGATTATGAGTTTCTTCAGGAGAGCAAAGATGATTAATCATCCTTGGGAGTTAACTTGGACCATCAGTTGAATTTCCGGGATCATATTAACTAAATTGTAGCTTAGTCTAATAGATTACTTGGCTTCGTTCATCGTGTCACAAAGGATATTTGTAATCCACTTTCCATTAAGTGTGGGACTGTTCTCTTAAAGTTCCAATCTGTTAGAATAAAAGGAATTTACCATCTTTTACCGAATGCTGTAAAATTGTAACTTTGGAATCACTGATTTACAGGCGTAAGGTTGCGGCTTCTATGTTAATCGCTGATGTTTTAAACAGTGCAGTTGATTTCACTGAATTTCTTGGCAATATAGATATTCATGTGGCCCGTAGACCTATTCGGATCAAACATTTTATTTAGTTACCGACTTTTAAGTCCAATTATGCACATAATTCCCCTATTCCGACTATGTGTTTGCAATTTAATGCTAATTTAAATTAGTTCGATTTCAACTAATCTAAATGTTTATTTAAAAAGCAAATTAAATGTAAATAGTAGTTATTTGAAGTCAATTGGTATTGCCAAAAAATGATTCTTTCCTGTTGATATAATTAAAATGAATAAATTAATAAATAGACCGATCGAGGGGCAGTCTCGCACTATTTCGAGCAAAAACTCCGCATAATGTTAATGTTTACATGTCATGGGGACCTCTATGAACTCTTTCTTCTAAACTTAGCAGTTATTATAATTAAACAATCAATCTAGATTCAATATGGCAATTATTTCGAAACTGAAGAAAATTTAATTTAAAGTTCCGTTTAATGGTAACAGGGCAGACCTCCACACAATAACAAGAATATATTCAAAACATTTATTTTGCATGGTAATTATTGGATGGCATAAAATGAAAACAGAACGGTACATCATGAATCTCTACAATTGTTTTTAACGGCTTTGAGATAAAGTTGTTTTTTTAATCTTAGGGACAAACCAAGAGATTCTTTTGAGTCCTCGTTTTTAACGAGTAAGTATATAAATAAACCCCAATTAATCCAGATTTACTGGAAGCTGTACATCAGGATTATATCCTAAACTTTGTTTAAGCTTATGAAAACTGATATTCGACCTTTTAAAACCCAATCTTTACATTTTTTAATATATTTCCGTAACTTTTAAATTTTTGTTGTTCCTTTAGGCGCTTAAAATTAAAATTATGAAAAGTATATTGGTAAAAAAATTTAATCGAATACAAATTATACAAATACGTTTTATAAACATCAATCAAATTAGGCGCACATCAAACGTCATATACATTAACATATCCGCTCAACAACAACAAAATCTCTAAATGCATTAATTAACAAAATTCTCGAGAATTTGATGTTTTAAAATCCGAAAACAACATAACACGTACAAACATTAAAATTATATTCCAAGAATTTAAAATATTTACTTATTGAAATAAATAATTTAGTTATAAATTATATAAATATTTAATCAAATTCATTGAAATTCAAGCTTCAGTAAACTGGTAATAAATTATAAAATGTTTTCCCAAAAATTACCTCCAAAGTAGAAAATGAAATGTATGTACATAAAGATTCTATTGAAATATTATGTATGTACATGACATTACAATAAAATTACTACAGTTATTAGGTTGGATCAAAATTTCGTTCAGCTGTACATATACGTATAGCTGCAAGTCATTCATTAATATATGTATGATCGGAGGAACCCTCTTGAAATTATATACCTTTAGCTCAAACGAATTCTGTTTTGGTATATTGTGAACCGGAAAGAAAAGTTTAATAAATTTATTTCTTATAGAAATTGTGTATAAGAAAGTAATTTGTTGGTAGTTTAAAAATTGATTCGAACAAAACAACCAAAAAAAACGAACATATTTCTCACCCGCGTTTGATGTTTAACCGGCGGAGGCGCCTTTTAATTCATTTATCAAACGAATATGTATGATTATGTATAATATGATTGCGTTTGATGTGTGATGGATGAGTTTTAATTTTTATTTTTTTTTTTTGTGTAGTGTCTTCAAGATGTTTTTTTTTTTTTTTAAATTTCCTGTTGTTAATCGACTACAAGGCGGAAAGGGTAATTTAATATTATGATTTATATAAAAGTGGATGATGGAGCCTTATTTCAAAAGGCGGTTTATGACTTGTGTTTTTGCGTTCGCTTCACTATAGGCCATATTGTCGGTTGTATTTTATATTCTTGATCGACTATACCATTTTGTTAATGTCCCTATTGCAAATACTTTTTTTTTTTTTAACTCAATTACCCGCAAATAATTATTTCGTAGAAAGGTCTTAGCGATGCGATAAATGGGAAAAATTTAATATTAGATGTGGCGCCACATAATATTCAATATTAATCCCGTCCGTCTTTCACATAAAGATTTTTTTTTAATATTATGATTGATGATTTCGTTGTTGTTGTTTTGTATTAGCTTAATCTAAAATATTTAGCTTTCTTTAATACTGTGTATAAAAAATGCAATCAATAATTTATTATATTGGTTTGATTCTCAACTACGATAAATGTCACTGCAACAATTAATAAAATATGGAGAGTGCCTCTTTAGAATGAATTTAACGGAATATATAAAATTTGAAGGAATTGTCTACCCTAAATTCGACGAAACAACTATCTGAAAAATTGCTAAAAAATTCGCAATGTTGCATATAGATTATTAAATAGTGGTGTTCGCCCGACGCAATAAATTATACGAAACATGAATTTGTGGCGTTTATAAAATCATTTGAAGATGACGTAAATAACTTAACCCATCCAATTTACCAAATTGGTTAAATTATCGCTATGTAGTTGTTAATGAATTTTGGGAGCCCTATGAATCCGTTGTGTAAGCCTATTCGAAATTGATTTTGTGTAAATAATCATTTTAATAAACATTCATATATTTAGAGAGCGACAATTTAATAAACAATTACGACTAATATTCTTACAACGCAATCGTTTTGTATAATAATTGGTCCCTCAAGGATTTCTGCTACCGCGACAAATAAAATTAATCAATTTCCTCATTACACTGTAAACAGTTCATGAATAATGTCTACATTAATTTTTATTGTTTTAATCTCGGTGGTAAATGCCCAAATAACTATTAATAAACCAGAATTTATATTACCGGGCGAGTGCCGTCTAACAACAAAATCATTTGAGTATCTACGTCTTGATGGCTTCAAAAATTTTGATGCCTCTATCCAAGAAAACATTGTGCGATGGCAATTAGTTTATGGTTTTCAAATACAAAATGAAGCTGTACTTAATTTTAAAAAAGCACGCGAAACTAGAACATTCTGTAACCACTTCGAATCCGAATATCATTATTTTGAAAATTCACTTGAATTTCGTTATTTGTGTGGGCCATACATGTGTAAATTGGGCGAACTATTGAAAGTGAATATTTTTCAAATGAGTCTTGATTTTAGTTTGTTCGAGCCACTTTCGATTGTTATGCTCTACACGGATTACAAAAATTTTGTGGTTTTTTATGGATGCCAGCAGTATCGAAATTTGAGGGATAATTTACCAATTTTCTATGAATTTGTGGCGGTACTAGTAAATGAAAACGGTGAAGCAAACAAAATAAATTTAACCCATTTGTTGTATTTGATCAAGACTAAAACAACGATTAATGTTAAACCAGATGACCTGATTAATAAGATTGAGAATGGAGAATGTGTATGTACTCGATTAGAAGAACCACCATTTGCACAGTGTCAGTATAAACCGGACAAAAATCATTTTTTTAATTCAACTGAATTTATTGAATCCATATTTGGGACCATTTTTTTGCTGTTAATCGTAATAGTTTGTATACGTTTGTTGCTAAAACGCCAGCGAAATATAGTTTTTCCTATTACTTATGTAACCAATATTAAATAAATGTTCAATAATAATATATTGTATTGCTTAATTGAGTTAAGATTATTGTGTTTTATTAATCCAAAAGTATTTAATCAAATTAATGCCAAAAATCTATTAATTTATAATATAACTTTAATCATTTTGATAATTAATAACTTTTGTTAATTGTTTTTGAAAACTAATTCAGATATCGAATTATCAATATCTACATTATTTGCTGTCATTATGATTTCGAAAAATTGTATGACGTGTGATAATTATACCAATGACAGCATTGTAGCTGTGTAGTGGTTAATACCGAAAAGTTGTACAATATAAATGAGTGGGACTTCTAAAATCGGGATTTGATTTAATTCTCAAAATATTCATTGGTTTTGTGATAAGTGATAAGTGTAACTGTGAAAATAAGCTTTAATGAATAAAAACCTCTTCCAAATATCCATAGTGTTTCTAATCGTTCAACCGGTGACAAATCGTGTAAGTCTGTGTACGGAATCATCGGATGTATCTGATATTAACAACACAATAAATCAAACTAATGTAGAACAACAGTAGCCAGTTCAAATAGTGAAAAATGTGGTTCCAAATATTGCATCAGGTCGAAATAAGTGTGTGTACAATACTAACATAAATCAGAACTATCCCTAGTAACATAGTATTGATGAATTCATTAGAAAATTCTTGCTTAACAATTCAATGAGTAGCACCGGTGACACAGTGGCCAGCATGCTTTTTTAAGCTTCGGAGGTCCCGGGTTTGATTCCCGGCGGGTAATGAAAAAATTGTGTCTGGTTAATAGGATCAATGAATTAATTATTCATTATCCGTTAAAAATAATGATTACGAAAGTTCATAATGAAGAGGCCAAATCCCTTTATGGGATGTAGCTCTAACGAAAAAAAAAAAATCAATGAACGATACATGGGCTTGCGATGTTAATTCGCTTATTTACTTTCTTCTTATAATGAACAACCTGTGAATTTCATATGGAATTTCTCTATTACCGAAGCAAAGAACTCATTAAGGAACATATAAAGGAATTTCATGACTTATTATACCAGTGAATTCATACATAACTTGAGATTTAATTTTTAAATTTCAAAGTTTATTTCACATTTCATTTATTAAAACAATATTCATTTGTTTATCTAAATTTTCGTTTTTGTGCTTTGGGTCCTGCTGCTTTATCCTAAAGATTTAAAAATTAGGTACTTTTAAAATAAAATTTATTACCGATTGGTAATAAACACACGAACCTTTTTTTTCACTAAGCTATTCGATTTATTAAACCGATTATATGATTTTAAAATACTTTTCCTCGGTTTAAGTCTTGGGATGCTTTTAAGCAAACAAAAATAAACGTATTGTTATGGTGTATTTTTAAAAATATAATAAATTTGTGACTTACGATATAAAATATCATTAAACAGTCTTAGACTTAGCAGTGACCTTTTATTGCAGCGGCCATCCAAATTAAATTGAAAATAAACGCTACCTGTAGCTATGGACCTGAAACCTACAAAATGTAAAAAAGTATAAGGGGCGTTTTAAAGTTATTGCAAATATAGATTGCATATCTATGTACTAATTTAGAACTGCTTACGTCATCTGTAACGCGCTTACTTACCTTGAGAATATAAGATTTGAGCAAACCGTTGAATTTCTCAGAAGCGACAACTTTAAAAATCGAAATTTAATTTTTGAAATCAAAATTTTATAATATATTTTATAAACCGTAAATTACAAAGTGGTTAAATAACAAAATGGCTGGTTGATGGTCCTCGATTGGCCTAGCTGAGCTGATGACGTCAAATTGCGCTGTGCAAAATACAAAAAAAAAACAAAAGAAAAACAATGTAGAAGAAAAAAAAAATGTCCGCCCGTCTGTCTGGATGTCTGAACGTCTGGATGTCTGGATGTCTGTACCAGTGGTATCTCGAGAACGGCTTGCTCGATTTTGATTTTTTTTCAAAAAATGGTCAAGGCGGAGATTTGAAAAGCTTTTGGAGACTGTACGTCTAGAGGGTGGGGTACCTGCCACACGAATTGACCCAAAATACCTGGTTTTATAAATATTTACGATTTTTTTTTATATAATATGCTGGTTTGATTATCGAATTGGGTATTTAATTGGGAATTGATTTGAAGGTTAAGTTAGGGATCATTTTGCGGGTTAAGTTGGAGTTGAGTTGAAGTTGAGTTGGGGTTGGATTAGGATGTAGTGAGTAGTTAACAAATTTTTTCTATGATGGAACTTGCCTATATCTCAAGCGATTATTATGCAATTTGACATGGGTGTCTGAAATGGCATTCTAAAATGAGGTTTGGATGAAGTTCCGGAATATGGCCATAAGTATGATGGAACTTGGTTATTCCTTACCCGATTATTATGAAATTTGGCATGTGCGTTGTAAATGGGATTCTAAAATGATTTCTGGATAAAGTTCTGGAATACGGTCAGTTGCGCGGTTAGAAATATCAGTATAATTTTGTATACTACTTTCGGTATAAAGTTCTAAAATACGATTTTTCGTGTTAAATTGGATTTCTATACCCATGTTATTGAAGCTTTTGACCTGTTTGGCTGTTGTTGTATAAGTAAATATATGTTTGTTAAAATAGAAATCAAAAGATTTTGAAGATACCAAAGACCGAAGTTCTGATCACCTCGTGAGGTTTCAGCCCTTTATATTTTAATTTTCGCTTCGTTTAATGATACTGCACAGAAATCGCTTGTGGACTTGTTTTTTGTACTCCACTGTATGCGTAGTTACGAATGCACAAAACAACACAAATTTAATAAATAGTACGGAGAACACACAGAAACATAAAATGTAATGTTATATGCCGCATTAATCACAGTGGCGGCTTAGGAAATTGTGACCAGTTACAAAGGATTTTTATCCGATTATTATAAACGCCAAACATTCTCATAAACACCGAATCCATTATTGATTTGCACATATTTGTAAAGTTTATTCCATCCTTCATTTGGAAATTAGGAAACTTTTCAGGATGCTCATTAATTCCATTCAATATTTTATTGTAGACTGTGTCCGAATTGTCATCGGGTACCGTTTCGATCAACTGTCCCGACAAACAAAAATTAACCACAAACGAATTGTTAGTTTCATGTTGGTTAAATGTACGTTGTAAGAAAACCAAATTATAACGCAAAAAATACTAAATCGCATTGCGAAAATAAAACGAAAAAGAAATTTAAAAATCAAGAAACCATTTACAGTGCAATATTAGTTTTTTGTCGGTTGTTTCGTTACAAAATAAAAAAATGATAAAAAATAAAATTAAAAAAATTGTCCGAACATGGTCGAATGTGACGAACATGAAACGAACACTAAACGTTAAAAATCTAAACTCAAGACCATCCTATCAGTTTTCAAACTAGGTACAGGGCGATCAGGTGCATATACGTGATAAATATTATTAAATTCGATAGTGTTTGTTATATAAAAAATTAATGAAAATAAAAAGTGATGTGATGATAACAATTTTTATCTATTTTATGTGTTAAAATTAAACTTGTAAGTGCATTTTTTTTTTAACTCTAGTTGTGTTCGCCCGATGCATAGTAAATTTATATTTAATGTATTTTGTGCATACATTGAAAAATTAAGGGGAATCCCACATTTATATTTCAATTCACTTTGCATATTGCAATATGCATATTAAAAGCAGAATACGCGATACACGTGTTTAAAATAGAAAAAATCAAAATTTTAATACAAGATGTTTATTGATGGTTGAAGTGCTTTGTGTTTAAATGTGTTGAAACAAAAATCAAATTAATTTTTTTGATTTTTTTTTCTCAATAATCATTAATGGTTATTATAATTTGGTTGGCTAAATTTTATTATCGGTAATCTTTAGACTGCAGCACCGCTTTATTTGTGGAGTAGAATTTTATATAACTAAAATTTCTACTATTTTTCAAAATTTTCTAGTAAATTATTTAATTTTGTTGTGTGTTACTATAAATTAATTCCATCTTCACCAGAATATAACTGTTAAAAACCCTTTTTCTAAAGATTTCCGATAACAAAATTGTTCCGTTGGTTATGGTTGATGAAATGTTGTGATATATATATATACTTGGTTTTTGTAGTGAGCGGATCAATTATGTAATTTAGAAGACAATTCAAAAACATTTAATAACAAAGTAGGTAAATTAATTGATTAAATTATAAAAAAATAACTGGACTATTGCATTACAATTTAAAAGGGGATATACTTATTTGTGTAACTTATGCCCCGAAAAGCAATTTACAATTTTAGTAATGCAAATTAACCGATGAGGGACTGACCCGAAAAACATTTTACTATTTTAGTAATGCAAATTAATCACAACAAAAATAAATTTTATTATTAATAATTTTGTTAATAATATTAGAATGCCAAAGTACAAATTGCTGCAACATCTATCAACGCAGTCAGTTAAAAGACGCCTTCGTGCTTTCAAACGATCTAATAATTTTAAGCCATGCCACAGTAAAAATATTCAGTCACAATCCGACTACAACTTAGTTCAGAGCAATTTTTGCAGTGACCGTTTTCAAAATGAACAAGCCACATCACCAGATTTGGTAGAAAATATTGATGTCAGTGATCTAGAACATGAAAATTTTATAGAACATGAAGATTGGCAAGCTACATTATCAGATCTGGAGGAAGATGATGACGCAATATTTAAACAATCAACCTTTTTAGAATTCGTACGAACTTGGGCTGTAAAGTACAACATCAAAGCAAATGCATTAAATGAACTCTTACATTTTTTTAAAAATTCAATGGGATATTGTGTGCCAGTTGATAGTCGGACCCTTTTGAACACTCCTTCCACTAGAGTTGTTTTAGATTGCGCCCCTGGCAAATATGTGCATATTGGATTCGACTGTGCATTTGAAACACTTTTACAAAATAATATGTCAACTGAAATTACATTAGATATCAATATTGATGGAGTCCCGATAACAAGGAGTAACCAAAGCTGTTTTTGGCCAATACTAGCAAAAGCCTCAAATTTTGCATTTAGTAAAATATTCGTAGTTGGTGTCTATCACGGCTATAATAAGCCAAACGATTTTAACCAATATCTAAGGCCACTTGTGAATGAACTCAAAATTCTTCAATCAAATGGATACTTTAGTAATAATACAAAAATTGAAGTAAAAATTAGGTCGTTTATCTGCGATGCTCCCGCCCGCTCTAGTATTCTTGGAACCAAATCACATACAGCTTATTTTGGTTGCCTGAAATGTGAAGTAGAAGGAGAATTTATTAAAAATAGAGTATCGTTCCCAGTAGACAGCCTTGCGCAAATGAGAAGTGATGATTCTTTTCGAAAAAGAAGAAATATAGAACACCATAAGACCGATTCTATATTAGAAGAACTTTCTATCAATATGATAAAACAGTTTCCGCTTGAATACATGCATCTAGTATGTTTAGGAACAATGCGAAAATTGCTTCAGATGTGGGTTTCTGGCGATACAAAATCATTGTTAAATTCAACGCGGGTCAATGCTATATCAAACAAAATAAGTAATATTTCGAAGACACAACCATCTGATTTTCAAAGAAGGTTACGGACATTATCGGATTTAGGATACTTCAAGGCAACTGAGTTTAGAACTTTTTTATTATATGCGGGACCTTTTGTACTTAAAGATAACTTGTCTTTAGATAAATATAATAACTTCCTATTTTTTCATGTCGGAATCTTAATTTTGTGTCATCCAGAAATTTATAAACAGCAGGTGAACTTGGCGAACGAAATTCTGCAAAATTTTATACAAGGAGTTAGTTTTCTATATGGGAAACACCATTTGACTTACAATATGCACTGTTTGTCGCATTTATCAGAGGATGTAAAAGAATTTGGCCCGTTGGACAGCTTTTCTGCTTTCTCTTTTGAAAGCTTTATGTACCGCATAAAATGTTTACTACGAAAACCGAATCAACCACTTCAACAATTATGTAACAGAATTGCGGAAATAAACAACGTTAACTTGGATCAAAACAAACCCCTAAATGTGAAATATCCTATTTGTAAAAGTAGAAAAGTAAAAGATGGAAAAAATATATATTACAAAGTCATCCTTAAAGACACCGAAATTAATTACACTGAGAGAAATAGATGGTTCTTGACTAAGTCAAAGGAAATTGTAAAGTTTGAATATGCAGAACGATTCGATGAAATCACATTTCTGTGGGGTAAATCGATTCCAATTTCAGAACTTCAGGATTTCTATGACTTACCAATTGCATCCAGTAAATTTGACATATATAAAACTTTTGCACCTACCGGTGAATTACTAAAAAAGTGGAGAATAGATGAAATCAAACCAAATTATTCGCAATGAAAAATGAGCAGGAAAGTTATTTTGTGTTCTTTCCAGTGTTACATTGTTTACAGCAATAAGGTATAGTCTTTTGTCTGTAGTAAAATAATGTTTTTCGTAAATAATATTTTTCCTATAACATAATAGTTAATATTGTTTCATTCTCCTAGAATCTAGAATATTGCCTGCGACAAATTATTTATTCTTTTTCTATCTTTTCTTCTAGATAAATCATGTTTTCAGTCATTGAAACAGTCAATGAAGAAGGAATGAAGGAGGTTTCAGTTGTATGTACAAAATGGATTGACGGCGGTCAAGTTGCGTGGCCCACTAATTATAGAAAAGCTATAAAAAAACAAATAGATCCCAGCGAGGATTGGCAAAAATATAATTGCAAAATTTTAAAACAAAATATGAATTTTGACGAAGCTAAAACTAAAGAATTATATTTTTCCAAATTTTCTAGTTCAGAATGCGACGAATCTGTATATAATCCAAAAAAAAATTTTTTTTAATTATCAGTTTGACAAATCAGCCGCCACAAGCACCGAGCACGGGAATAAGGAAAATGATTCCATAAACTTAAATAGTAATATAAATCCTATTGAAATTTTATCAATTGAAAAGCTTCCACCTATAACGACATCAAACTACGAACAACCAAATGAAGTAGTAAATTCAAAGTCCGATACGGTAGAAATCATTACACATAGTGAAGGAGACTCATTTTTCTTAACCGACCACAACTTGTGCACACCAGTTTTTAGAGCAAACAGTTTTATTGAAACTGGTAATCATATAAATACTGATATAGTCGAAACGGGCAATGAAAATACAAACGAGGAAACACCAGCGGTTTCTAATATAGTATTTCAAAGCCAAAACGGCAATTTCCAATCAGAATATTCTATTCAAAGACCTTTAGAAAATGCAGAAGTTTCGCATATAAATTTCAAATTGGAAAAGACTTTAAAAAAGGTTAACGACGTAAAGGAAAAAGTTAAGCAAAATAAAATTGCTATAAAAGGGGTTCAAACAGATATCCTTACAATAAGGGAAAATCAAAAAAAAATTATTGATAATCAGGCTGATATTATGGAATGTCTTCAACTAATTATCAAAGGATTACCCAAACAAACTCAGGCACCTATAATTCTGGATCAAAATTTTATAGTACCACACCTTCCAATAACTACAGTCGAAAACTTGACGAAATTGAACAGCAAATTATCCAACAAACACTATATGGATCAAATGGTAATAACCAAAAATTTTTTATCCTTAGTAAATAAAAACTAATGTTAAATTTATTTCAGACCATATATTTATATAAACATAAAACGAATAACATAAATAAGACGGTTAAAAATCTCTTCGAACAGCTTTTTGTGTATGAGCTAGTAATTAAATATTCCTGGTCGGGCCAAACGTCATTCGCTAAAGGTAAATATTGTATTATGATTGTAAAATTAAAACAAACATTAAATCTTTCAACACATCACTTTCACGTCTTTTACCGATTAATCTATAAAAACTTTGGTTTAAATGTCGCCTTGTTAAGGTGGTGAAGGGTAGTAGTTATTAGAGGCGAGAAATTAATGTGTTGTGTTGAATCCTCGTATCTCTAAATAGTTTTTGATTATTATTTTTGTTTTTTTCCATCAGATATACACAAACTAGTATTCGCGGAACAGTCCAATATTTTGGAACTATTCAGGAACATCTTTAATTATTTGAATAGTGATAATGTTATCACAATGGACAACGTTAAAAGCAGTGTCCAAGAATTTTTAAAAAGAGCGAGTTTCCGTCATAAAAATAAATTAAAAGAAATAAAATAAAACTTAATTAATAAGTACTATCGGTGAATAATTTTCTTATCATTATAAATTCAAAGTGCCAATGGAATGAAATTAAAAGAAAAAAATAAATGAGTTTTGAAAGAATAGAAAAAATTAAAAGTTTTTTCATTTAATTGGGTTTGAAATTGTGCAATGTAGGCATAATTTAAATTTTGATCGATATTTATTAATGCAGTATTGCATGAAACATATTAAAATTAGGAATGGTTTTTCCATACCAAACTTTATCTGGAAAATAAATTCCCAGAGATGTAATCTTATTTTGATAGAAAAAGTATATTTACTTTAAAATTTTAAAAAACAATTTCTCAAATTCCCTGCAAATTACCAGAAAGGGGTCATTGATTGCCCGGCCCAGTTAACAAACATCGACCAAAATCTAAATTATGTGTTACATTTGGCTAACAATAAACTATAAAATAACCGATTAGTCTTTACTCAGTTAACAAGCACCGCAGAGGATCGGTGTTATGTCTAACATTTATTGGGGGAAAAACTACTAATCAACCGATGGTTTTGGTTGAGACAGCAAGTAACAAGTTACATCCGACTTCTGCCCAACGCGTCACTGACAAAAAACCACAAAATAACCGGTCGGTCAATGTTCAGTTAACTAGTACTATCCAGAGTCTATCTTTTCACTTACATTTAACCAACAGAAAACTGCAAAATAACTGATCGGTATTTTCTCAGTTAACAAGCATGGCCCAAGGTCTGACAAATCGTGGTTATTTTAGTGTACTTGAGGAAATGTTTGCCCGACCAAAAACTACTCGGTACCTCAGTCCCTCATCGGTTGATTTGCATTACTAAAATTGTAAATTGTTTTTCGGGTGTACCGCTCTCAAAAAAGCGTCGGGAACAATGTTCAGTTTCCCCTTTCTGTGGTCAGTAATGCTCCCAATCCTACATTAGAAGCTATTATACAATTTTTTTTCTCTCGAATTTCTTTTGGGAATTCATAATTTTTTTTGTTTGATCACTGATAAAGTGCTTTGGTATTACATAAAAAAAGAACAGTCTAGTTAAAATTGGGACTTGTGTATTAAATTAAATATAGATTTTTCATTAAATAAAAATGTTTGAATTTCGTAATTAAATATGGAGTAAATTACTTATTATTGAACAATGGTAGTGTGATAAAGTGGGCGATGATGATGAGTTTCGTTTCATGGTTTTCTTTTTTCAATTTTTTTGGTTTTTTTTCAACACGAAGTTCTTGTGGAACCTCTATAACAAGTAGCAACGACAAAGAACCTCCCCAAAGCTGGCTGAAGTCTATCCGCATAAAACGTGTTTGTCGTTGCAAGTAGTACGTAGCAAAATGGCGCCGAAACAGGGACCTGAAAGTCAAGAAAATTCCGCGTTGTTTAACCGTTAAATCAAATGACTTCAAGGTCGCATGAAAAAAATGTAAAATTTGAAAACAGTTCTTTACGTGAATTTTTTTTGTTGATTTAAATTTTCAGAATGTGTAATTCCACGATGCAACAAACAATAGTTAGATAAATTTTCTTCGGTATAGATATTTTCTGTAGTGGTAGACCTAATAAGTCATCCAAGTAGCTTCTCCGCTCATCATAGACAACTGCAATAACCGCTCATCAATTCTAACAGTTTTTTTTTTTCATCAATTTATTTTTATTGGTCATCTATTTTCACTATTGTTACAATTTTTTTTAGCGAATACATTTTTTATATTACATATTTTCAAAGCGGTTTGTTGTCAATCACCTATAGATTCATTTCACATTAAATCATTTTTTTTTCTTTTGACAAAATTATAAAATATTTTTTTTTTTTCTAACGTTGAATTATTGTCTAACTTTGAGGAACATACTTTGCTTTTCTTACTGGGTCAACATTAGTAGATACATAATGATTTGATGGGTTCCTGATTTTGATCTTGTGAATAAGGTAAAAGTTTTGTTCTTCTTTTCAAAACCCTACCTAATTTTCCTTACGAAATAGTGTATCGAATTAAAGTCACACAATCAACAGTTGATACATATGATGATTTCGTGAGTTCGTGGTGATATTTGACTAATGAGTTCTACACAGAAATTTTCGCACCCCACTCCTATCAATTTTCCTAACATCCTATTCTAATCCGTCAATAGGCATATTACATGGAAGATTAGACATGAATTGAATTGTCTCAAAACCTGGTGGTTGAATTTACCGTGATTTGGGATTTCTCACTAAGGATTGTTTCAGGATTTCATGATTTATTTTTTCAGATATGCAATAATTTTTTTTTTGTTGTTTTTGTATTGTGGATGAACCATTATGTCAACAAAGTTTCAATTCACTGTTAGTCGCTGATAACTTAAATTGGTCATCACATCACCATTGTTCATAATTTAAATAAATATTCTTTTTTCTGAAAATAAAGGCTAAAAATATGCAAAATCTATCTATCGACGAGCTGGAAATCGAATATTTCGTTAGGGGTTTGAGCAGCAAAGCGGTAGATGCGCCCCAAATATTAATAGAGAGAATGATAGCGGAAGCGTCGGATAAATTATTGATGCCTAAAAACACACATGCGCAATATCCAGAACGAGAACTAGAGGAATGTAGGATGAAATATTTCGATTTACACAAAATTACATTGGCGCAAGGGGCAACACCAACAATTGAATTTTTGACTACAGCCTATTCCAAAACTATCCATTATAAGTGTATAACCGAGAGACTGGTTAGTACTCTAGGCGAAACTCCATTACTATTATCCGTCTTGAGTAACTGGAGACGAGCAAATAATTGGTGTAACAAATTATGGAATGACTTGGTCGTTGGAGCGATAAAGGCTTCGAGAGCAGCAATTGAAAGAGATCATTCACCCCAAAATATAAAGAGTAGTTCGGAAATATCAGCTTGTCGCGTAATGGAGACGCCTGCTTCTCCTACGTCCAATAAAAACATTGAAAATGAACGAAATTTTTCATTTGGTGAGGCAAATCCTCTCAAAAATTCAGTATCAGATTTTTTCTCTCAAGCACGTCACCAGTATCGAAACCTTCCTGTTAGCAATAATCAATCTTTTAATGAGCAACATATACAAAAAGAATTCGGAAATAATCGACAACCATTTCCACCTGCCGAAGCTTACTCAGCTCGTCATATGCCCGTTCCAGCAGCCGATAATTTAAGTCCAGCAACATCATTTCGAGTAGACGATTCCTATATAAATTAAAACAAAAATGGAATCTGTCATTTGACGGTGGGGACGCGGTTAATGTACACGATTTTATATTTCGGCTGGAGCAAATGGCTTATGGTGACGATTTTCCTCGAAACAATTTAACCAAAGTCTTACATCTATTTCTTTCAAAGAAAGCCGAAGATTGGTTCTGGGTGTATAAGGCGGATCATGCGAATGCTGATTGGACAACGATGAAGAGTGCGATGCTCTCCTATTTTAGCAGTTCAAATTATGAGGAGGAGATTAAAGAACAAATTCTGAGAAGACACCAAAGGATTAGGGAGTCGTTTTCCGATTTCTCATTGAGCATCCAGAAGATGAATGCACGCCTGCAAACAAGTTTAACGGAGCGGCAGATTGTTTATAGATTGTGTCAAAACATGTATCCTGCATTAAAAAGTGTTACGCTTCCTTATCACCGTTCCATTCGTACAGTCGAAGAGCGACGTCTTTTGTGCACCAACTATGAAAAACTGTGAGAACAATCGGGATATGATCCAAAGCGTTTCGGTGATACACAAGTGAGACGACGACCATTCATGAACGAACTAAATATGGAACTCCAAAACCTAACTGTTAAGCTATCACTTAGCAACTTCGGTAACACACACAAATCTGAAAAGTCTGACGAACCAATTTTAGAAGCATTCCAAAGGAGAGACAACCGCAAACAGGATAACGAGGTTGGAAATGATAACCATTGTGTTTGTTGGAATTGCCGCGACATGGGTCATCGGTACCAGGATTGCAAGGAAGCCTTCCTAAACAGTTTTAGATATGGAACCGTAAACATACGCAAACCAAATTGTCAGAATTGCTTACAACATCAACCGGGAAACTTTCCGACGAGTGCGAATTTGGCGTGGGGTTCGCGCTTTGGGACAAACCACAATCAGAGCGTCGAGTCCAAGGAAATCGACAATCCTCAACCCTCAAAATAGATTCTCCTACATCAGACACAATCACCACCGTAGATAAATTAATAACAAATGTTAAAAACAATTTAATCCAATCGTCAAACATAAAATATAGTAAAAAGAGTCGTTCAATAACATACTTCCGAAAAAACTAATTTTAGTTCGAAATTGTATTGCTACACTCATACTATGTACAAAGAATGATCCACGTCCACATGCCGAGGTTCTCATTAATTCTAGAAAAATGATTGGTCTTTTAGATAGCAGTGCGTCAGGGAGTGTACTAGGCAAGGATTCACTCGTGTTTTTAAGCTCAGAAAATTTGAAGATTCAAAAATTAAAGTCACATATTAAAACCGCAGATGGTTCACTAACAAAATAGAGGGTTTCATATGGCTACCAGTCACATTCGGAAATAAAACAGAACATATCAGATTTTTTGTTGTTCCTTCACTTCAATCAGCCTTGTATTTGGGCGTTGATTTTTGGGCGAAGTTCAACCTAATGCCCAAAATTTCGATCAGTGAAATTCTGAGTGATGACATAAACAAACATGATAATTCACATTCTCTTCAAGAACAGGATCAGCAAAACCTGACCAGAATTATAAATCTTTTTCCGTCATCTGCGAAGGAAGTAAGCCGGTAAAGCAGCGATACTACTCAGTCTCCCTTGCTAAACAGAACGAACTTTACAAGGAAATAGACCGCATGTTTAGTTTAGGTGTTATCGAGGTTAGCAAGAGTTCGTGGAGCTCGCCCGTAACAATTGTCGCTAAAGCTAACGGAAAATCTCGGCTATGCCTCGATGCACGTAAACTCAACTCTTTGACGGAGAAGGACGCCTATCCATTGCCACTAATTGACGGACTTTTAGGACGACTTTCAGAAACTTGAAGGACGCTTTCTGGCAGATACCGCTCGCGGAGTCTGCCAGAGACAAGACTGCTTTTACGGTACCGGGACGGCCTCTCTACCAGTTCAGGGTGATGCCGTTTGGGTTGTGTAATGCAGCTCAGTCAATGTGCCGCTTAATACATAAAGTGATACCCCGCGAACTTCATGATCGTATATTCGTATATTTGGATGATGTGCTGATCATTAGCGGCACATTGAAGGTTCACCTTGAGCTGTTGGAGAGGGTTGCGACTTTACTACGGACCGCTGGATTGACAATTAACATCGACAAGAGTAAGTTCGTAATGAAGGAAATTCGATACTTGGGATATCTAGTAGGAGAACAAGGTCTTAGAGCTGATCCTGGAAAAATCGACGCAATTGTCAATCTAGCAGCACCTGCAAATGCCAGACAGATTCGACGACTGCTCGGGATGGCTGGGTGGTATCGGCGGTTTATTTAAAGCTTTGCCAGTGTAACGTCACCTATAACCGATTGCCTAAAAAAGGGCAAATTTCAATGGACAGAGGCAGCCCAGCAGAGTTTCGAGAAACTTAAGAAATTATTCACTTCAGCACCGGTCATTATAACCCCTGACTATTCGTCAAGATTTTTTATAAGATGTGATGCATGCACAGAAGGATTAGCAGCAGTCCTATTCCAGAAAGACACAGAAGAAAATGAGAGACCCATATCATTTATGTCTCAAAAATTGAATAGTGCCCAAAAGAATTATTCTGTTACGGAGCTAGAATGCCTAGCGGCTATTATCGCTATAAAAAAATTCCGCGCATATGTTGAGGGGCATGACTTCACATTAATAACAGACCATGCCAGTTTAAAATGGTTGATGGGCCAACGTGACTTGATTGGAAGATTGGCAAGATGGAGTCTAAAGTTACAGGGTTTTCGCTTCGAAATCGAACATCAACGAGGAAAGATAATGTTGTACCCGATATGTTATCTAGAATATTTTGTGACGAAATAACTGAATTTACATCCAGTGTCCATAAAGTCTTCAAAAAAAATTAATCCAGACGATTTCGGCGATGAGTATTTAACTTTAAGGAGTAATATAACAAATGATCCAGATAAGTATCCGGCTTTTGCTGTCAAAGAAAATTATATATTTATTAGATTGGAACCAAAGAAAAATGCAGATCTTTCAGATCTCTCGCTCTGGAAGCTTTGGATACCAACAGGTTTGAGAAATGGATTAATCCAAATGAAACATGATAACCCAATGTCATTGCACGGAGGAATAGCCTGGCCATCCATGGTGAAGCAAGTACAAGATTACATCTCAAAATGTGTAATATGTAAAACAACAAAGGCAACAAATAAATGTTTGAGACCACCGATGGGAAATGCCTATCCTATTGAAAGGCCATGGCAACGTGTATATGTAGATTTGCTTGGACCATATCCTCGTTCTGGTCACGGCAAAACAATGATTTTGATTGCGTTGGATCATCTGACCAAATTTGTACTTTTAAAACCGATCAGTAAGGGAACTGCACAGCAGATTGTGGAATTTTTAGAAACCGAACTATTCTGTGTTTATGGAGTACCCCAGACAATCCATTCGGATAACGGTACCCAATTTAAAAGCGGTGAGTATAAGGATCTCTTAAAACAATTTGGAGTAGTGGATTCCAAAACTGCTCTATATTCGCCGCAATCCAATACACCACACATAGAGCGACCGAAGAGTACTCGACGGCAGATTTGTGGGTGAGTTTAATTATTATACAATTTTTTTTCTCTCGAATTTTTTTGGGAATTCATAATTTTTTTTGTTTGATCACTGATAAAGTGCTTTGGTATTACATAAAAAAAAACAGTCTAGTTAAAATTGGGAGTTATGTAAAAACTTTTTCTTTGTAAATAGATTTGCGCCACCTAGTTAAGTATGTGTGGCGGCTTAGGAAATTGTGACCAGTTACAAAGGATTTTTATCCGAGTATTATATACGCCAAACATTCTCATAAACACCGAATCCATTATCGATTTGCACATATTTGTAAAGTTTATTCCATCCTTCATTTGGAAATTGGGAAACTTTTCAGGATGCTCATTAATTCCATTCAATATTTTATTGTAGACTGTGTCCGAATTGTCATCGGGTACCGTTTCGATCAACTGTATCGGGAACAATGATCAGTTTCCCCTTTCTGTGGTCAGTAATGCTCCCAATCCTACATTAGAATTTTTTTTCTCTCGAATTTCTTTTGGGAATTCATAATTTTTTTTTGTTTGATCACTGATAAAGTGCTTTGGTATTACATAAAAAAAAAACAGTCTAGTTAAAATTGGGAGTTATGTAAAAACTTTTCCTTTGTAAATAGATTTGCGCCACCTAGTTTAGTATGTGTATTAAATTAAATATAGATTTTTCATTAAATAAAAATGTTTGAATTTCGTAATTAAATATGGAGAAAATTACTTATTATTGAACAATGGTAGTGTGATAAAGTGGGCGATGATGGTGAGTTTCGTTTCATGGTTTTCTTTTTTAAATTTTTTTGGTTTTTTTTTCCAACACGAAATTTTTGTGCTACCTCTATAATAAGTAGCAACGACAAAGAACTTTCCCAAATCTGGCTGAAGTCTATCTGCATAAAACGTGTTGGTCCTTGCAAGTGGTACGTAACAAAGCGTCGGTCTGAATGAAAAATTCCTGGTTACAATCCGGATTTGTCAAAATTGGTGATTCCACTAATTTGGACTTCAACAAAACAACACTGAGAAAAATGTGTATTGGGGTTAAGTAAATAAAATATAGAAAACTAAGATTTAGGAGATTTTCCTGATTTAAGTAATTTTCCCAAATTATAAGAAATAATTTTCAGCCAATTTGTTGAAATCGATATAGTGTACAGAAAATTTCCCATTATATATTGAATATTCTAGATAACTTTTTATTTTGGATTGGTATTACATTAGATCAAAACCCTATATTATATCTGTTGTCACCCAATAAACATAGCAAGTTCAGAATATTTAATAAGCATGACTAAATTGATAGAAGTTTTACCTATACATAAAGTTACTTATAGTTGTTATATTATTAATAAAGTGGATCCCAGAGCAAAGTTTTGAATTTTTTTCAGTAAAATTTAGGAGGAAAGGCCTACTGGTAAGGGCGGTTTGCACACTGGTTTTTTTGCAATTTTTTAAAATTCCTCCAAGATAATTCCATGTTTAATGTTGAAGCCTTAACCTAAAAGGAGCGTATACTAGAGATAAAGTTAAGTAGTGGCGTATATCGCCAGATAGGCTATAAATAGTACCAAAATACTTTTTTTGTAATTTCCCTCCAGACAGTTTCATTCATGTTTGTCGATATGTGTGGGGTGGTCAGGGTATCTTGGTACTAGTATGGCCTATCTGGCTGTATATGCCACTACTTAGCTTTATCTCTGGTAGTCACCATAACACGTATTTACAAACATGAATGAAACTGTCTAGAGAGAAATTACAAATAAAGTATTTTATCCCAATGATATAATAATGGGGTGCTCAATCTTGGTACTATGTATAGTCTATCTGGCGATATACGCCACTACTTAGCCTTATATATTAGCAATTGTTAGGTAAAACTATTGGCCAATTCATGGAAGTATAGTTTGTGCCAGAGCCGAACCAATAATGCTGAAACAAATTACGGCTGTTTTACCAAGCGAACGAGTTAACCAAGTTTTCTCATTTTGTTTCACTGCAGTCGATTATTGTGGACCATTCCTCATTTATTACAATTTGCATGGTAAAATACCTACAAAGGCATATCTGGCTTGTTTTGTTTGTTTTGCAACCCGCTCAGTTCATTTGGAACTTGCATTATCGATGACAACTGAATCATTCATTGGTATATGTTAAAACGATTCACTGCAACTAGAGGATTACCTAAACTAATCCTGTCAGATAATGGGACCAATTTCATAGGGGCCAACAACTATTTGTATAAGCTGTACAATCTTCTTACAAGTTCTAAACTATCGCAAGCATATGAAGACGTTACCACTAGCGAAAGATTGGAATGGTCTTTTATCTCGCCTAGTTCACCCCACTTTGGCGGACTACATTAAGCAGCTGTAAAGTCTGCAAAATACCATCTTCGCAGATTAACTTAAAACAAGCGATTTACTTTTTAAGAATTTTCCACGTTAATCAAACAAGTTGAAACTGTGTTAAACTCTAGGCCATTGGTGCCTTTAGTTTCCGATAATATAGAGATTCTAAGTCCTGTTAATTTTTAATAGGTTGCCCGCTGAGATCAATACCTGAAACAGCAACATTCGATCTAAATATTCCATTAATGAAGAAATGGGAAATGGTATCCAGTTTACATAAGCTGTTCTGGACGGCTTGGTCAAAAGATTACATCCAACAATTTCAACAACGTAAATTCTGAACAAAGACAGAAACTGATGTCAAGGAAGGAGAAATTGTTATTATAAAGGCAGAAAATTTGTCGCCTCTGTGGATACTTCTATGCGTTGGTTACCATATATCGAAACTCTCCGTAATTACATGTGTGCCCTGATACGAAAATTTTATATTTTGATTTGAATGTGTCCGATAACAGTCTTAAGAAATATTTATTATGCGCTAGTTGAATCAAGGCTATCATATGGAATACTATGCTGGGGAGTGACTTATAATTCTAGAATTCATCCACTTACTGTTGCTCAGAAACACAGTATACGAATTATGCTCAAGTACAGAGGCTAACGGCTTCGGGGCCTTTGTTTAAGTTCTTGGAGAATATCTCTATTAGTCATTTGTGTAAAAGGTAATGAAAAAAGCATTTTTGCTATTAAGGCTACTCAGTCTAATCTTATTGTCAATTACAATTTGAGAAATAAGCAATACGGCTTGAAAATTCTCAACAACGAACAACCGGTAGAATTAAAGAAATACTTATTATTAAAATTTATTGACTTAATATTTCATTGTAAAAGCCTATTCGGAATTGATTTTGTGTTAATAATCATTTTAATAATCATTCATATATTTAGAGAGCGACAATTTTTAGTCTTACAACGTACCTATTCGTTTTCTATAATTGGTCCCTTGCGGATTTCTGCTACCATGACAAATAAAATGAAACAATTTTCTCATTACACTGTAATCAGTTCACGAATAATGTCTACATTAATTTTTACCGTTTTAACATCGGTGGTAAATGCCCAAATAACTATCAATAAACCAGAATTTATATTACCGGGCGAGTGCCGTCTAACAACAAAATCATTTGAGTACCTACGTCTTGATGGATTTAAAAATTTCGATGCCTCTATCCATGAAAATATTGTACGTTGGCAATTAGCTTACGGTGTTCAAATACAAAATGAAGCAGTACTTAATTTTAAAAAAGCACGCATAACTAGAACATTCTGTAACCACTTCGAATCCGAATATCATTATTTTGAAGATTCACTTGAATTTCGTTATTTGTGTGGGCCGTACGTGTGTAAATTGGGCGAACTATTAAAAGTGAATATGTTTCAAATTGGTCTTGATTTTAGTTTGTTCGAGCCACTTTCGATTGTTATGCTCTACACGGATTACAAAAATTTTGTGGTTTTTTATGGATGTCAGCAGTTTCAAGGTGTTGCGGAAAATTTTCCAAGATTCTATGAATTTGTGGCGGTACTAGTAAATGAAAACGGCGAAACCAACAAAATAAATTTAACCCATTTGTTGTATTTGATCAAGACTAAAACAACGATTAATGTTAAACCAGATGACCTGATTAATAAGATTGAGAATGGAGAATGTGTATGTACTCGATTAGAAGAACCACCATTTGCACAGTGTCAGTATAAACCGGACAAAAATCATTTTTTTAATTCAACTGAATTTATTGAATCAACAATTGGGACCATTTTTTTGCTGTTAATCATCATAGTTTGTATACGTTTGTTGCTAAAACGTCAGCGAAATATAGTTTTTCCTATTACTTATGTAACCAATATTAAATAAATGTTCAATAATATATGTATTGTATTGCTTGAGTTAAGATTATTGTGTTTTATTAATTCAAAAATTTTCCCCGGAAGTAACAAATTTGTATAATGCTTGTGTATTTAAAAATTAAAATCCCAAAATATAAAGCATCCCTTCACAAACATTACAGTAGAATATTAATTCGATTGTAAATTTCCCCTTAGGTAATTTTGTTTTGTACAAACGTTTATACAAAACCATGATCTTTTACCTAATGAACAATAAATACTTAGTATGTACCATCATTTTGTAATTGCATTGTCATATTTATGTTTTTCGTATAATGTTTACTCTGTCTGAATGTAAGCTTCAGTTTTCGAATGCTAAATTTTCATTTTTATTCATACAGAAAAAATAAATTTAATTATTTAACCTGCAGGGTACCTCAATTACAAATATCTAACAAATGAACAACGGAAATTATTTGTATTTGTTGTTATATAGAAAAAGTATTTACAAATTAAGATCAATGATCAATAAGCTAAAATAATTTAGTATTGGGGGTATCATGAATAATCAGCCAGATTTATGTAATATGTAAGTCAAAGCAACAATATTGTTCATTAATTTTCAGACCACGGACATGTGGAAAATGTGGCAACAGTATTTAATACGAATATAAACATGATGTCACATTTAATCGTAGTCGTACTAAATAGATATAATTTATTTTCAATAAAATTTCGTAATAACGATTAATAATGAGCCTAATTGAGGTGGATTAGATTTTCATAAAACTTCAATTTATGAAATTTCAATTAGGATATTTTGATGACAGATTTTCTTGGTATTATTATTACGCATTTAACATCATTGCTGATCTAATGAAATACCACCATTTCAGACGGTCTATTTAATGTTTCTTTCCTCTTTTCTTATTTTACAATTCCATTTAAATATTTACATACAGGGTGTTCGGCACATGGACCGACACAATTTTTTGGGGAATTGGTTGGGTCATTAGCTAGTTTTCACCCATACGACCCTACGTCCTAAGTGACACGGTAACTGAGATATGAATTTTTTTCGTTTTTTATTTAAATTACCTGAAATTTCGCCTTTAAATCGTCATATGTTTTTTGTTTGTGATTGTAATAGCACGAAATAACTTTTAATGTATTCTGCAATGTATTTTTAGTCTAAATAAATCACTATTTGGTACAACTGGCTTCAATAAAATAAATTATATGAGCTTCGAAAGTCTTGAAAATGTGTAAATGTATGAAAAATTTCTACTTCTAAATTCAATATAAAAAAAAAATAAACATTATTTTGAACATATGTAGGTTTGTTTTAAAAAGTTGTCTAGTTTATACTCTTTCCAACGGTATGCTACATGTTGGAGAAATTATTTATAGTATGGTCAAAATAAGAGATAGAAGTTGTCAGGGTCAAGAAAATTCTTTTTATGTTTATTATGTTTTTATTAAATATGAGTTATAATATTTGTTCGAATTGTTCTCCTCTACTCTGTATGCATGCACGACACCTGTTCCTTATTTCAAATGTTATTGTGCGAAGTCGTATTTCTCTTTTCATTATTTCAAATGCAGCTATAATTCGCTCCATTAAAAATTTCTCGTGAGGCCACCTCTGTTGCATAAACCAATTCCTTTGCAATTCCCTAGACGTAAAAATCGAGGGGTGTCCAAAGAAATTCCAAAAATTCACAGAAAAAGCTCAAAAAATTACCAAAATTCCCAGAAAATGCGCAAAAAATTCCAAAAATTCCCAGAAAATACCCAAGAATTTCCAAAAATTCCCAGAAAATGCCCAAGAATTTTCAAAAATTCTCAGAAAATGCCTAAGAATTTCCAAAAATTTCCAGAAAATGCCCAAGAATTTCTCCATTTTCTGGGAATTTTTGGAAATTCTTGGCCATTTTCTGGGAATTTTTGGAAATTCAAGGCCATTTTCTGGGAATTTTTGTATATTCAGGGCCATTTTCTGGGAATTTTTGGAAGTTCAAGGCCATTTTCTGGGAATTTTTGTAAGTTCAGTGCCATTTTCTGGGAATTTTTGGAAGTCCATGGCCATTTCTGGGAATTTTTGAAAATTCAAGGCCATTTTCTGGGAATTTTTGGAAGTTCAAGGCCATTTTCTGGGAATTTTTGAAAGTTCAGGGCTATTTTCTGGGCATTTTTGGAAGTTTAAGGCCATTTTCTGGGAATTTTTGGAAGTTCAAGGCCATTTTCTGGGAATTTTTGGAAATTCAAGGCCATTTTTTGGGAATTTTCGTAAGTTCAGGGCCATTTTCTGGGCATTTTTGGAAGTTCAAGGCCAATTTCTGGGAATTTTTGGAAGTTCAGGGCTATTTTCTGGGAAATTTTGGAAGTTCAAGTACATTTTCTGGGAATTTTTGGAAGTTCAGGGCTATTTTCTGGGCATTTTTGGAAGTTCAGGACTATTTTCTTGGAATTTTTGGAAGTTCAAGGCCATTTTCTGGGAATTTATGGAAATTCAAGGCCATTTTCTGGGATTTTTTGGAAGTTCTGGGATTTTTTCTGGGCATTTTTGAAGTTCAAGGCCATTTTCTGGGAATTTTAGGAAGTTCAAGGCCATTTTCTGGGAATTTTTGGAAGTTCAAGGCCATTTTCTGGGCATTTTTGGAATTCAAGGCCATTTTCTGGGAATTTTTGGAAGTTCAGGGCTATTTTCTGGGCATTTTTGGAAGTTCAAGGCCATTTTCTGGGAATTTTTGGAAGTCAGGGCTATTTTCTGGGCATTTTTGGAAGTTCAAGGCCATTTTCTGGGAATTTTTGGAAGTTCAAGGCCATTTTCTGGGAATTTTTGGAAGTTCAGGGCTATTTTCTGGGCATTTCTGGAAGTTCAGGACTATTTTCTTGGAATTTTTGGAAGTTCAAGGCCATTTTCTAGAAATTTTTGGAAGTTCAAGGCCATTTTCTGGCCATTTTTGGAAATTCAAGGCCATTTTCTGGGAATTTTTGGAAATTCAAGCCCATTTTCTGGGAATTTTTGGAAGTTCAAGGCCATTTTCTCGGAATTTTTGGAAGTTCAGGGCGATTTTCTGGGAATTTATGGAAATTCAAGGCCAATTTCTGGGAATTTTTGGAAGTTCATTGCTATTTTCTGGGCATTTCTGGAAGTTCAACGCCATTTTCTGGGAATTTTTGGAACTTCAAGGAAATTTTCTGGGAATTTTTGGAAATTCAAGGCCATTTTTTGGGAATTTTTGGAAGTTCAAGGCCATTTTCTGGGAATTTTTGGAAGTTCAGGGCTATTTTCTGGGCATTTTTGGAAGTTCAAGGCCATTTTCTGGGAATTTTTGGAAATTCAAGGCCATTTTCTGGGAATTTTTGTAAGTTCAAGGCCATTTCTGGGAATTTTTGGAAATTCAAGGCCATTTTTTGGGAATTTTTGTAAGTTCAGGGCCATTTTCTGGGAATTTTTGGAAGTTCAGGGCCATTTTCTGGGAATTTTTGGAAGTTCAAGGCCATTTTCCGGGAATTTTTGGACATTTGCTGGGAATTTATGGAAATTCAAGGCCATTTTCTGGGAATTTTTGGAAATTCAAGGCCATTTTCTAGGAATTTTTGGAAATTCAAGGTCATTTTCTGGGAATTTTTGGAAGTTCAAGGCCATTTTCCGGGAATTTTTGTAAGTTCAGAGCCATTTTCTGGGAATTTTTGGAAGTTCAAGGCCATTTTCTGGGAATATTTGGAAGTTCAGGGCCATTTTCTGGGAATTTATGGAAATTCAAGGCCATTTTCTGGGAATTTTTGGAAGTTCAGGGCCATTTTCTGGGAATTTATGGAAATTCAAGGCCATTTTCTGGGAATTTTTGTAAGTTCAGGGCTATTTTCTGGGCATTTTTGGTAGTTCAAGGCCATTTTCTGGGAATTTTTTGAAATTCAAGGCCATTTTCTAGGAATTTTTGGAAGTTCAAGGCCATTTTCTGGGAATTTTTGGAAGTTCAGGCCATTTTCTGGGAATTTATGGAAATTCAAGGCCATTTTCTGGGAATTTTTGGAAGTTCATTGCTATTTTCTGGCCATTTTTGGAAGTTCAAGGCCATTTTCTGGGAATTTTTGGAAGTTCAAGGCCATCTTCTGGGAATTTTTGGAAATTCAAGGCCATTTTCTGGGAATATTTGGAAGTTCAGGGCTATTTTCTGAGCATTTTCGGAAGTTCAAGGCCATTTTCTGGGAATTTATACAAATTCAAGGCCATTTTCTGGGAATTTTTGCAAGTTCAGGGATTTTTTCTGGGAATTTATGGAAATTCAAGGCCATTTTCTGGGAATTTTTGGAAGTTCAGGGCTATTTTCTGGGTATTTTTGGAAGTTCAGGACTATTTTCTGGAAATTTTTGGAAGTTCAAGGCCATTTTCTGGGAATTTTTGGAAATTCAAGGCCATTTTCTGGAAATTTTTGGAAGTTCAGGGCAATTTTCTGGGAATTTTTGGAAGTTCAGGCCATTTTCTGGGAATTTTTGGAAGTTCATTGCTATTTTCTGGCCATTTTTAGAAGTTCAAGGCCATTTTCTGGGAATTTTTGGAAGTTCAAGGCCATTTTCTGGGAATTTTTGGAAATTCAATTCCATTTTCTGGGAATATTTGGAAGTTCAGGACTATTTTCTGGGAATTTTTGGAAGTTCAAGGCCATTTTCTGGGAATTTTTGTAAGTTCAGGGCTATTTTCTGGGCATTTTTGGAAGTTCAAGGCCAATTTCTGGGAATTTTTGGAAATTCAAGGCCATTTTCTGGGAATATTTGGAAGTTCAGGGCTATTTTCTGAGCATTTTCGGAAGTTCAAGGCCATTTTCTGGGAATTTATACAAATTCAAGGCCATTTTCTGGGAATTTTTGCAAGTTCAGGGATTTTTTCTGGGAATTTATGGAAATTCAAGGCCATTTTCTGGGAATTTTTGGAAGTTCATTGCTATTTTCTGGCCATTTTTGGAAGTTCAAGGCCATTTTCTGGGAATTTTTGGAAGTTCAGGGCTATTTTCTGGGTATTTTTGGAAGTTCAGGACTATTTTCTGGAAATTTTTGGAAGTTCAAGGCCATTTTCTGGGAATTTTTGGAAATTCAAGGCCATTTTCTGGAAATTTTTGGAAGTTCAGGGCAATTTTCTGGGAATTTTTGGAAGTTCAGGCCATTTTCTGGGAATTTTTGGAAGTTCATTGCTATTTTCTGGCCATTTTTGGAAGTTCAAGGCCATTTTCTGGGAATTTTTGGAAGTTCAAGGCCATTTTCTGGGAATTTTTGGAAATTCAATTCCATTTTCTGGGAATATTTGGAAGTTCAGGACTATTTTCTGGGAATTTTTGGAAGTTCAAGGCCATTTTCTGGGAATTTTTGGAAATTCAAGGCCATTTTCTGGAAATTTTTGGAAGTTCAGGGCAATTTTCTGGGAATTTTAGGAAGTTCAAGGCCATTTTCTGGGAATTTATGTTAATTCAAGTCCATTTTCTGGGAATTTTTGGGAAGTTCAGGGCTTTTTTCTGGGCATTTTTGGAAGTTCAAGGCCATTTTCTGGGAATTTTTGGAAGTTCAAGGACATTTTCTGGGAATTTTTGGAAGTTCAGGGCCATTTTCTGGGAATTTATGGAAATTCAAGGCCATTTTCTGGGATTTTTTGTAAGTTCAGGGCTATTTTCTGTGCATTTTTGGTAGTTCAAGGCCATTTTCTGGGAATTTTTAGAAATTCAAGGCAATTTTTTGGAAATTTTTGTAAGTTCAGGGCCATTTTCTGGGAATTTTTGGAAATTCAAGGCCATTTTCTGGTAATTTCTTGAAATTCAAGGCCATTTTCTGGGAATTTTTGGAAGTTCAAGGCCATTTTCTGGGAATTTTTGGAAGTTCAGGCCATTTTCTGGGAATTTATGGAAATTCAAGGCCATTTTCTGGGAATATTTGGAAGTTCAGGGCTATTTTCTGGGCATTTTCGGAAGTTCAACGCCATTTTCTGGGAATTTTTGCAAGTTCAGGGCCATTTTCTGGGCATTTTGGAAAGTTCAACGTCATTTTCTGGGAATTTTTGCAAGTTCAGGGCCATTTTCTGGGAATTTTTGAAAGTTCAAGGCCATTTTCTGGGCATTTTTGGAAGTTCAGGGCCATTTTCTGGGCATTTATGGAACTTCAGGGCCATTTTCTGGGAATTTTTGGAGGTTCAAGGCCTATTTCTGGGAATTTTTGGAAATTCAAGGCCATTTTCTGGGAATTTTTGGAAGTTCAAGGCAATTTTTTGGAAATTTTTGTAAGTTCAGGGCCATTTTCTGGGAATTTTTGGAAGTTCAAGGCCATTTTCTGGTAATTTTTTGAAATTCAAGGCCATTTTCTGGGAATTTTTGGAAGTTCAAGGCCATTTTCTGGGAATTTTTGGAAGTTCAGGCCATTTTCTGGGAATTTATGGAAATTCAAGGCCATTTTCTGGGAATTTTTGGAAGTTCATTGCTATTTTCTGGCCATTTTTGGAAGTTCAAGGCCATTTTCTGGGAATTTTTGGAAGTTCAAGGCCATTTTCTGGGAATTTTTGGAAATTCAAGGCCATTTTCTGGGAATATTTGGTAGTTCAGGGCTATTTTCTGGGCATTTTCGGAAGTTCAAGGCCATTTTCTGGGAATTTATACAAATTCAAGGCCATTTTCTGGGAATTTTTGCAAGTTCAGGGATTTTTTCTGGGCATTTTTGTAAGTTCAAGGCCATTTTCTGGGAATTTTTGGAAGTTCAAGGCCATTTTCTGGGAATTTTTGGAAGTTCAGGGCTATTTTCTGGGTATTTTTGGAAGTTCAGGACTATTTTCTGGGTATTTTCGGAAGTTCAAGGCCATTTTCTGGGAATTTATACAAATTCAAGGCCATTTTCTGGGAATTTATACAAATTCAAGGCCATTTTCTGGGAATTTTTGCAAGTTCTTGGAAATTTTTGTAAGTTCAGGGCCATTTTCTGGGAATTTTTGGAAGTTCAAGGCCATTTTCTGGTAATTTTTTGAAATTCAAGGCCATTTTCTGGGAATTTTTGGAAGTTCAAGGCCATTTTCTGGGAATTTTTGGATGTTCAGGCCATTTTCTGGAAATTTATGGAAATTCAATTTTTGGAAATTCAAGGCCATTTTCTGGGAATATTTGGAAGTTCAGGGCTATTTTCTGGGCATTTTCGGAAGTTCAAGGCCATTTTCTGGGAATTTATACAAATTCAAGGCCATTTTCTGGGAATTCTTGCAAGTTCAGGGCCATTTTCTGGGAATTTTTGGAAGTTCAAGGCCATTTTCTGGGAATTTTTGGAAGTTCAGGGCCATTTTCTGGGAACTAACGGAAATTCAAGGCCATTTTCTGGGAATTTTTGTAAGTTCAAGCTATCTTCTGGGCATTTTTGGTAGTTCAAGACCATTTTCTGGGAATTTTTGGAAGTTCAAGGCCATTTTCTGGGAATTTTTGTAAGTTCAGGGCCATTTTCTGGGAATTTTTGGAAGTTCAAGGCCATTTTCTGGGAATTTTTGGAAGTTCAGGGCCATTTTCTGGGAACTAACGGAAATTCAAGGCCATTTTCTGGGAATTTTTGTAAGTTCAAGCTATCTTCTGGGCATTTTTGGTAGTTCAAGACCATTTTCTGGGAATTTTTGGAAGTTCAAGGCCATTTTCGGAAGTTCAAGGAAATTTTCGGCATTTTCGGAAGTTCAAGGAAATTTTTTGGAAATTTATGGAAATTCAAGGCCATTTTCTGGGAATTTTTGGAAGTTCAGGGCAACTTTCTAGGCATTTTTGGAAGTTCAAGGCCATTTTCTGGGAATTTTTGGAAGTTCAAGGGCATTTTCTGGGAATTTTTAGAAATTCAAGGCAATTTTTTGGAAATTTTTGTAAGTTCAGGGCCATTTTTTGGGAATTTTTGGAAGTTCAAGGCCATTTTCTGGTAATTTTTTGAAATTCAAGGCCATTTTCTGGGAATATTTGTAAGTTCAGGGCTATTTTCTGGGAATTTATGGAAATTCAAGGCCATTTTCTGGGAATTTTTGTAAGTTCAGGGCTATTTTCTGGGCATTTTCGGAAGTTCAACGCCATTTTCTGGGAATTTTTGCAAGTTCAGGGCCATTTTCTGGGCATTTTGGAAAGTTCAACGCCATTTTCTGGGAATTTTTGAAAGTTCAGGGCCATTTTCTGGGAATTTTTGAAAGTTCAAGGCCATTTTCTGGGCATTTTTGGAAGTTCAGGGCCATTTTCTGGGCATTTATGGAAGTTCAGGGCCATTTTCTGGGAATTTTTGGAGGTTCAAGGCCTATTTCTGGGAATTTTTGGAAATTCAAGGCCATTTTCTGGGAATTTTTGGAAGTTCAAGGCCATTTTCTGGGAATTTTTGGAAGTTCAAGGCCATTTTCTGGGAATTTTTGGAAGTTCAAGGCAATTTTCTGGGAATTTTTGTAAGTTCAGGGCTATTTTCTGGGCATTTTTGGAAGTTCAAGGCCAATTTCTGGGAATTTTTGGAAGCTCAGGGCTATTTTCTGGGCATTTTTGGAAGTTCAGGGCTATTTTCTGGGCATTTTCGGAAGTTCAAGGCCATTTGCTGGGAATTTATACAAATTCAAGGCCATTTTCTGGGCATTTATGGAAGTTCAGGGCCATTTTCTGGGAATTAACGGAAATTCAAGGCCATTTTCTGGGAATTTTTGTAAGTTCAAGCTATCTTCTGGGCATTTTTGGTAGTTCAAGACCATTTTCTGGGAATTTTTGGAAGTTCAAGGCCATTTTCGGAAGTTCAAGGAAATTTTCGGCATTTTCGGAAGTTCAAGGAAATTTTTTGGAAATTTATGGAAATTCAAGGCCATTTTCTGGGAATTTTTGGAAGTTCAGGGCAACTTTCTAGGCATTTTTGGAAATTCAAGGCCATTTTCTGGGAATTTTTGGAAGTTCAAGGCCATTTTCTGGGAATTTTTAGAAATTCAAGGCAATTTTTTGGAAATTTTTGTAAGTTCAGGGCCATTTTCTGGGAATTTTTGGAAGTTCAAGGCCATTTTCTTGGAATTTTTGGAAATTCAAGGCCATTTTCTATGGGAATATTTGGAAGTTCAGGGCCATTTTCTGGGAATTTATGGAAATTCAAGGCCATTTTCTGGGAATTTTTGTAAGTTCAGGGCTATTTTCTGGGCATTTTTGGAAGTTCATGGCCAATTTCTGGGAATTTTTGGAAATTCAAGGCCATTTTCTGGGAATATTTGGAAGTTCAGGGCTATTTTCTGGGCATTTTCGGAAGTTCAACGCCATTTTCTGGGAATTTTTGCAAGTTCAGGGCCATTTTCTGGGCATTTTGGAAAGTTCAACGCCATTTTCTGGGAATTTTTGCAAGTTCAGGGCCATTTTCTGGGAATTTTTGAAAGTTCAAGGCCATTTTCTGGGCATTTTTGGAAGTTCAGGGCCATTTTCTGGGCATTTATGGAAGTTCAGGGCCATTTTCTGGGAATTTTTGGAAATTCAAGGCCATTTTCTGGGAATTTTTGGAAGTTCAAGGCCATTTTCTGGGAATTTTTGGAAGTTCAAGGCCATTTTCTGGGAATTTTTGGAAGTTCAAGGCAATTTTCTGGGAATTTTTGGAAGTTCAGGCCATTTTCTGGGAATTTATGGAAATTCAAGGCCATTTTCTGGGAATTTTTGGAAGTTCATTGCTATTTTCTGGGCATTTTTGGAAGTTCAAGGCCATGTTCAAGGCCATTTTCTGGGAATTTTTGGAAATTCAAGGCAATTTTCTGGAAATTTTTGGAAGTTCAGGGCAATTTTCTGGGAATTTTTGGAAGTTCAGGCCATTTTCTGGGAATTTATGGAAATTCAAGGCCATTTCCTGGGAATTTTTGGAAGTTCATTGCTATTTTCTGGGCATTTTTGGAAGTTCAAGGCCATTTTCTGGAAATTTTTGAAAGTTCAAGGCCATTTTCTGAGAATTTTTGGAAATTCAAGGCCATTTTCTGGGAATATTTGGAAGTTCAGGGCCATTTTCTGGGAATTTATGGAAATTCAAGGCCATTTTCTGGGAATTTTTGCAAGTTCAGGGATTTTTTTCTGGGCATTTTTGTAAGTTCAAGGCCATTTTCTGGGAATTTTTGGAAGTTCAAGGCCATTTTCTGGGAATTTTTGGAAGTTCAGGGCTATTTTCTGGAAATTTTTGGAAGTTCAGGGCAATTTTCTGGGAATTTTAGGAAGTTCAAGGCCATTTTCTGGGTATTTTTGGAAGTTCAGGACTATTTTCTGGGAATTTTTGGAAGTTCAGGGCCATTTTCTGGGAATTTTTGTAAGTTCAGGGCTATTTTCTGGGCATTTTCGGTAGTTCAAGGCCATTTTCTGGGAATTTTTTGAAGTTCAAGGCCATTTTCCGGGAATTTTTGGAATTTCAGGCCATTTTCTGGGAATTTTTGTAAGTTCAGGGCTATTTTCTGGGCATTTTTGGAAGTTCATGGCCAATTTCTGGGAATTTTTGGAAATTCAAGGCCATTTTCTGGGAATATTTGGAAGTTCAGGGCTATTTTCTGGGCATTTTCGGAAGTTCAACGCCATTTTCTGGGAATTTTTGCAAGTTCAGGGCCATTTTCTGGGAATTTTGGAAAGTTCAACGCCATTTTCTGGGAATTTTTGGAAGTTAAAAGCCATTTTCTGGGAATTTTTGGAAATTCAAGGCCATTTTCTGGGTATTTTTGAAAGTTCAGGGCTATTTTCTGGGCATTTTTGGAAGTTCAAGGCCATTTTCTGGGAATTTTTGGAAGTTAAAAGCCATTTTCTGGGAATTTTTGGAAATTCAAGGCCATTTTCTGGGTATTTTTGAAAGTTCAGGGCTATTTTCTGGGCATTTTCGGAAGTTCAAGGAAATTTTTTGGAAATTTATGGAAATTCAAGGCCATTTTCTGCGAATTTTTGGAAGTTCAGGCCTTTTTTCTGGGCATTTTTGGAAGTTCAAGGCCATTTTCTGGGAATTTTTGGAAATTCAAGGCCATTTTCTGGGAATTTTTGTAAGTTTAAGGCCATTTTCTGGGAATTTTTGGAAGTTCAAGGCTATTTTCTGGGCATTTTTGGAAGTTCAAGACCATTTTCTGGGAATTTTTGGAAGTTCAAGGCCATTTTCTGGGAATATTTGGAAGTTCAGGGCTATTTTCTGGGCATTTTCGGAAGTTCAAGGCCATTTTCTGGGAATTTATACAAATTCAAGGCCATTTTCTGGGAATTTTTGCAAGTTCAGGGCCATTTTCTGGGAATTTTTGGAAGTTCAACGCCATTTTCTGGGAATTTTTGCAAGTTCAGGGCCATTTTCTGGGCATTTTTGAAAGTTCAACGCCATTTTCTGGGAATTTTTGCAAGTTCAGGGCAACTTTCTGGGAATTTTTGAAAGTTCAAGGCCATTTTCTGGGAATTTATACAAATTCAAGGCCATTTTCTGGGAATTTTTGCAAGTTCAGGGATTTTTTCTGGGCATTTTTGTAAGTTCAAGGCCATTTTCTGGGAATTTTTGGAAGTTCAAGGCCATTTTCTGGGAATATTTGGAAGTTCAGGGCTATTTTCTGGGCATTTTCGGAAGTTCAAGGCCATTTTCTGGGAATTTATACAAATTCAAGGCCATTTTCTGGGAATTTTTGCAAGTTCAGGGCCATTTTCTGGGAATTTTTGGAAGTTCAACGCCATTTTCTGGGAATTTTTGCAAGTTCAGGGCCATTTTCTGGGCATTTTTGAAAGTTCAACGCCATTTTCTGGGAATTTTTGCAAGTTCAGGGCAACTTTCTGGGAATTTTTGAAAGTTCAAGGCCATTTTCTGGGAATTTATACAAATTCAAGGCCATTTTCTGGGAATTTTTGCAAGTTCAGGGATTTTTTCTGGGCATTTTTGTAAGTTCAAGGCCATTTTCTGGGTTTTTTGGAAGTTCAAGGCCATTTTCTGGGAATTTTTGGAAGTTCAGGGCTATTTTCTGGGTATTTTTGGAAGTTCAGGACTATTTTCTGGAAATTTTTGGAAGTTCAAGGCCATTTTCTGGGAATTTTTGCAAGTTCAGGGCCATTTTCTGGGCATTTTGGAAAGTTCAACGCCATTTTCTGGGAATTTTTGCAAGTTCAGGGCCATTTTCTGGGAATTTTTGAAAGTTCAAGGCCATTTTCTGGGCATTTTTGGAAGTTCAGGGCCATTTTCTGGGCATTTATGGAAGTTCAGGGCCATTTTCTGGGAATTTTTGGAAATTCAAGGCCATTTTCTGGGAATTTTTGGAAGTTCAAGGCCATTTTCTGGGAATTTTTGGAAGTTCAAGGCAATTTTCGGGGAATTTTTGTAAGTTCAGGGCTATTTTCTAGCCCTAGGGAAGTTCAAGGCCATTTTCTGGGAATTTTTGGAAGTTCAAGGCAATTTTCTGGGAATTTTTGTAAGTTCAGGGCTATTTTCTGGGCATTTTTGGAAGTTCAAGGCCAATTTCTGGGAATTTTTGGAAGTTCAGGGCTATTTTCTGGGCATTTTTGGAAGTTCAGGGCTATTTTCTGGGCATTTTCGGAAGTTCAAGGCCATTTTCTGGGAATTTATACAAATTCAAGGCCATTTTCTGGGCATTTATGGAAGTTCAGGGCCATTTTCTGGGAATTTTTGGAGGTTCAAGGCCATTTTCTGGGAATTTTTGGAAATTCAAGGCCATTTTCTGGAAATTTTTGGAAGTTCAGGGCAATTTTCTGGGAATTTTTGGAAGTTCAGGCCATTTTCTGGGAATTTATGGAAATTCAAGGCCATTTTCTGGGAATTTATGGAAGTTCAAGGCCATTTTCTGGGAATTTTTGGAAATTCAAGGCCATTTTCTGGGAATATTTGGAAGTTCAGGACTATTTTCTGGGAATTTTTGGAAGTTCAAGGCCTCGGAAGTTCAAGGCCATTTTCTGGGAATTTATACAAATTCAAGGCCATTTTCTGGGCATTTATGGAAGTTCAGGGCCATTTTCTGGGAATTAACGGAAATTCAAGGCCATTTTCTGGGAATTTTTGTAAGTTCAAGCTATCTTCTGGGCATTTTTGGTAGTTCAAGGCCATTTTCTGGGAATTTTTGGAAGTTCAAGGCCATTTTCTGGGAATTTTTGGAAATTCAAGGCCATTTTCTGGGAATATTTGGAAGTTCAGGGCTATTTTCTGGGCATTTTCGGAAGTTCAAGGCCATTTTCTGGGAATTTTTGGAAGTTCAGGCCATTTTCTGGGAATTTTTGTAAGTTCAGGGCTATTTTCTGGGCATTTTTGGAAGTTCATGGCCAATTTCTGGGAATTTTTGGAAATTCAAGGCCATTTTCTGGGAATATTTGGAAGGTCAGGGCTATTTTCTGGGCATTTTCGGAAGTTCAACGCCATTTTCTGGGAATTTTTGCAAGTTCAGGGCCATTTTCTGGGCATTTTGGAAAGTTCAACGCCATTTTCTGGGAATTTTTGCAAGTTCAGGGCCATTTTCTGGGTATTTTTGGAAGTTCAAGGCCATTTTCTGGTAATTTTTTGAAATTCAAGGCCATTTTCTGGGAATTTTTGGAAGTTCAAGGCCATTTTCTGGGAATTTTTGGAAGTTCAGGCCATTTTCTGGGAATTTATGGAAATTCAAGGCCATTTTCTGGGAATTTTTGGAAGTTCATTGCTATTTTCTGGCCATTTTTGGAAGTTCAAGGCCATTTTCTGGGAATTTTTGGAAGTTCAAGGCCATTTTCTGGGAATTTTTGGAAATTCAAGGCCATTTTCTGGGAATATTTGGAAGTTCAGGGCTATTTTCTGGGCATTTTCGGAAGTTCAAGGCCATTTTCTGGGAATTTATACAAATTCAAGGCCATTTTCTGGGAATTTTTGCAAGTTCAGGGATTTTTTCTGGGCATTTTTGTAAGTTCAAGGCCATTTTCTGGGAATTTTTGGAAGTTCAAGGCCATTTTCTGGGAATTTTTGGAAGTTCAGGGCTATTTTCTGGGTATTTTTGGAAGTTCAGGACTATTTTCTGGGTATTTTCGGAAGTTCAAGGCCATTTTCTGGGAATTTATACAAATTCAAGGCCATTTTCTGGGAATTTATACAAATTCAAGGCCATTTTCTAGGAATTTTTGCAAGTTCTTGGAAATTTTTGTAAGTTCAGGGCCATTTTCTGGGAATTTTTGGAAGTTCAAGGCCATTTTCTGGTAATTTTTTGAAATTCAAGGCCATTTTCTGGGAATTTTTGGAAGTTCAAGGCAATTTTCTGGGAATTTTTGGAAGTTCAGGCCATTTTCTGGAAATTTATGGAAATTCAAGGCCATTTTCTGGAAATTTTTGGAAGTTCATTGCTATTTTCTGGCCATTTTTGGAAGTTCAAGGCCATTTTCTGGGAATTTTTGGAAGTTCAAGGCCATTTTTTGGGAATTTTTTGAAGTTCAAGGCCATTTTCTGGGAATTTTTGTAAGTTCAATGCTATCTTCTGGGAATTTTTGGAAATTCAAGGCCATTTTCTGGGAATATTTGGAAGTTCAGGGCTATTTTCTGGGCATTTTCGGAAGTTCAACGCCATTTTCTGGGAATTTTTGCAAGTTCAGGGCCATTTTCTGGGAATTTTGGAAAGTTCAACGCCATTTTCTGGGAATTTTTGCAAGTTCAGGGCCATTTTCTGGGAATTTTTGAAAGTTCAAGGCCATTTTCTGGCCATTTTTGGAAGTTCAAGGCCATTTTCTGGGAGTGTTTGGAAATTTAAGGCCATTTTTTGGGAATTTTTGTAAGTTCAGGGCCATTTTCTGGGCATTTTTGGAAGTTCAAGGCCATTTTCTGGGAATTTATACAAATTCAAGGCCATTTTCTGGGAATTTTTGCAAGTTCAGGGATTTTTTCTGGGCATTTTGGAAAGTTCAAGGCCATTTTCTGGGAATTTTTGGAAGTTCAAGGCCATTTTCTGGGAATATTTGGAAGTTCAGGGCTATTTTCTGGGCATTTTCGGAAGTTCAAGGCCATTTTCTGGGAATTTATACAAATTCAAGGCCATTTTCTGGGAATTTTTGCAAGTTCAGGGCCATTTTCTGGGAATTTTTGGAAGTTCAACGCCATTTTCTGGGAATTTTTGCAAGTTCAGGGCCATTTTCTGGGCATTTTTGAAAGTTCAACGCCATTTTCTGGGAATTTTTGCAAGTTCAGGGCAACTTTCTGGGAATTTTTGAAAGTTCAAGGCCATTTTCTGGGAATTAATACAAATTCAAGGCCATTTTCTGGGAATTTTTGCAAGTTCAGGGATTTTTTCTGGGCATTTTTGTAAGTTCAAGGCCATTTTCTGGGAATTTTTGGAAGTTCAAGGCCATTTTCTGGGAATTTTTGGAAGTTCAGGGCTATTTTCTGGGTATTTTTGGAAGTTCAGGACTATTTTCTGGAAATTTTTGGAAGTTCAAGGCCATTTTCTGGGAATTTTTGCAAGTTCAGGGCCATTTTCTGGGCATTTTGGAAAGTTCAACGCCATTTTCTGGGAATTTTTGCAAGTTCAGGGCCATTTTCTGGGAATTTTTGAAAGTTCAAGGCCATTTTCTGGGCATTTTTGGAAGTTCAAGGCCATTTTCTGGGAATTTTTGGAAGTTCAAGGCCATTTTCTGGGAATTTTTGGAAGTTCAAGGCAATTTTCGGGGAATTTTTGTAAGTTCAGGGCTATTTTCTAGCCCTAGGGAAGTTCAAGGCCATTTTCTGGGAATTTTTGGAAGTTCAAGGCAATTTTCTGGGAATTTTTGTAAGTTCAGGGCTATTTTCTGGGCATTTTTGGAAGTTCAAGGCCAATTTCTGGGAATTTTTGGAAGTTCAGGGCTATTTTCTGGGCATTTTTGGAAGTTCAGGGCCATTTTCTGGGCATTTTCGGAAGTTCAAGGCCATTTTCTGGGAATTTATACAAATTCAAGGCCATTTTCTGGGCATTTATGGAAGTTCAGGGCCATTTTCTGGGAATTTTTGGAGGTTCAAGGCCATTTTCTGGGAATTTTTGGAAATTCAAGGCCATTTTCTGGAAATTTTTGGAAGTTCAGGGCAATTTTCTGGGAATTTTTGGAAGTTCAGGCCATTTTCTGGGAATTTATGGAAATTCAAGGCCATTTTCTGGGAATTTATGGAAGTTCAAGGCCATTTTCTGGGAATTTTTGGAAATTCAAGGCCATTTTCTGGGAATATTTGGAAGTTCAGGACTATTTTCTGGGAATTTTTGGAAGTTCAAGGCCTCGGAAGTTCAAGGCCATTTTCTGGGAATTTATACAAATTCAAGGCCATTTTCTGGGCATTTATGGAAGTTCAGGGCCATTTTCTGGGAATTAACGGAAATTCAAGGCCATTTTCTGGGAATTTTTGTAAGTTCAAGCTATCTTCTGGGCATTTTTGGTAGTTCAAGGCCATTTTCTGGGAATTTTTGGAAGTTCAAGGCCATTTTCTGGGAATTTTTGGAAATTCAAGGCCATTTTCTGGGAATATTTGGAAGTTCAGGGCTATTTTCTGGGCATTTTCGGAAGTTCAAGGCCATTTTCTGGGAATTTTTGGAAGTTCAGGCCATTTTCTGGGAATTTTTGTAAGTTCAGGGCTATTTTCTGGGCATTTTTGGAAGTTCATGGCCAATTTCTGGGAATTTTTGGAAATTCAAGGCCATTTTCTGGGAATATTTGGAAGGTCAGGGCTATTTTCTGGGCATTTTCGGAAGTTCAACGCCATTTTCTGGGAATTTTTGCAAGTTCAGGGCCATTTTCTGGGCATTTTGGAAAGTTCAACGCCATTTTCTGGGAATTTTTGCAAGTTCAGGGCCATTTTCTGGGAATTTTTGGAAGTTCAAGGCCATTTTCTGGTAATTTTTTGAAATTCAAGGCCATTTTCTGGGAATTTTTGGAAGTTCAAGGCCATTTTCTGGGAATTTTTGGAAGTTCAGGCCATTTTCTGGGAGTTTATGGAAATTCAAGGCCATTTTCTGGGAATTTTTGGAAGTTCATTGCTATTTTCTGGCCATTTTTGGAAGTTCAAGGCCATTTTCTGGGAATTTTTGGAAGTTCAAGGCCATTTTCTGGGAATTTTTGGAAATTCAAGGCCATTTTCTGGGAATATTTGGAAGTTCAGGGCTATTTTCTGGGCATTTTCGGAAGTTCAAGGCCATTTTCTGGGAATTTACACAAATTCAAGGCCATTTTCTGGGAATTTTTGCAAGTTCAGGGATTTTTTCTGGGCATTTTTGTAAGTTCAAGGCCATTTTCTGGGAATTTTTGGAAGTTCAAGGCCATTTTCTGGGAATTTTTGGAAGTTCAGGGCTATTTTCTGGGTATTTTTGGAAGTTCAGGACTATTTTCTGGGTATTTTCGGAAGTTCAAGGCCATTTTCTGGGAATTTATACAAATTCAAGGCCATTTTCTGGGAATTTATACAAATTCAAGGCCATTTTCTAGGAATTTTTGCAAGTTCTTGGAAATTTTTGTAAGTTCAGGGCCATTTTCTGGGAATTTTTGGAAGTTCAAGGCCATTTTCTGGTAATTTTTTGAAATTCAAGGCCATTTTCTGGGAATTTTTGGAAGTTCAAGGCCATTTTCTGGGAATTTTTGGAAGTTCAGGCCATTTTCTGGAAATTTATGGAAATTCAAGGCCATTTTCTGGGAATTTTTGGAAGTTCATTGCTATTTTCTGGCCATTTTTGGAAGTTCAAGGCCATTTTCTGGGAATTTTTGGAAGTTCAAGGCCATTTTTTGGGAATTTTTTGAAGTTCAAGGCCATTTTCTGGGAATTTTTGTAAGTTCAATGCTATCTTCTGGGAATTTTTGGAAATTCAAGGCCATTTTCTGGGAATATTTGGAAGTTCAGGGCTATTTTCTGGGCATTTTCGGAAGTTCAACGCCATTTTCTGGGAATTTTTGCAAGTTCAGGGCCATTTTCTGGGAATTTTGGAAAGTTCAACGCCATTTTCTGGGAATTTTTGCAAGTTCAGGGCCATTTTCTGGGAATTTTTGAAAGTTCAAGGCCATTTTCTGGCCATTTTTGGAAGTTCAAGGCCATTTTCTGGGAGTGTTTGGAAATTTAAGGCCATTTTTTGGGAATTTTTGTAAGTTCAGGGCCATTTTCTGGGCATTTTTGGAAGTTCAAGGCCATTTTCTGGGAATTTTTGGAAGTTAAAAGCCATTTTCTGGGAATTTTTGGAAATTCAAGGCCATTTTCTGGGTATTTTTGAAAGTTCAGGGCTATTTTCTGGGCATTTTCGGAAGTTCAAGGAAATTTTTTGGAAATTTATGGAAATTCAAGGCCATTTTCTGCGAATTTTTGGAAGTTCAGGCCTTTTTTCTGGGCATTTTTGGAAGTTCAAGGCCATTTTCTGGGAATTTTTGGAAATTCAAGGCCATTTTCTGGGAATTTTTGTAAGTTTAAGGCCATTTTCTGGGAATTTTTGGAAGTTCAAGGCTATTTTCTGGGCATTTTTGGAAGTTCAAGACCATTTTCTGGGAATTTTTGGAAGTTCAAGGCCATTTTCTGGGAATATTTGGAAGTTCAGGGCTATTTTCTGGGCATTTTCGGAAGTTCAAGGCCATTTTCTGGGAATTTATACAAATTCAAGGCCATTTTCTGGGAATTTTTGCAAGTTCAGGGCCATTTTCTGGGAATTTTTGGAAGTTCAACGCCATTTTCTGGGAATTTTTGCAAGTTCAGGGCCATTTTCTGGGCATTTTTGAAAGTTCAACGCCATTTTCTGGGAATTTTTGCAAGTTCAGGGCAACTTTCTGGGAATTTTTGAAAGTTCAAGGCCATTTTCTGGGAATTTATACAAATTCAAGGCCATTTTCTGGGAATTTTTGCAAGTTCAGGGATTTTTTCTGGGCATTTTTGTAAGTTCAAGGCCATTTTCTGGGAATTTTTGGAAGTTCAAGGCCATTTTCTGGGAATTTTTGGAAGTTCAGGGCTATTTTCTGGGTATTTTTGGAAGTTCAGGACTATTTTCTGGAAATTTTTGGAAGTTCAAGGCCATTTTCTGGGAATTTTTGCAAGTTCAGGGCCATTTTCTGGGAATTTTTGAAAGTTCAAGGCCATTTTCTGGGCATTTTTGGAAGTTCAGGGCCATTTTCTGGGCATTTATGGAAGTTCAGGGCCATTTTCTGGGAATTTTTGGAAATTCAAGGCCATTTTCTGGGAATTTTTGGAAGTTCAAGGCCATTTTCTCGGAATTTTTGGAAGTTCAAGGCCATTTTCTGGGAATTTTTGGAAGTTCAAGGCAATTTTCGGGGAATTTTTGTAAGTTCAGGGCTATTTTCTAGCCCTAGGGAAGTTCAAGGCCATTTTCTGGGAATTTTTGGAAGTTCAAGGCAATTTTCTGGGAATTTTTGTAAGTTCAGGGCTATTTTCTGGGCATTTTTGGAAGTTCAAGGCCAATTTCTGGGAATTTTTGGAAGTTCAGGGCTATTTTCTGGGCATTTTTGGAAGTTCAGGGCTATTTTCTGGGCATTTTCGGAAGTTCAAGGCCATTTTCTGGGAATTTATACAAATTCAAGGCCATTTTCTGGGCATTTATGGAAGTTCAGGGCCATTTTCTGGGAATTTTTGGAGGTTCAAGGCCATTTTCTGGGAATTTTTGGAAATTCAAGGCCATTTTCTGGAAATTTTTGGAAGTTCAGGGCAATTTTCTGGGAATTTTTGGAAGTTCAGGCCATTTTCTGGGAATTTATGGAAATTCAAGGCCATTTTCTGGGAATTTATGGAAATTCAAGGCCATTTTCTGGGAATATTTGGAAGTTCAGGACTATTTTCTGGGAATTTTTGGAAGTTCAAGGCCATTTTCTGGGAATTTTTGGAAATTCAAGGCCATTTTCTGGAAATTTTTGGAAGTTCAGGGCAATTTTATGGGAATTTTAGGAAGTTCAAGGCCATTTTCTGGGAATTTATGGAAATTCAAGTCCATTTTCTGGGAATTTTTGAAAGTTCAGGGCTTTTTTCTGGGCATTTTTGGAAGTTCAAGGCCATTTTCTGGGAATTTTTGGAAGTTCAGGGCCATTTTCTGGGCATTTATGGAAGTTCAGGGCCATTTTCTGGGAATTTTTGGAGGTTCAAGGCCTATTTCTGGGAATTTTTGGAAATTCAAGGCCATTTTCTGGGAATTTTTGGAAGTTCAAGGCCATTTTCTGGGAATTTTTGGAAGTTCAAGGCCATTTTCTGGGAATTTTTGGAAGTTCAAGGCAATTTTCTGGGAATTTTTGTAAGTTCAGGGCTATTTTCTGGGCATTTTTGGAAGTTCAGGGCTATTTTCTGGGCATTTTCGGAAGTTCAAGGCCATTTTCTGGGAATTTATACAAATTCAAGGCCATTTTCTGGGCATTTATGGAAGTTCAGGGCCATTTTCTGGGAATTAACGGAAATTCAAGGCCATTTTCTGGGAATTTTTGTAAGTTCAAGCTATCTTCTGGGCATTTTTGGTAGTTCAAGACCATTTTCTGGGAATTTTTGGAATTCAAGGCCATTTTCGGAAGTTCAAGGAAATTTTCGGCATTTTCGGAAGTTCAAGGAAATTTTTTGGAAATTTATGGAAATTCAAGGCCATTTTCTGGGAATTTTTGGAAGTTCAGGGCAACTTTCTAGGCATTTTTGGAAATTCAAGGCCATTTTCTGGGAATTTTTGGAAGTTCAAGGCCATTTTCTGGGAATTTTTAGAAATTCAAGGCAATTTTTTGGAAATTTTTGTAAGTTCAGGGCCATTTTCTGGGAATTTTTGGAAGTTCAAGGCCATTTTCTGGTAATTTTTTGAAATTCAAGGCCATTTTCTTGGAATTTTTGGAAATTCAAGGCCATTTTCTGGGAATATTTGGAAGTTCAGGGCCATTTTCTGGGAATTTATGGAAATTCAAGGCCATTTTCTGGGAATTTTTGTAAGTTCAAGGCTATTTTCTGGGCATTTTTGGAAGTTCATGGCCAATTTCTGGGAATTTTTTGAAATTCAAGGCCATTTTCTGGGAATATTTGGAAGTTCAGGGCTATTTTCTGGGCATTTTCGGAAGTTCAACGCCATTTTCTGGGAATTTTTGCAAGTTCAGGGCCATTTTCTATGCATTTTGGAAAGTTCAACGCCATTTTCTAGGAATTTTTGCAAGTTCAGGGCCATTTTCTGGGAATTTTTGAAAGTTCAAGGCCATTTTCTGGGCATTTTTGGAAGTTCAGGGCCATTTTCTGGGCATTTATGGAAGTTCAGGGCCATTTTCTGGGAATTTTTGGAAATTCAAGGCCATTTTCTGGGAATTTTTGGAAGTTCAAGGCCATTTTCTGGGAATTTTTGGAAGTTCAAGGCCATTTTCTGGGAATTTTTGGAAGTTCAAGGCAATTTTCTGGGAATTTTTGTAAGTTCAGGGCTATTTTCTGGGCATTTTTGGAAGTTCAAGGCCAATTTCTGGGAATTTTTGGAAGTTCAGGGCTATTTTCTGGGCATTTTTGGAAGTTCAGGGCTATTTTCTGGGCATTTTCGGAAGTTCAAGGCCATTTTCTGGGAATTTTCTGAAATTCAAGGCCATTTTCTGGGAATTTATACAAATTCAAGGCCATTTTCTGGGCATTTATGGAAGTTCAGGGCCATTTTCTGGGAATTTTTGGAGGTTCAAGGCCATTTTCTGGGAATTTTTGGAAATTCAAGGCCATTTTCTGGAAATTTTTGGAAGTTCAGGGCAATTTTCTGGGAATTTTTGGAAGTTCAGGCCATTTTCTGGGAATTTATGGAAATTCAAGGCCATTTTCTGGGAATTTTTGGAAGTTCATTGCTATTTTCTGGGCATTTTTGGAAGTTCAAGGCCATTTTCTGGAAATTTTTGAAAGTTCAAGGCCATTTTCTGAGAATTTTTGGAAATTCAAGGCCATTTTCTGGGAATATTTGGAAGTTCAGGGCCATTTTCTGGGAATTTATGGAAATTCAAGGCCATTTTCTGGGAATTTTTGCAAGTTCAGGGATTTTTTTCTGGGCATTTTTGTAAGTTCAAGGCCATTTTCTGGGAATTTTTGGAAGTTCAAGGCCATTTTCTGGGAATTTTTGGAAGTTCAGGGCTATTTTCTGGAAATTTTTGGAAGTTCAGGGCAATTTTCTGGGAATTTTAGGAAGTTCAAGGCCATTTTCTGGGTATTTTTGGAAGTTCAGGACTATTTTCTGGGAATTTTCTGGGCATTTTTGGAAGTTCAAGGCCATTTTCTGGGAATTTTTGGAAGTTAAAAGCCATTTTCTGGGAATTTTTGGAAATTCAAGGCCATTTTCTGGGTATTTTTGAAAGTTCAGGGCTATTTTCTGGGCATTTTCGGAAGTTCAAGGAAATTTTTTGGAAATTTATGGAAATTCAAGGCCATTTTCTGCGAATTTTTGGAAGTTCAGGCCTTCTTTCTGGGCATTTTTGGAAGTTCAAGGCCATTTTCTGGGAATTTTTGGAAATTCAAGGCCATTTTCTGGGAATTTTTGTAAGTTTAGGCCATTTTCTGGGAATTTTTGGAAGTTCAAGGCTATTTTCTGGGCATTTTTGGAAGTTCAAGACCATTTTCTGGGAATTTTTGGAAGTTCAAGGCCATTTTCTGGGAATATTTGGAAGTTCAGGGCTATTTTCTGGGCATTTTCGGAAGTTCAAGGCCATTTTCTGGGAATTTATACAAATTCAAGGCCATTTTCTGGGAATTTTTGCAAGTTCAGGGCCATTTTCTGGGAATTTTTTCTGGGAATTTATACAAATTCAAGGCCATTTTCTGGGCATTTATGGAAGTTCAGGGCCATTTTCTGGGAATTTTTGAAGGTTCAAGGCCATTTTCTGGGAATTTTTGGAAATTCAAGGCCATTTTCTGGAAATTTTTGGAAGTTCAGGGCAATTTTCTGGGAATTTTTGGAAGTTCAGGCCATTTTCTGGGAATTTATGCAAATTCAAGGCCATTTTCTGGGAATTTTTGGAAGTTCATTGCTATTTTCTGGCATTTTTGGAAGTTCAAGGCCATTTTCTGGAAATTTTCGAAAGTTCAAGGCCATTTTCTGAGAATTTTTGGAAATTCAAGGCCATTTTCTGGGAATATTTGGAAGTTCAGGGCCATTTTCTGGGAATTTATGGAAATTCAAGGCCATTTTCTGGGAATTTTTGCAAGTTCAGGGATTTTTTTTCTGGGCATTTTTGTAAGTTCAAGGCCAATTTCTGGGAATTTTTGGAAATTCAAGGCCATTTTCTGGAATATTTGGAAGGTCAGGGCTATTTTCTGGGCATTTTCGGAAGTTCAACGCCATTTTCTGGGAATTTTTGCAAGTTCAGGGCCATTTTCTGGGCATTTTGGAAAGTTCAACGCCATTTTCTGGGAATTTTTGCAAGTTCAGGGCCATTTTCTGGGAATTTTTGGAAGTTCAAGGCCATTTTCTGGTAATTTTTTGAAATTCAAGGCCATTTTCTGGGAATTTTTGGAAGTTCAAGGCCATTTTCTGGGAATTTTTGGAAGTTCAGGCCATTTTCTGGGAATTTATGGAAATTCAAGGCCATTTTTTGGGAATTTTTGGAAGTTCATTGCTATTTTCTGGCCATTTTTGGAAGTTCAAGGCCATTTTCTGGGAATTTTTGGAAGTTCAAGGCCATTTTCTGGGAATTTTTGGAAATTCAAGGCCATTTTCTGGGAATATTTGGAAGTTCAGGGCTATTTTCTGGGCATTTTCGGAAGTTCAAGGCCATTTTCTGGGAATTTATACAAATTCAAGGCCATTTTCTGGGAATTTTTGCAAGTTCAGGGATTTTTTTCTGGGCATTTTTGTAAGTTCAAGGCCAATTTCTGGGAATTTTTGGAAATTCAAGGCCATTTTCTGGGAATATTTGGAAGGTCAGGGCTATTTTCTGGGCATTTTCGGAAGTTCAACGCCATTTTCTGGGAATTTTTGCAAGTTCAGGGCCATTTTCTGGGCATTTTGGAAAGTTCAACGCCATTTTCTGGGAATTTTTGCAAGTTCAGGGCCATTTTCTGGGAATTTTTGGAAGTTCAAGGCCATTTTCTGGTAATTTTTGGAAATTCAAGGCCATTTTCTGGGAATTTTTGGAAGTTCAAGGCCATTTTCTGGGAATTTTTGGAAG